>JAUPFT010000019.1:27973580-28128580 GCA_036936625.1 Parnassius smintheus behrii | reverse complement strand
GTAATGACTCTCGAAAACAGCACGTAGATGCTGCTCAGAAGGAAAAACGGTCTGTAGTTCTTTAAGAGAGCGTTGTCGCCTTTCTTGAAGAACAAGACCACCAAATTTTAATACAGCTATCGTATATTATCATGGTCCGGACTGCCTCTTTGGTATAGTGGTCATAGTAGTGCGACTGCTGATCATGAGGTCCGGGTTCGAATCCCGGGTCGCGCCAACAAAATCAATTATTGAGATTTTCCTTCGAGAAATTCTCAGTGGCTGCCCGGAGTCCTGAAGTTGGCGGTGTATCATCCCGGGCCTCGGAAAGCACGTAAAGCCGTTGGTCCTGCGCCTGATCCAGACATTATTATCATCATGGTCCAATCCTGATAGGTGGCCATGTAGTTAATTTATCAACAAATTTATATTAGGGACCAAAATGACTCTTACCGACAATTTATCAGGTTGGCTTAGTGCCAAAAAATAAAATAACAAAATCTGGATCTGATAGCTGGCCTAGTTATTAATAAATGTTATAATAGTACTATGGAAAGCCCGGAGTGAAACGACATTGTTTGGCCTGAAGGTCAGCTGGAAACGTTATATAATAAAATATAATAACTTTCGTAATGTTTTTGAAACAAAAAAAACTACACTTTACAATTGGTATTAAAACTTATTCTTGCAAGAATATGAAACAACTAATATGTTTTTATAGAATTCTTATCTCATTTATTTGAATTAATAATGAAGTTGTAATAATTATTTCTATTTTACGTTTTTTACTCTTAGTTTTAATATTATTAATATACCGCCGACATTCTTCACTGTTTGAAATTGATCAATCTCTCTTTTCAAAGTCGTAAGAAGAAACGTGATAAACACGTCTCATGAGATACGATAGATGGATATATAAGTGCAACCATCTCGTTTTTATACAAGATGTTGAATACCCAGACTAGTATCGAAAGTACCGTCAAAGATAGAAAAGTCTCCAATCCACCTGCTAATCGTGATGATTATCGAAAAATATCTAAGAAGTACGAAGGGAACTAATGTCAAGCAGTAGACTCGTTTTGGATTTATGAGGAAGACTATGTCACCTCATTGAATAAAACTATTTTTTGCGAATTTAATCGGGTCCCCCTTCAACTAAGGATGTTGCAAAACACTTAAAACTGAATATAAAAATAATTAGACTCAAGTAAAACGAGTTTAAACTATAAACCAATAATGTAACATTTTTTTTAAATTAACAACGCCAGAGAGCTCATAAATAACAGAATTTGTAAAATAAATATTCATCGAAATAAAGTTCTTACTGTAACGGGCGAGGGATATGTCTAACAGTGCAATTTTACAGGCTGACGAGTATGAATAAGATATGATTAAAAAAATGAAAAATCAACCTAATCTTTACTTATTAAATTAATTGTACAAATTGTTTGTGTTCCTCGGTATCTGCACCCTAGTTTAATTATTATTAAATTATTCGTAACATCTTGCTAGAATTTTTAATACTGATTTCATTCATGAAATTACACATAATATATCACCGAAATTTCACTTGACGTAACTTCTTTAATTACGCCATTTTTATTCTGTGCACATGAGAGTGATGAGATAGACGGGCGGATAAACAACCACCGAAGTGTTCGTTTTTCTTTTTTTTTTTTTGAAAAAGCACTAAAAATAATTTACGTTTACTATTAATTACATATACTAAATTTTTTTAAAATTCATGCGTTTAAAAAAGTGATCAAACGAACATGACGCCATGTTTTAGTTGCACTTGTCTCTACCCACTCGCAACCTCACGCAGGCTGAATGACGTCATTGGTTCAATGCGCACCCTACCACTAGGTAATTTCTAAGAGCGTAAGTAAAAAGAGTGGGCACTTATGCACTCTTATACACAAGTTCACCCTTCTAAGCTGTATCTACAAATCTAGCGAACGTATAGCTGGTTCGCTTAATTTGAAAGGGACTACATATACATTTAACATAAAAATTGTTTATGGAACAATAGCTCAGTTAATTGAATTTTTGAGCAGAAAATAATTTTACAACTATTGTTTTGCTTGTCTTAACAAAATTATACTTCTATAAAAACTTATGTTATGTATTTAAGTAGTAAAAGTTACTAGTGGTAAGATTCTAGGAATTCTTCTGGGTAGATACCATTAGCGTGCGCCAAATAGCGTGTTATGTAGTAGTTCTTTCATTGCTGTGATCTGATCTGAAGTTTATTTTTTTTATAGAAGAGGGGGCAAATGAGCATACGGTTCACCTGATGTTAAGTGACTACCACCGCCCATGAACAACCGCAATACCAGGCGAATTGCAGGTGTTTTACCGGTTCATTAGAAAGGAGTAAGCTCTTTTCTTGAAGATCCCCAGGTCGTATCGGTCCGGAAAAATCGCCGGTGGTAAACTATTCCACAGAGAGGTCGTACGCGGCAGAAAACTCCTAGTGAAACACACAGTGGTGGACCGCCAAGTATACAGATGGTGTGGATGGTATCGGGAGGTTTGCCGCGTAGTGCTTTCATGAAATTTGGCGGCTGGGATTAATCCGAACAATTCCTCAGAGCACTCCCCGTGGTATATGCGAAAGAAAATGCAAAGAGATGCAACATTTATTCGCAGCGCCAGTGAATCGAGCCGATTGGAAAGCACTCGGTCGTCGACGATTCAAGCCGCTCTGCGCTGGATGCGGTCAAGACATTCCAGCCTAATTCTTGAAGGTTACAACGCATCTATAGCTTTCTTCGTTTGAAGTTGGCTGCAGATTTTCCATACACTGCAGTAGTCACTTACTATCAGATTCAGTGCAACTTCGTTTGTTATTTCTGTTATATATAAAACTGGCTTGCCCGGCAGACGTTATTCTGCCCTTTTCGACGACACTTTGTCATGTCCTATTAAAAATCCTTTAATTCGCAAAAAAATTGTGGGTCACTCATGGGCAAAAAAACTATCTTATCTCTCAAGTTGGACCAAAGTGCACATGGTGTCCAAATTTGATTATAATCGGTTAAGTATTTTAGGAGACCATCACGGACAAACAACGTGATACGTAATTTATATATATTAAGATGTATTACCAGGAAATATATCAGTGGATTTATAAAGCATACCGATACGTAAGCATAAGCATAGCTTTGTCAAGATATGCTTGAATATTCACAATGCGTATCCAATTTCAACCCCGTCTTGCGGACATTGCTTTATGGATTAATTTCAAATCTCAACGCAGTCTCAGTGAATGTTGAAATCACAGAGGGTTTTAATCATTGGCGTGTCTCGTGTAAGCCACAATATAACACATTTGTTCCAATGTTTGATATTAATGGCTTAAGCCGTCACCCTTTTTCATAATCACTACAATCGAAAACATAATAATCATAATAAAGAATAAGTTTGACAACCGAGCACACATTCTACATGATAGTCTGTGGTTGCCGTGGATCAGAGACATACACATTATACATATGAATGCAATGCATATGTTGTCATCACTGTGCACTGTGTCAAAAGGATCTCCAGTTTTCTACCTTTTCCAGATTTTTACCTTGTTAGTTATTTCGAAATTTTATACCTTCATAGCTCTACCACGTTAATCTAATTATTTTTCAGAATGACCTATTATATTAGCCCTTCAATCCTAATAAAAATCCCATGCAGTCGCATGCGCCCGGCAAATCCCGAGCGGTCGCATGCGACCGCACCCACCCACAGAAGACTACTTTTCTATGAAGAAGTTAGGCATTATAGAATCAATATGAAATTTTCTATCCTCTAGTGTAATAAAAAACAGTTAGCCTATGGATATTTATTTATAATCTACGTTCATTTGGTACGCCATTTTCGCGTGAATGGGTGCGGTCTCACGAAACCGCTCGGGATTTAACGGAATATGGTCGCTAGTATGATAGGTTGAGAATACTTTTATATCTTCCTGTTAAACCCTTTTTGAATACCTACATATTTTACTTTGCTTGCACGTGTTTCTTAGAGCAAAGTCTGCTAGGTTTCGCTGGGTACAATTATTTAAAAATCAAACTATTAATGTATTCTGTAGAAGTGAATTGCAGTAGAGCATTCTGCAACTTTTAGTTAAAATAATTTTAGTAATAAAAACTGTCGGCTTGTAATTACACGCGAGTAAAAGCTAGTCTGATACATAAGAGCAATCGTCTTTCAAATTAGTGTTTTGGTTGTCATTATTTCAGTCTACGACATTCGCTGTTAAATCCAGACTCCTCTTAATTAAAATTGGAAAGTTATGAAAGGCGTCCGGGATAACTATTAGAATAGCATCGAAGGTAAGTACAAATTGATTTTTGACAATTATTTGAAGTGATCTGAACGAAACGAACGTGTTGTTTTAACTTTTTTATGTGGTCGCGACAGAATCATCTTATCCTTTGAGTATTGAACTAAACGACTAGAGAAAATGCCATAAAAATGTTATATAGCTATTGGTACGTCTATGGGCTGCTGTATCTATCAGATTCAACTTTTAGTTTTATGACTACGACGTTTTGCGCAAAATCTTTACTACGACAAATCTGCTTTATTATCCAAAAGTACTATTATCATTAGTATGTTTACAAGCTCTCAATAAGATGTTAGAATTGTTTTATTTATGGCAAGTAAATGAAGATTACAAATGGATGTAGAATTTTTGACCTGAACCAAAACATATATAGTACCTTTCTTAGGCTCTGCACAACTGTATTGATTTTATAATAATCCATAATATATTTATTATTTTGGGGTATTTATAGAGCATTCTCACTTGGTTGAGCTAAATAAATATATATAAGAAATTGATAAATATCATAGAATACTATAATATAGGCGTCGCCGGGAGCACACATACAAGCAATAACGTCGTATTATCACTACTACAAACCCGATTCGCTGTGTTGACAGACAGATATTTATTTGTAAATAGCATGCAATTTGGCATTTTCTAAATAATTTGCATGGGAAATTTGGAAACGATTGTAACGTCAAAACACTTTTTTTAATTTATTTTTATAGGAAAAGGGTGACAAGCGAGCACACAGTCCACCTGATGGTAAGTGGTTGCTGTGTCCCATAGACATCTACATCTATCCTTGTTTGCGAATCAAAATGAAGATGCGTTGTAAGTCTTGAGAACTAAGATGGAATGCCTCTTTTCCAGTAAAAGGGTCTCCGGTTCTCTACACTCACCATACGAAACACAGCAGCATTAAGCTGCTATTTGACGCTGGTATTCTGTGAGAGCGTGGTCCTTCCCCGGTCGAGCCGACCCATTCGTGCTACAACTATACCATTAATATAGCTGCAGCATGGCTCTACAATGTTTAAATACACGTTTAAATATCAACACATCTCGTGTTGACATTTCTACGTGTGAATTGACGTGTTAGTGACATTTTAGTGGCTACATGGGCTCCGCCCACTCCTTCGTTCTATTATGTATGTATTATAGTATTCTATGATAAATATAGATAAATATGTATTATTTTATACTAACACAAATAAATAAATCGTACATAAATAAATAAATAAATAAAAGTCTAATCAGATGGGAGCCCTTGACAGGGGAGACCAAACGGCCGAGGGTTAGGGGGAAAGGAAAAGAAACCAGTAGATGAAGCGGCCGGTATCGAGGAGCACCGTCTTCTGCATTTGAGCCTGGAGCGATCTGTCACGGAGTCCCAGATGACTAGAGAGGCCTCAGATGACTATAGAGGCTGACCGGGGTAAGCTTGTTCGCAGAGACGACTACAGAAATTATTTCGGTCGGCAGACCACCCCACATGTCGGTCACCTCGTGAGCCAGGTCCAGATATATTGTGTGTATGTTTTGGCTTCTACGAGTTCTCATCGAACAGAACGGTAATGTCGACCAAAAATATCCTTGACTGTGCCCAGTCCATCAATACAATATCAGGCTTATTCGCAAGAATAGTCCTGTATGTGATGATGGCCCGGTCCCAGTAGCGTCTGGCGCGGTCATTTTTGAGCACGGCTTCCGGCATGTACTTGTAATAGTGCAATTTCCGATCCACGAGAGCGTATTTTAGAAAGAGCTCCCAGTTTTGTGTTTGTGCAAATACTCAAAGTTAGAACGTGCCAAACAACCCAAGACGACATGCCTAAAGACTCACCGGGATGGTGACAAGCTTGACAGATGTCAATGGTGCCATCTCTTAGGATGTATCTCCGATAGTTGTTGGTTAAGTAGTATTAAGACCAAGAAAAATCATCCATCAAGGAAAGAACATTATCGAATAAAACTTGTTACTAAGAATTTTCGTTAATAATGTAGTATGATGATATGACATTTATAGAGTTGTATAGAAAAAAGGAAGTTACAGTAGTGGCGTTGAATTATCTAAAATGACTAATTTATACGTAGTAAGTTGCCAGAGCTGTGGTGATTTGAATGATCACGGTACCAGATGAATCGCACCGTTGACGCTTCACCACGGTGCCGGTTCCCACATTTGGTTTGACGTAAATGGCATGTTTATACCACTATCTATCGGAAGCCAGTTTTTTCTTGTATTTCCTATAGTCTCCTATAACTAAACTCAAAGGGCGAAATATGGTGATAGGTTCCCTTATGATGCCACCGCATGACAAGTTTTCAATTTTTTTATATGCAAAAAGGAACATTTTTCATGCGAACAAACAATAAATTTTAATGATATTCATAAAATCCTTTAGAGTTGTTTTCATTTCGACCATACATAATAAAATTTTCATTATTTCGACGAAGTTATTACCCCTTGTAGTTTCCGAGTGAAGAACGCAAAGAATAAGTGATAAAAAACACTGCACTTGATGTACGAGACAGACAGTCCTCCAGACAATGGGGCGCACTTAATACCCGTATCATGTACACGCCTTGTCGTGTGATGCAGATGTTCCTGTAATTAGCTGCTCCTGTGCGACCAAGTAAATATCCAGTTATCGAGTGGCATCCTCATTAAAAGTAGCGTATAAAATAATGACTGATTCGTCTATTTTACGTTTTTGCAATTTTTTCATTAATCTGAATGACATTAGTGTGCTAATTTCCTATTAGCCAGTTTACAGTTTACAGCTTCATATTATAAACCTTTTTATAAAAGGGATTTTTGCTTTATTTTTTTATTTTTGATTGTCACCACGCCTGATTAATTAATTGGCGTTCGTAGTTCCAGGTAATCTTTGATCCTTACTTTGGGAATTATTTTATTATTTTATAACGCTA
The DNA here is from genome assembly GCA_036936625.1 of Parnassius smintheus behrii. Classification (NCBI taxonomy): domain Eukaryota; kingdom Metazoa; phylum Arthropoda; class Insecta; order Lepidoptera; family Papilionidae; genus Parnassius; species Parnassius smintheus. The sequence goes on along the minus strand of JAUPFT010000019.1, from coordinate 28,121,337 downwards.
TCGAGAGCACAAAACCTGGCTTTTTTAAGCTAAGGCCACCTTCTAACAACGAAGGCCTCAGATGCGTTGTCATTCTAAGGACCAAGGTGAAGTGTCTCATCCTGTAAGTAGCTATCTAACCCTTTGAACCAAATCACAGAAATGGGTGTTTTACTGCTTGGTGGTAAAAACAGTGAAATTTGTTCCAGGCGGTAATCTAGACAAAAAGAAGATGCAGGGGAGCTAAAGAAGATGCTCTATAGCTTAGTAAGACTCTTTTTGTTCATATTTGTGTGAATATTTGTTGAATATAAGTGGAAGTTTTATGGATTTTATCATCGCGTTTAATTATACTTTTTTAAATTATATAGGTGATGTGAAACGTAGGGTATAATAAACTATCTACAGTCTGTGAATGTGTTCAGGATCGTACCTACAATTACATTACGTTTAATAAACCTTGTGCTTTATTCTCCCTCACGAGAGAACACTGATTTCTGTGAAGAATGACTCTTAAGGCTATAGAAATTAAAAAAAAAAACATCCTAATTCCAATAGAGCGGTGGAAGTAGAGTAGTACCATATGCTTGAGATTCCATAATTAATAAAGAAACCTTAAACTACCACTGTTAGTATTCAAGACACTGTAAGCTTATTCTGCGTAGATCAGACCACAAAATTGTAACTAAAACCTGAAGTTAAGCCGGATTATGACATTAAGAGGTCAAACATATTGTACTCCTCCTCATAAGACCATGTGTTCTTCAAAGCTCTCGAAACGTAAAAATAAGAAAAACTAAACGTGGTTAAGCCCGTAAAATGTGTGGTGTTTGCATAAATACAAGAAGTCTTTTTTGTGCTTGGTTTTATGTCAAATAAGGATTTACCGAGAAATTAATAAATATAAAATAACTAAAGCATATTTTATCAAAAAAATATTAAACGGATGTTTGATAAAGTATATGAAAAATGCTGTAAGAAACACTTTTAAACCAGAATAATATTGTTAAAATTGTTTTGTCTATGCTTACCTTTATTCAAAAGGGTAGTTTTTATAAAAGAGAGAGTCCACGATGCTGACTGAGCAAACGGATTTGATCCATTCAATTACATTTGAAAATATTTGAAAGAAAGTATTACTAGTAAGAATATACTATTAATGGCACAGAATTCGAAATAACACAGTTTTCCTGCAACGATGTGATTTCAGTTACAATGAATGGACCTTTTCATTTATCTAAGATGCTACAAAGAGAAAAATTTACGGATCGCTCGCTATCTTGACAGCTAGAATTAAAGCGAAGGAGACTGACTTATACGTGGGCACGTATCCATTTAAGAGCTGTGGAAATGAGGCCGTGCAACTCAAAGGCACGTATTTGGTATGGTGAAATAGCTTTATGTAGCGTTGTATATAGGGGATGGTGCGCAATATTTTAACGTAATATAATGTTATTTTTTTTAAAGTAAAAGTATAAATTAATTTTGTCAAGTTTTACGGAAAGCAAAAAGCAAATAGAATCAGATGTATAAATAAAAACGACTGAAATCAGATTCTTAAAGAGCTTCAGTTACGTGAGTTTTATACAAATATTATCGAGAACGTGAAAATTTGGGTTTGATATTGGCATATATGTATAAAATAATGTATTCAGAGAACTTCATTTTTAACATAACAAACTTTTTGTATTTTTTTGTTATTTGCCTGCCCTGGTGTTACGGTTGTTCATGGGCGGCGTTAGTCACTTACCATTACCATCAGGTGAGCCGCATGCTCGTTTGCCACCTCTTCTATAAAAATATATCGATACAAAAATATAAAAAAATATTTCATGAAGATAATAAAGTAAAGATTAAGAAATATAATTGAACTTTCATTATTTCATTTTAGTCATTTATTTTTACAAAATAGTTTTTTTATTTCATAGACTTTCATATATTATGACATAATGTTAATAATCGGTGATATTTGGTCAATACCATTGGCTCCGTTAAAAGCACATTTGGAATCAACATGCACACGCATAAGAGTCACTCTGCAGCTACACTACAGTTGTAGCACGAATGGGTCGGCTCGACCACGACCACGCTCTCAAAGAATACCAACATAAAATAGCACCACAAAACATCTGTGTTTCTTAGCAGGAGGAACTTGGGGGTGAAAACTCATCTACAGCGTACGAAACGTTGCGGCTGATATTTCAGGCTAGTATTCCGTGTAGCTAATCCATTTGTACTGCAGTGTATAAGTTCAGTTTGTACGTAAAAGTTTATTTTTATTTTTTATATTTTTTATAGGATAAGGATCACAAACAAACACACAATCCACCTGATGGTAAGTGGTTGCTGTTGTACATAGACATCTACAACTATCCTCAATTACGGATCAAAATGCAGATGCTTTGTTACCCGTGAGGAATAAGATGGAATGCCTCGTCTCCAGTAAAAAAGGTCTCCGGTTCTCTATACTCACCATAAGAAATACAGCAGCATTAAGCTGCTACTTTACGCTGGTATTCTGCGAGAGTGTTGTCCTTCAGATTTATTATTTGTTAATTTTCGATACACATCAAGAGATCAAGTGCTTAATGACAGCACATCACAGCTTGTAGCACATATTATGTTAATAATTATAGAAATGTATATTAGGTTGAGGCTGACCTGCAAACAGGAGTTTGTAGTACAAACATAATTAACGAAAACTGTTATTGTTGTTATGCCGACATTAATTGAATTGGCGCCAAAGTTTATTCAGACGAGGTTAGTAAAGGCAATCGGGGTCTTGATTAAACTAAACAGTGTTGTTGTTTTACAATTATTCACGATAGGCCCACCAATTTATTAATATTGGTTTGAACGGTGTTTCCTAAGGGGTAAGCTATTAACGAGTATAATGTCTTCTTACATAGTATAAAACAATGTCGCTTCCGTCTGTACGCTTAGATCTTTTAAACTACGCAACGGATTTTGATGCGGTTTTCATCATTAGACAGAATGATTCAAAAGAAAGGTTTGTATTATCGTTGCCCACCATAATTAATGCTGGTTTCAAATTTATCTCTGCGGCCGTCGGCAGTGTATTCGTGTTGATGAAATTTACTCATCTTGGTGTGATATTACTGCAGGCGTGCCGCAGGGCGGCGTGTTGTCACCTTTACTCTTTTCCATTTTCATTGAATTCAATCACTCATAAAATATCTTCTCTCTACCACATGTATGCAGATGATGTTCAGATTTACACCCAGTCAACTCTTGAGAATTTGCCGAATGCAATCTCTACGTTGAATAACGATCCAAATATTATTCATGAGTGGAGTAAATCATACGACCTAAATGTCAATCCCAAAAAATCACAGCCGTAGCCGGAACTTTATCTCAAGAATTGACTGGTTCTCCGTACCACCTATCGAATTCGATGGAATTGTAATCCCTTACTTTGACAATGTCAAAAATCTTGGTATTTATTTCGATAACTCCTTAAATTGGATACGCCAGCTGAATGAGGTAAGTAAGAAAACCTTTTTCGCTCTTAGTTCACTGCGTCGCCTTCGATCATTTCATCCCATTCCTACAAAAATTATGCTCGCACAGTCTCTTCTACTTCCAATTCTCGACTATGCTGATGCAAGCTATGTAGACATAACCAGCACCGAGGACCAGCTAAATAAGCTTGAGAGACTTCAAAACACTAGTACTCGGTTCATATTTGGATTGTGCAAATTTGACCATATTTCCCAATTTCGCTCACGTCTCAAGTGGTTACCTATCCGACTTCGCCGACATATGCATATTCTTTCTATTATGTACTGTGTATCATTTCACCCTTCTACACCTCCTTATCTAAAGGAGAAGTTTAATTTTGTAGGGCTTTCAGGAGAACCTCTACACTCCTCAAGAAAATTCATTTTAAGGGTTCCAACTCACAATACTTCCTTTTTTAATAAATCTTTTACTGTCCAATCTATCAAGCTCTGGAATACCCTACCGTTGCGTATACGTGAAGCACAAACTATTGTTATATTTAAGCGACTACTTAAAGAGCATTACTTGTCTCAGTCGTTTGAACACCGTTAGAATAATTTAAGTGATTATGTATCTATTGTATTTATCTGCTTTATATTATTGTTTGAGGAATTTTGTTATATATATATATATATATATATATATATATATATATATATATATATAAATATATATATATATATGTGTATATTTATACATATGTTTTACTTTATTTTTATTATATTTTAGCAATGTATATATTAATTTCATGTATTAGTTATTTGTATGTTATTTTATTGCATGTATTGTCTATAAATCGCGTGTTTAAAAATTATTTTATTATGTATATTTATACTGCACCACCTACCTACTTCTCACTGTTCTAATCCTTACACCTTTGGTTGCCTGGAAGAGATCGCTTTGTAGCGATAAGGCCGCCAAATTGTACTTACATAATATTATAATCTGCTTTGTGTTTTGTTATCTGTATATTTGTTTGCGGTGTACAATAAAAGTATATTCATTCATTCATTCATTAATTGCTTGGTACATGGAAACATTAGTTACTACTAGCGCCTCGAGTTGCAGAACTAGGAGAGTCAAGATCCTTCTAGAGATTTCCATGCCACACCACGGCCTTCTTTATTGGTGAAGCCAAAAAACTCCGCTCCTTTATGTAAGCATACGCGTTCACGCACACACATGCATCAAACTACGCTCATTTTCGCTCAGTACTTCCCGGGGCGTCGTGCAGTAAATTTGCCTATAAAATGCTATCCTGTGTAGTTACATGGTGCAAAAAGCAATACTAAAGTGAACAAAAAGTCTTAAGCAATATCGTTTCACTCATAAACACACATTTAACTATATTTTAATTTGTTATTCCAACACAATTTTGAAGATTATTCGAAGCACGAATGTCAATGTTTCGAGATTACGTAACGGGAGAATGTTGCCAGTATTTCTTATTTCTAATAGTTCAAGATTTGGGTAATTAATTTTAGGCTAAGTTATAAAAAAATACGTAGTCAGCATATTTTTTTAATCAGTTGTTATTATGTTACAAATGTCAAATTGAAGTCAAGGTAAATATTTAATTTTTTAAGTCGCTGATGTTACTGTTTTAATTGTTGAGTACTTACAAACTATTTTACTATCAAAAATATTTATGATTTTAGGCTACCAACGAATATTTTAATACGACATGAATTTCTTACGTGGTAGAGTCATGCTACAGTTATACTATTGGTAGTATAGTTATAGCACGAATGGGTCGGCTCGACCGGGGAAGGACCACGCTCTTACAGAATACCAGCATAAAATAGTAGCTTAATGTTGCTGTTTCGTATGGTGAGTGTAGAGAACCGGAGACCCTTTTTACTGGAAACGAGGCATTCCATTTTAGTCCTCGCGGGTGATACGAATTTATTCCACTTTAATTTTGATGTGGAAACCTAAAAATAAAATAAAATAATAATAAGCAGATTTAAATGTGAAAAATTAAGCCGAATTATAATAACCTATATATGTTTCTACAAAAAAAAATGTGTATAATAATATATTCGTCCTATAGTTAAGTACCCACAGAAATGTCTCATCTCAACTTATTAATTTCATAATCTATATTCCATGACACGAGATGGCGTCTCAGGAATAATTTGTTTTATTATTAAACTATAATACTTTTTTATTGATTAAGTATCTTCATAACCGATGAAAAGTAATTCCTTGGTTTTTACTGACATTTCTTGAATTATTTGTGCAATATCTAAGTACACACGACGGCGTATTTTTATCAAGAGATTTTTTTAAATCAACACAACACGTGACAACTCTAGAAGCGCCTAGCGAGTGACTGATTAAAGTGCGATGTATGCACCGCAGTTTAGTGGAACAGAGTAGCTGAATGCAGTGTCGCCTCTATTACGTAGTACATAACACCTCAATGAGGCCGTTAGTTTTGATTTATTATCACGTTTTTATTAAGTCACTTTCTTGTATGTCCGTCTGTCTGTCTGTCTGTGTGATTGAAACTCAAATTTGGAACACTTCTAGACGAGCTAGAGACAACTAGAAAAATAGCCATAGAACGTAGCTCAGTATTGGATGACTAAAAAGGAATATGAAAAAGTAGGGGAAAAAACGTGGTGCATATTTTTTGGTATAAAATCACTTGTTTAATGGATTGATCGTCTTATAACGCTATAGTTATAACGTTTATTACGTTGTGTTTTTGTAGTAGATCAATTCTTTTATGCTCCGTTTGCATGGTGGGGTCAATAGAACCTTCCAACGTATAATTCTTAAGATGAACATGGACAAAACAAAGATCATGTATAACTTCCTTGTCACACCTATTTCGGTAGCTGATGGGAGCACTAAGCACGAAGTTGTTGACTAGCATTTGGAATATACCTGGGACAAATAGTCCGACTTGTTTAGTCCAAATTCGACCTGACGACGCCAATCTACGGATTCAACTCGATTGGGCAGCGTTCGGCAGGCACTGATGACACTTGTTCTCGTCATCAAAACTTGAAAACGATTTCGTACAACCAGTTCATTTTGCCAGTGATAACTTATGGATCTCAGACGTGATCGTTCACTACTGCTCAGCGTGCTATGGAGAGTTTAATAAATTTTTACAACATTTTCTTTTGGCACTATTCTCCAATTATCACTACTTTAATATTTAGGGGATGATTTTTCAATCAGAAAATAGAAGGTCTACGACATATATATAAGTTGAGCGAATACAAAAGTGAAATAAACGAACTATTTTATTCAAAAATCTGTGTTTAATGTTAAAATTTATCGAAGGATTTAAAAATTGTTCCTAAATTTCCATAAAACGGAAATGAAAAACTCTTACTGCCAAAACTTTGAATTTCAATACATTCGGCGTTAAATTAATTAAGCAATAGTTTATATCATTCTTTTTAGGGTTCCGTAGTCAACTAGGAACCCTTATAGTTTCGCCATGTCTGTCTGTCCGTCTGTCCGTCCTCGCTTAATCTCTGCGACCGTTAGCACTAGAAAGCTGAAATTTAGTACCAATATGTGTATCAATCACGCCGACAAAGTGGTAAAATAAAAATTGGAAAAAAATGTTTTATTAGGGTAGCCCCCCTATATGTAAAGTGGGAAGTGATTTTTTTTTAATTTCAACCCTAACGTGTGATATATTGTTGGAAAGGTATTTAAAAATGAATAGGGGTTTACAAAAACCATTTTTTGATAATGTCTATAATTTCGGAAATAATCGCTCCAAAAGTAAAAAACAATGTGTCCCCCCCTCTAACTTTTGAACCATAAGTTTAAAAAATACGAAAAAATCTGGAAAGTAGAACTTTATAAGGACTTTCTAGGAACATCATTTTGAACTTGGACGGAAACAACAGTACCCACTACCGGGAGCCGTTGCAGGAGCGCGGAGCGCTGCTGGAGCGCGAACATAATGGATACCCACCTTTAAACTCATAAGTGGGAACACTTATTGTGACGGACGGGAAACTACGGAACCCTACACTGAGCGTGGCCCGACACGCTCTTGGCCGGTCTTTTAATATATATTTACTTGACCATGTGATGAGTTGTAAGAATATCCAGTACTCCATATCTTCACATGGTGCATGGGTGCCATAAGAGACGACAGAGAGAAAATCGGGCGCCTACCTAATAATAACGAAAAGGTAAAAAAATTCCTTTGCCTACCCGTCTGCCTAGCGTGCCAACTATGATGAATGTAATCCTTATGAAGCAGTCTTTCGGAGGGTGGATGGTTCTATTTGTTAAGGAATACCAATAATGTTGATACACAACTAATACATATTCTACAAATTTACAAAGGCAAAAGCGAAAAGTCATGTGTCACCTAACTTATAGGCAACCACAACAAGCTGGGTAATATACAGTCATCACTGAGACTTACTAAAAATTTTATTCTTTTATTTGATCTTATAATATGAACTATGGAAAGTTAATTAATGACACACAGAAACATAGCATTCCGAAAACGGATCTGAATTTTGATTATTCGAGTCTGCATTCAAGGATAGATATAAGCCACACAATCCACTTACCATGAAGTCGACTGTATGTTCGTTTGTCATACTGTACTCTATAAGAAAAATATATCATCCAGACACAAATTCGGTTAAGGCGGCAGTCTCAACAGAGACTATCCTTCTGAGCAGGATAGGATTATATTGTATGAGTGCGTGCGAAAGTACAAGTATCACTCGTCACAACACTCTCAGAAAGAGAGATTGAGTAAAATACAAACGGATTTACATGATTTTTGAAGTATGGGAGTGAAACTACGCCAACTTTCTGACTTCGAGATATTAATTCAACATTAAAATTAATTTGAACCCGGGACAACACAATCAGCAGTCCCTCTTGCGACCATTTGACAAAGGAAACAGTCATACCTGAAGATAGATAGTCTCATAATAGAGCCAAGTGCTTTGACATCACCTGGAATTATTTCCTTACGAGAAAATGATGGTAATGGTAACGTATACTACAATTATAATTTATTTGACAATCGTTTATATTAAATAAACGAGACAAAACTAAAACCGCACAATAATCTCTCTTCAAACCGATATGTTTATAATTTCTAATTACGTTAATACATACATATTTATATATTAAATATTATGTATGTTGTATTAAGTACTACATAAATACATCAATTATGTCATATATACATAATATTATGTCATGAATTAAGTTATATATTTGCCACCGTTTTTTTAATACTATGATCAAAAATAAAAAGTTGTCTTTATTATAAGTTACTACGACGATACGCATCGTCGACGAGCTAATTGTAAACTTTACTATAAACAGGAAAATATGATTTTCAATTAAGGGCTGATTTTTTATCTACTTATCCAACCATTACAGCCTACAAAAGCCAATGCTGAACAGACTTCACTGCTTCACACGAGGGACGTTTCATGTTTGGCAGGCGGGTTGGATAACAGATTTTTTAATAATAATTTTGAGTTTTCATAAGACAGATAGTGCTAGATCTTCCGCTCATTTGACCTGTATAGCTTGTTAGGACAACCACGTAACGATGTGGGGTAGTGAATATTCTCACACTATCATTACACGGTTGTGTCAATCATCAAATAAAATTTATTCGTATGATAAAATACAAGATAAAAAATTAAAATTACCATTGTTGTTATAAAATAGTTTAATTGTTATATTCCATCGGAAAATTATACTTGAAAAAAATAACTCATACTATTTCTTGGAACGTTACATAAGCACTGACGTCGCACCAAATATTTTTCAGGCAGCAGATTATTGTTGATATAACCTCCGCGGCAAGGGTCTGAAATAGTTCAATATTTCTATGTGTTGCCGGTAGAATAGAATATAATAGTTAATATATTACGAATAATACTAATGCCATCAAAAAACATTTTATGTTTTAAATATATAGATTAACTTGGCCATCGTATGAAAACACAAAGTATCTCACAAGTAATAATACATAGTATATTAAATTTGATTGCTTAGTGCGATTGCCAAGTCAATCTATATATTTAAAACATAAAAGATTTTTAACATTGATGTGGTCACTATAAACTGTTGTTAGGTTGGCTAATTACGTAATAACTTAAAACAGAAGGACCCTTAAGTAGGGACTGAATAAATTAACCAACTTGGTATTACATGGATCTCACAACTTTTTACGGTAGAAGAACCGAGTTGCGAGACTTGGTTTTTTTTACAAGTTATGTTTTTGATGGCATCTCATTACTTTTTGTAGATAAGATAGTCCTACTTTTTTACCTTTCCAGTACCTTCTACTTCTTGAATACCAACAACGTTTTTTTATATGTATATATACAAGTACACTGATGCATTCACCGCAAATGTAACTTTTTAATTATATATATTTATATGGGATTACAAAGTTATTTATGCAGTTGGTGTATCTAGAAAACTGGACCGAAATTAAAAAACATTTTAGTTTTTCCTTAGTTTATATACAGTTTAAACACTAATTGTATTCAAAATTTGAAGCTTCTATGTCTGCTATAAGTGCTTTAGAGTTTTGATGATCGGTCAGTCAGTGAGTGACAAAATTAAGAAACTTTGACTAGTTATAATTCTTAAACTACTGGTTCAAATTAAATTAAATTTGAAATATATCATGGTTATCTAATGCCTACTCAGTTATTATAAATTCAGGCTTCTAGTTTTATCCACTACAAAGTTATAGGGGGTCGAAAATGGCCTGAATTGCTTCCAGAAAAGTATGGTACGGCCGTGCCGCTTTTTTGCTCGACTTGGCGGAGGCACTGCCGTGCCCCCAGATTGGAAGTTACCTTAACCAGCGGAATGGTAGTTTTTACCATGTCTTGCAAAAAACTAGCTAAAAACTCAGGGAGAATATTTTTATTTTTAACAAAATAAATAAGTTGTAAAATTAATTATGAAAATCATTTTAGATCGCCGCATTCTCTGGGATTATTATCAATCATGTTAAAATTTATTGCCAAATTAATCATAATTTATACTAAAAATCAATTTTTATTTGATTGATATATTACAAATCTTTTATTGAAAACATTATAACATTTTTTTAATTTCTCATTATACGACATTGATATGAATAATCTAGATACTAATTGATCAGGATTAAGATGGGTTAAATTATTTTTTCAAATTCATAATATGCATGTATTTAGAGCATAACAGGCCGCTGTAATAAAAAAAAAACTTTAAACAAAAAGTATAAACCTTTTTAAAAACAAAAATGAATAAAATAATTTTAATAAAATTGCTTCGGTACTCGATTCTAAAACATATCAGAAAATAAAAGTCTTAAAAAAATTTTTTTCACCCTTCTGTGTGAGGAATATTATTATTACGAAATAAGTCCACGTTCACAAGTTCACCATAATAGATGTACAATGTCGTCTAAATAGTTAAATTAAAATTTTCATTCCCTATTTTTTCTCCCTTAGGTTTTTTTCTTCAAATTAATATAAAACCTGAATATTAAAATAATAAAAATATTTAAATCGGTCTAGCCGTTTCTGATAAATCGGAAAACATACATATAATAAAACAGTGTAGTGTAATGTAGTGTAGTGTAGTGGCCGCATAAGAGAATCCACTAATGCATAATATTGTCCCATGGTTGTCTTAAGAATTGCCCAGTCCAGTGTGGTTGCTATGTCAAAATATATACCATAATATATCTGCAGCTATGTTGATCATTATTAACGAAAAAATATATTATGCATAAATATGCATCAGGGGGATATTTGCTGAGCGTGGCAACTATGGCAAATATCCCCCTATGAGGCAATCTCTGGGGGAGGCTTATGTTCCGCAGTGGACTTTAATAGGATGTAACGGTAACTGTAACTGTAATTTAAGATGTTAAATCTGAAATTGTAACAAGAATAATTCATTTAAAAATATATCTAAAATAATTATACGTTTCGTCCCAAAATATGATATATAATACTAGCGATCCGCCCCTACTATGCACGGGTGATTTCTGGATCTAGACAACATATACATGTATTATAAGTACTCAATGTTACGAGCATTTTATAGGATAGGGTGACAAACGAACACACAGTCCACCTGATGGTAAGTGGATGCTGTGGCCCATAGACATCTACATCTATCCTCGATTACTAATCAAAATGCAGATGCGTTGTCACCCGTGAGGACTAAGATGGAATGCCTCGTTTCCAGTAAAAAGGGTCTCCGGTTCTCTACACTTACCATACGAAACACAGCAGCTTCTTAATAATACTGTCCAAAAATGTAATTTTACGAGCTTGGGGTTCATGACATTACGTGACACTTTAATTACAAAACACCAATTATAACACACTAATAATAAAACACAATTGTAAGACTAATCATTTTAGTTCGCAGTTGTTCAATACGGATCCGGGTCGCCTTATATAGGGCCCCTTCTAGTGAAACATCGAGAATGTTCGAGTCCGGTCCCGACTGACAGGTTGTAGACAGTTCTGACCTCAGATGAAGTAAAAAAGGTATCTACCTTTTTTACTTCTCACCTAGAACTAGAAACTGTAGCCAATTTTATAACTTTGTGTGAGTCAGAGAAGTGTTGCCACTTTTTTTTTAAAGTCCCTGAAAATCGAGACACAATACTACAACTATAAGCGTAATATGCGATGCAAATACGAAAGTATATCTGTCTGTTTTAATAAATTTCAACAATTTGAAAACTCAAAAAAGATGAAGCACGTAGGAAGGGTCTGTAGATCATTTTAATGTCATTTTGATAGATTGTCCAGGGAGACATCGATAAAATGTACAACATATGTAATGTAAAACATGTTTATTATAAAAAAAACTTAATACTAAAAAAACTAGTTGGAATAAAAAATAAATTTCCATGGAATTAAAAATATACTTTTCTAAATGAAAAAAAATATATTTTAGTAAATGCAAAATAGAACAAACTCCAGCCGGGGGCACAAAGGAGTGTTCTAATTTTTACCCCGGGTGGGAGAGATATGAAGTATCAGCCGGAAAGGATATCTGAGTCTAGGTCAAAAAGAGCAAGGCCGATTTCGCCGTCTCCGGGTGGTGTTGGACAGCATTAAGATTGGAATGAAGTGTCCTGATGTTGCGAAAATTCACGGATAGCGTGACAGGAGTTGCCTTGGTCTTATTGCTCTGCTTGCCCCTAGCAGTTTTAGTCACGAGCAGAATTCTCCCCCACCCCCAGAATAAGTGGAGCAGCCTAAGCACCCACGCTCAGGAAGAATAAAGTAGCTTGGTCGTGGATGCTCAGCGAGGGATTCTCCGTCACAAGGAGTGAGGGTACTCTCTTGGGGTAGTTTTTATTTGATTGCGCTACGACATTAAGGGGGAGGGGGGAGGGGAATGGGGCCTCCAGCCCAAGCGAAACGCAGAGGTAAACCTCTACCTCACGCAGGTGATCTGTGAGGTTGTGGTATCACCCCGGTTCAAGCTGGCCTATACGTGCGACATCAATAGCCGCTGCGTGGCTCTACCACTGTCAAGTCAAGAGGATTGCTGCCATTTTGGTTCGTTTCGGCTCAGTCTTATAGCAGCTACCCTTCATTTTTTTGTAGGATAGGGTGACAAACGAGTATACAGTCCACCTGATGGTAAGTGGTTGCTGTGGCCCATGGGCATCTAAATATATCCTCGATTACGACTCAAAATGCAGATGCGTTGTCACCCGCGAGGACTAAAATGGAATGTCTCGTTTCCAGTTAAAAGGGTCTCCGGTTCTCTACACTCACCATACGAAACAGCAACATTAAGCTACTATTTTATGCTGGTATTCTGTAAGAGCGTGGTCCTTCCCCGGTCGAGCCGACCCATTCGTGCTATAACTATACTACCAATAGTATAACTGCAGCATGGCTCTACCACGTAAAAAATTCATTTCTTATTAAAATATTCGTTGGTAGCCTAAAATCATAAATATTTTTGATTAGACTTAAAAAATTAAATATTTACCTTGACTTCAATTTGATGTAACATAATAACAACTGATAAAAAATATGCTGACTACGTATTTTTCTATAACTTAGCCTAAAACTATTTACCCTAATATTGGACTATTAGAAATAAGAAATACTGGCAACATTCTCCCGTTACGTAATCTCGAAACATTGACATTCGTGCTTCGAATAACTTTCAAAATTGTGTTGGAATAACAAATTAAAATATAGTTAAATGTGTGTTTACGAGTGAAACGATATTGCTTAAGACTTTTTGTTCACTTTAGTATTGTTTTTGCACCATGTAACTACACAGGACAGCATTTTATAGGCAAATTTACTGCACGACGCCCCAGGAAGTACTGAGCGAAAATGAGCGTAGTTTGATGCATGTGTGTACGTGAACGCGTATGCTTACATAAAGGAGCGGAGTTTTTTGGCTTCACCAATAACAAAGGCCGCGTTGTATCTACCTTTTTTGACTACATCTGAGGTTCTGGCGTGGAAATCTTTAGAAGGATCTTGACTCTCCTAGTTTTGCTACTCGAGGCGCTAGTAGTAACTAATGTTTCCATGTACCAAGCATTAATGAATGAATTAATGAATATATTTTTATTGTACACCACAAACAAATATACAGATAACAGAACACAAAGCAGATTATAATATTAGGTAAGTACAATTTGGCGGCCTTATCGCTACATAGCGATCTCTTTCAGGCAACCAAAAAACCAAATTCCTCAAATAATAATATAAAGCAGATAAATACAATAGATACATAATCACTTAAATTATTCTAACGGTGTGTGTCAAACGACTGAGACAAGTAATGCTCTTTAAGTAGTCGCTTAAATATAACAATAGTTTGTGCTTCACGTATACGCAACGGTAGGGCATTCCAGAGCTTGATAGATTGGACAGTAAAAGATTTATTAAAAAAGGAAGTATTGTGAGTTGGAACCCTGAAAATGAATTTTCTTGAAGAGCGTAGACGTTCTCCTGGAAGCCCTACAAAATTAAACTTCTCCTTTAGATAGGGAGGTGTAGAAGGGTGAAATAATACACAGTGCAGAATAGAAAAAATATGCATATACCAGCGAAGTCGGATAGGTAACCACTTGAGACGTGAGCGATTGGGAAATATGGTCAAATTTGCGCAATCCAAATATGAACCGAATACTAGTGTTTTGAAGTCTCTCAAGCTTATTTAGCTGGTCCTCGGTTATGTCTACATAGCTTGCGTCAGAATAGTCGAGAATCGGAAGTAGAAGAGACTGTCCGAGCATAATTTTTGTAGGAATGGGAAGAAATGATCGAAGGCGACGCAGTGAACTAAGAGCGACAAAAGTTTTCTTACTTACCTCATTCAGCTGGCGTATCCAATTTAAGGAGTTATCGAAATAAATACCAAGATTTTTGACATTGTCAAAGTAAGGGATTACAATTCCATCGAATTCGATAGGTGGTACGGAGAACTCAGCACTCGCGTGCCCAGCATTTATGAACGAGTCTTAATCTACTTTCAATAAATATATTTGTAATTTAAATGTTATGTTAATAAGTTTCGTTAAACATACTTTTAGTATATATATATATATATATATATATATATATATATATATATATATATATATATATATATATATATATATATATATATATGACATAGATACCTTTTAAAATATTCAGATAAAAATATACAAATATCATTAAAATGTAATTGTGAGATAATATTATGTAATATTATATTAATTAAGCAAATATAATATACAAAATAAATGACAAAATTTAAATATTTTTCTCGATATAATTTACCTATTTAACAATACAATCTACTATAACCTATTCATTCTACCTATGTTTATTCTACGATAAAAAAAACAACTGCGCGAACACAGAGTAGCGCACATTTTTTGTTTGAAATAGCTGTTCTAGTACGTAAGTACATATTACTTCAATGAACGGCCTTTACAAATATTATTTGGAAATATCAATTTTCATCATCCTTTTTTCTTATCCTTTCATGTAAAGTTTATATAATGTGTTTTTAATGAATTGTGACAAACTAAGTAACACTTCATCTGATGGTAAATGACTCTACAGTCCATTGACACTACATGTACAAGCTGTGAAATATTACGTATTAGTTCTCAAAGGTGAGTAGTTACGTTGTACCAGTTCTGGCTCACTGAGTCAGAAGTGATACAAGTACGACGTTCGTCGACTCACGATCCTAAAAAAGAAAAAAAAGGTTTTGGCATGCTCTGATCACGAATCTGCGGTCCATTTTTGCGTAGGATGCACGGTTCCGGAGATGTGAAGATCAATTAACTCTTATCTAATTGATATCCGGTGAAGGCCTCCACCGTCATTAGCGCTCCATTGTTCTTATCTACTTATCTATTGTTCATTGAATACCGTCATTATCTATTCTTCCTCAGCGTGGTGCTATTGTATTATACTCCTTTGTTCCTATCTACACTAATCTGACACATCAATAAAACACATTACCTAATTTTGTTAAAATTTTTATTTTCAAAATACAAAATCTTATTACTTATTATCTTTAAAATAGGAGCGAAACATCTCATCCTCATATATCGTTGTACAATGTGTTCCCTGTAAATATACTCGTAAAACTATGCATTGAACATCCCTGAAACTTATGCAGCAAATACATTAAGCAATATTCGCCACAAACTGAAGTCCACTCATTCTGAATCCTATCAACATTCCAGTTCCATCTTTCACAATTTCTTTTTAAAAACTCTAGATGATATCGTACAGGTGCCCGTCCGAATGAATCAAAATATTGACCGACGTCATTCGTATCAATATATAAAGCTACCCAATGTGACCCTGGTTTATTATCTGTATCCAAATTGCATATTATATACGTTGGTACGTGGGTGTACATGGGCAGTTTATTGGCAGCATAAACATTATTTTCTAGAGTGGGGTGAATCTTTTCAGATATTGTTGTACATCTAGTGTATCCATGATATTACTGCTATTAGTAGATTATTACAGTACAATCTACTAGACTACTAGACTAACATAGGAATGATCAATTATAGTGATTTCTAAATATTAAATTGCATTATTTTGTGTTATACAAAACGTATTTGAGTCATCAATACACAAACAAAATGTGAGATAAGCTTGTTGACGCATAAAGTTACTATCAATTCTACTGCAGAAATTCTTTAGATTAGAATTATTACTCACTGGCACTATATAGGACCAAGCAACTGCAGTCATGGAGTTAGTGTATGGTCGTTTGACCGAAGTGGATCTATCAATACTACATTTGTGTTACTTCAACGCATCAAAGGCCATGGATGTAAGTGTTTATTCTATTGACAAACTTACTTTTCTTTCTGTTATTTTCTTACGTATGTATGATTTAGTGTTAACAAATTATATTTAAATATTGTGTGTGTGTATATGATTAAGCCGTGGTAGCTCAGATGGTTAGCGCAAGCTGTAAATTTCACAGTACCCGGGTTCGATCCCCGCCGGCACCAATTAAATTTTTAATTGCAATTTTTTTAAGTGTTTATTCTATTGACAAACTTACTTTTCTTTCTATTATTTTCTTACGTGTGTATGATTTAGTGTTAACAAATTATATTTAAATATTTTGTGTGTACCGCAACTACGAATACTAGAGTAATTAAAAAATACTTTTTAACAGTGATAGTCATTAGTTGATCATTAGTGAATGTGATTCTGTTTACTTAAATTACAGGAAGACAAGAGCAGAAGGAAGAAATGGGATGATGGGAAGTAATGAAGCATTGTTATGTGAAGTTTGTTGGAACAAACATATTTTTAGTCATGTGTAAATACTTTTAACATTTTGGTTCAAAATGACACAAAATCTAAAAAATATTAGATACATCATCGACATGGACGGATTTTACATTACATATCGTCATAAACATTTTCAATGTAGAGAAATGGCTATTCCAGACGTAAAACTATCTAATAAAAATGATGCGTTTATCGATCATTATTTGTTTCGGCCAAGTTATCCTTTTAATTATTTGTCGCCAAAAGACAAAAAACTGTTCGTTTTTGTGAAACACACGTGCATGGCATTCCATATTTTGATGTGACCGAAGAATTAAAATGTGCCTACAAACAAGAGAACGTCATCCCCATATTAAATTGGTATATTAGAAATTTGTGCAAAGACGAAGTGATCGCATACAAAGGTGGTTCAACAGAAAAACAATTTTTAAAAATGTTGACGACGAATGATAGAATTTTTAATATTGAAGAATACAAATGTCTAAAATACAATGATTTGGTAAATGTCATAAATTTAAACAAACGTTATGTGTGTAATAATCATATATTTGCAAAAAATAATCACAAAATTTTACATTGTTCTTGTGACGAAGTGTGGTTTTTTACAAGTGGTTATTGCTTAAAAATAAAATTTTAAATTAATCATAAATTTTGTTTGAATAGTTTACACCAACACTTTCATTTTTTATTTCACCCCTTAGAACTTTAGAGGTGTGTAATGTTTCACTTTATACATCCGTTTACCGCTATTGTGGCAGGACCAAGTGGATGTGAGAAGTCAAATTTTGTAACAAATTTCATTAAATCAGTTACAGAAATATGTAATTGTGATTTTAATCAGATCACATGGTGCTTTGATGAAATGCAACCTTTATATAATTTACCAAATGTTAACTATCAAGGAATTCCAAATCTTAATGTGTTTGATGGTGAAAACCCATATCTCGTTATTATTGATCTAATGAGAGAGTCCGAAGTAACTTTTTCACCACCTTTTTTCACCACCTTTGTATGCGATCACTTCGTCTTTGCACAAATTTCTAATATACCAATTTAATATGGGAATGATGTTCTCTTGTATGTAGGCACATTTTAATTCTTCGGTCACATCAAAATATGGAATGCCGTGCACGTGTGTTTCACAATAAAGAACAGTTTTTTGTCTTTTGGCGACAAATAATTGAAAGGATAACTTGGCCGAAACAAATAATGATCGATAAACCCATCATTTTCATTAGATAGTTTTACATCTAGAATAGCCATTTCTCTACATTGAAAATGTTTATGAGGATATGTAATATAAAATCTGTCCATGTCGATGATGTATCTAATATTTTTTAAATTTTGTGTCATTTTGAACCAAAATGTTAATAGTATTTACACGTGACTAAAAATATGTTTGTTCCAACAAACTTCACATAACAACGTTTCATTACTTCCCATCATCCCATTTCTTCCTTCTGCTCTTGTCTTCCTGTAATTTAAGTAAACAGAATCACATTCACTAATGATCAACTAATGACTGTCATTGTTAAAAAAGTATTTTTTAACTTTTTCACTTCCTGCTATTGTCTTTGTATTGATGGCTAGGAAATATCCGCGGCGCGGCCTCAATGCGTGTTGGCGAACTTCACATGCCTTCGAAATTTTCTCAGACATGCAGGTTTCCTCACGATGTTTTCATTCACCGCCAAGCACGTGGTAAATCAGCACTTAAAATTGCAATTAACAATTTAATTGGTGCCGGCGGGGACCGAACCCGCGTCACGTACTATGAAATTTACAGCTTGCGCTAACCATCTGAGTTACCACGGCTTAATCATATACACACACAGTATTTAAATACAATTTGTTAACACTAAATCATACACACCTAAAAAAATAACAGAAAGAAAAGTAAGTTTGTCAATACAATAAACACTTAAAATTGCAATTAACAATTTAATTGGTACCGGTGGGGATCGAACCCGCGTCGCGTACTGTGAAGTTTACAGCTTGCGCTAACCATCTGAGCTACTACGGCTTAATCATATACACACACAATATCTAAATATAATTTGTTAACACTAAATCATACACACGTAAGAAAATAACAGAAAGAAAATTAGGTTTGTCTATACAATAAACACTTAAAATTGCAATTAACAATTTAATTGGTGCCGGCGGGGATCGAACCCACTTCGCGTACTGTGAAATTTACAGCTTGCGCTAACCATCTGAGCTACCACGGCTTAATCATATACACACACAATATTTAAATATAATTTGTTAACACTAAATCATACACACGTAAGAAAATAACAGAAAGAAAAGTAAGTTTGTCAATAGAATAAACACTTAAAAAAATTGCAATTAAAAATTTAATTGGTGCCGGCGGGGATCGAACCCGGGTACTGTGAAATTTACAGCTTGCGCTAACCATCTGAGCTACCACGGCTTAATCATATCACACACACACAATATTTAAATATAATTTGTTAACACTAAATCATACACACGTTAGAAAATAACAAAAAGAAAAGTAAGTTTGTCAATAGATTAAACACTTACATCTATGGCCTTTGATGTGTTGAAGTAACACAAATGTAGTATTGGAAGATCCACTGCGGTCAAACGACCATACCCTAACTCCATGACTGCAGTTGCTTGGTCTTATATATATTTTTTTTTATATTCCACAACTATCACACAACGCCATCTAGTCCCAAACTAAGCAGAGCTTGTGTTATGGGTACTAGACAACTGATAAACATACTTATATATATATTTCTAAATACATAAATATTATAGATAAAATTACACCCAGACACAGAACAAATGATCGTGCTAATCACACAAATATTTGTCCTGGGTGGGAATCGAACCCACGACCTCCAGCATAGCAGTCAGGGTCACTAACCACTAGACCAACAGGCCTGTCATATAGTAATAATATATAGTAATGTCATATAGTAATAAATATATAGTAAGTAATAATTCTAATCTAAAGAATTTCTACAGTGGAAGTGATAATAACTTTATGCGTCAACAAGCTTATCTCACATTCTGTTGCTTATCTCAGCATTACTTCGTGTTGCGTCTTATTCAGTGTATTGATGACTCAAATACGTTTTGTATAACACAAAATAATGCAATTTAATATTTAGAAATCACTATAATTGATCATTCCTATGTTAGTCATTGAGTAGATTGTACTGTAATAATCTAATAATAGCAGTAATATCATGGATACACTAGATGTACAACAGCATCTGAAAAAGATTCACCCCAGTCTAGAAAATAATGTTAATGCTGCCAATAAACTGCCCATGTACACCCACGCACCAACGTATATACCTAGTCAGGTCATAAGTATTGTCACACAGTAAAAACTTTTCTTTTAGAATGCTGGCCACAAAAAAGTTTATTGAATTCGAATTGTTCATGAAAATAAAACTGCATACTTTTTAGAATTTTACTCATTTTTAAATATGGATTGGACGCTTAAAGAAGACCGCGTTGCAGTAATTGCGTTGCATCGTTGTGGTTACGTGCCAATTCAAATTTTTGACATACTGAAAAATTTGAATATAACAAAAAGATTCGTTTATCGTACCATCAAACGATACAATGAAGACTCTAGTGTTGATGACAGGTCAAGAGGTGGTCACCCTCGGTCTGTTAGGACTCCAGCAGTGATAAAAGCTGTAAAGGCGCGAATTCAAAGAAATCCCAAACGTAAGCAGAAACTGTTGGCCCTTCAGATGGGGTTAAGCAGAACCACGGTGAAAAGGGTGTTAAATGAAGACTTAGGGCTTCGGGCATATCGAAAAAAACAGGACATCGTTCGAATGCTCGTCTAATGGACCTGAGACTGAAGAGATGCCACGCTTTGTTGAAGAAGCGGTACGCGGGAAAAAATATCGAGAAATTCTTTTTTCGGATGAATTTTTTTTTTTACCGTAGAAGAGAACTACAACAAACAAAATGATAAGGTGTACGCACACAGTAGTGAAAAAGCGAGCAACCGTATTCCGCGTGTCTAACGAGGTCATTTTCCATCCTCGCTCATGGTATGGTTGGGAGTTTCTTATTGGGGCTTAACAGAGGTACATTTTTGTGAGAAAGGTGTAAAAACGAATGCAGTTGACAAATATTATTATTAATAAGATCAAAACACAGTCCTGACGAACCTTGTGTAACCTGTGTCTCATACCGTGTTCAATAACAGGCACTGGGTACTCCAACAAGATTCGGCGTCAGCTCATAGAGCGAAGAGCACGCAAGACTGGCTGGCGGCGCGTGAAACGATATAATCTAGAATTTTTGAAAAGGAATTGTAGAAGATGGAACTGGAATGTTGATAGGATTCGGAATGAGTGGACTTCAGTTTGTGGCGAATATTGCTTAATGTATTTGCTATATAAGTTTCAGGGATGTTCAATGCATAGTTTTACGAGTATATTTACAGGGAACACATTGTACAGCAATATCTTAGTGGATGAGATGTTTCGCTCCTATTTTATAGATAATAAGTAATAAGATTTTGTATTTTGTAAATAAAAATTTTAACAAAATTAGGTAATGTGTTTTATTGATGATTCAGATTAGTGTAGATAGGAACAAAGGAGTATAATACAATAGAACCACGCTGAGGAAGAATAGATAATGACGGTATTCAATGAACAATAGATAATTAGATAAGAACAATGGAGCGCTAATGACGGTGGAGGTCTTCACCAGATATCAATTAGATAATAGTTAATTGATCTGAACATCTCCGGAACCATGCATCCTACGCAAAAATGGACCGCAGATTCGTGATCAGAGCATGCCAAAGCCTCTTTTTTTTATTTTTTACTTTTTTTTAAGGATCGTGAGTCGACGAACGTCGTACTTGTACCACTTCTGACTCAGTGAGCCAGAACTAGTAGAACGTAACTACTAAGGTGAACTCACAACTAAAGACTTAGAAGCTATAAAAACCTATATATATATAAAAACCTATATATATATATATATATATATATATATATATATATATATATATATATATATATATATATATATATATATATATATATATATATATTGGGTTTTTACAGGATGAATTTCGGACAGTATACGCAGGAATTGTACGCCTTCATTCCCTCTTTCCATCCCATCATCGAACCACCAGGCGCTCTCTGGTCTCAACCTCTTTGTGGTCGACATGCCACGCATTCGAACTACAAAGTTTACTTTGTCGTTCATAATACGTATAGCAAAATAATGCAATCCACAAAATTTGTTTTTGCGTCCGATTGTAATATAACCCATATTAATTATTAATTAACATATTATTATTAATTCTTCAAGGCAAGAGTGAATATGGCTTTATTAAGCAAAGTCAGTGAACTTTACCATCTTCAGTTGCATCACCTATAAACATCAGGTGGTAGTCAAGTAATATCTTATAATAGTAAAAAAATGCCCGAAGTAGAACTAGAGTAACCGATATAAAACAACAGACGAGTAAGCTGAAGTAGCTATAGGCCGTCCATGTAGCTTGAAGAATCGACAATTGATGAGGAAAAAACTGATGATGACTTGTGGAAAACAAGCTCACAGTCCGAATGATGTTAAGTAAGATGGTGAATCTGTAGGCATTTCGATTTTTTGATTAATAAGAAATGCAAATGCTGCTAGAAAAAGGGTTTCGCTTGTTGTTACTTAACTTAATGAAATGCAGCATGGGTATGGTTCTTCCCCAGTCACGTGGACCTATGCATGCTACAGCCATAATACGCATGCAGTTTGAGGTTTGTTAAGTGTTCTTTAGCTGTAATATGCCTTCAGTTAGACTGTGGTTTGCGTGTTGTAACTAAGTTTTGTCAATTTAAAATTTATAAACAAATGTGATGCTAATAAATTTGCCATGTTCCATTATTATTTAGTATTTTAATAATTCAACTGCTGAAAATA
The DNA here is from genome assembly GCA_036936625.1 of Parnassius smintheus behrii. Taxonomy (NCBI): domain Eukaryota; kingdom Metazoa; phylum Arthropoda; class Insecta; order Lepidoptera; family Papilionidae; genus Parnassius; species Parnassius smintheus. The sequence continues at coordinate 28,098,094 of JAUPFT010000019.1, read as the reverse complement.
AGCCTCAAGCATATTGCCTCATAGCGGTAATTTGGCCATAGTTGACATGATTGAGCAGGTTGGCAACCGCAGTTTTTTTTTTATTTTTCGTCTTTATTGGGAAGACGCTGCTGCCAATCTCCTGATTTGTTTCCGCCTGTCGCCTCTTATGATACCCACGGGATGATATGGGGCAGTGGATATTCTTATACCACAACAACACTACTCTGTCTGTTATTATTCTTGCTGAAGTGAAAACAATAGTCAGAGCTATGAATAATCCGACCAACATGATATATCTTAAAATATTTAACCATCTTTGTATATATAAGAAATGCATTATGTAAATTCCTTTTTTTTACGATAAGGGTGACTAACGCCACACAGTCCACTCTACATCTATGCTCGATTACAAATCAAGCTGTCATTCGTAAGGGCTGAGATGGAATGCCTCGTTACCACTAAAAAGGTTCTCCGGTTCTTTAAACTCACCGCACAGAGCAGCGTTAAGCTACTATCTTACGCTGTTATACTGTGAGTGCGTGCTCCTTTCCGAAACCGAACCGACCCATTCGTGCTACACATGTACTACTAATGTAGCTACGGCATGGCTCTACCACTTAAATTTCCCTGTTTCAATTTACTTCTGTCGCCTCTTACGACATCCACAGGACGATATCGGATAGTGGATATTCTTACACCACTACTACATGGCGTTAACATTTTGTTAAAGTTACAGCCTATATACGTCTCACTGCTGGGCACAGGCCTCCCCTCATTTCTGAGAGGGTTGACAAGTTAATTTAATAAAAACCTAAATGATTATATTTAAAATAATAATTCCATGCTTAAATTACGTTTATGTTCAGTTGTTCGCGGAAAACATATAAATTGTTAAATCATTTACCCGTTACATTATAGCCAGATAGTTAAATTGAAACGTACCCACAATAAAATAATTATCTTTAGTTTATACTGAGATGGGACGAAAGAGCAGCAAACTTACTTTGTAAATGTTAAGCCTGCTGAATATACCCTAAGCATAATCTACGTTGTTAATTTACGAAATGAGGTTAAACGAGTTTTTCTCTTCAAATATTTATTCAATGTGAAAGATGAAACGTGTGCTCACCGCCTTTGCTGAATAATTTATGTTTTATTTCTCATACAATCTTGTTCAAACGGCCAAAGTAGCGTAGTCCGTTGGCTCCGGGCGATTTTAATTTTTTTGAGTCACGTAAAGGATCTTTACCTATGTTATTATGCGTACCTAATGAAAAATTACGATTATGTTATGACAAGTACATTCATCAAAGCTTTGTATTTCTTTCGACGACCTCTGTCATATCCTATTAAAAATCCTTAAATTCGCAAAAAAATTGTGGATCATTCATGGGCAAAAAAACTATCCTATTTCTTAAGTTGGACTCAACTGCACACTGTGTGCAAATTTGATCAAAAACGGTTAAGTAGTTTAAGAGTCTATCGCGGACAAACAATGTGACACGTAATTTATATATATTAAGATTATCTAATAAAGCATTTTTGTTCATTTTTCATGGTATATAAAAATTTAAGCATCCTGAACACACTCTTCACAATCATCCTGAAGATAAGGATGCTGTATATGCCTATAATAATAATAATAATCATAATTTATTTGCAGAAAACATGGTACATTACAGGTTGATAAATTATTTAAGTCCAGCATGTTTTGTCATAATGTTGACATAAAAATATTTATCTAATATACAAAAGGAAAAGAATTGGCCCTAATACGGAACCTTGTGGAACTCCAAATGAATTTAATCTATCACTGGGTTTGTAAGAAGTTAATGTCTGTGAATTATCAATTTTTGTTACTTCTACAAATTGTATCCTATTTCTTAGATAGCTAGTAATCCAATCTAGGACAGTGCCTCGAAACCCCAAATTATCAAGTTTTTGTAAGAATATTTTGTGGGATACAAAGTCAATGGCCTTCGACATATCAAAAAAGATTGCTGTAACTGTTAGCTTATTATTTATAGCCTTAACAATTGCGTCAACAAGATTATATCCAGCGAGGCATGTAGATTTATTTTTTTGAAATTATTTGGTGATGAATTAACGGAGCGACATATTCGTATTGTGAATAAGCTCATTAATAAAGAATTAAAATTAAAAAAAATATTTTGAAAGCCATATTGCTCACTTTTAATTAAATTATATTTCATCGTAAAGTCTACAGTACGTTTAGCCATTGCCTTTCCTATATAAAAATATATATAGAAAAGACAAAATTGTCGTAATTGTTATGTAATCATTTTTATTTTCAAATAATTGAAGGAGCCTAGCGCCATCTGTTAATTTGATGAATAACTACTTGGTCTACTACGTAACTATTGAGTAACACAATACAAAAAATGCATTTGCCGCGCTGCTATGATGGCACAATGGCAATGGCGCTATATTAGTTGTTCTGTGAAATTCGGATTATGATTGTGTCTGTGTCAGTTAAAACAGTAAGTCGGCAATTTCATTTATGATGTAAGAAGAAACGAACAAAAAACAAATACTCCGCCACACGGTGGGGGGTTTCTTTTGAATTCACTTTACTATTAGGTGTTAAAAGAAGATGGAATTCCATCATTGGGATGGTGGAACGGTTTCTGAAGCTCAAACATTGCGTGAACTTTCTTGGTTTAATGATTTATTTACACTTGTTAGACAAGTAGAATGAAGACAATCTTCATCTTTTGTAGTCAATTATTGATTTTTGCAGTTAGTCAAGATAGCTGTGGAAGCCTTAGGTCGACAAAACGCTTCATTACTAGCCGAAGCACTAGTAGCTGAACCTAGTACTAGTAGCTGAACCTAGTACTAGTAGCTGAACCTAGTATTAGTAGCTCTCAAGTACACAACGAGCCTGAAGAGTATTTTTCAAATCACATTGATTTCATTAAATTGTTTCATTAAACAAACGATAAATATATCCAAGAAAATGTACCCAATGAAAAAAAGAGCAACATTAAAAAAGGAGTTTCAGTTGTCGGAAGCAACCGGAAAACGTACAGAAAATTTGGAACTACTGTATAAAGTTTTAAACAATTAAACCGACATCTGTTGAAAACAAAACAGTATTCTTGTACGGTAAATTATTTCAAAAATCAGAAACAGATTCTCAGACAAAGCTGTTGACGCTCTAATTTTTTAAAAGCCTATTTTGTTAAATCAGCAAAGAAGTATAATTAATGTGTTAGTTGATTATTTAAAAGACTGATTTATAAGTGTGGTTTATTACTTTTACTTAGATTATTTAATTATGAAACAAATCTGTGATGAGAATTAACAATGTTGTGATTATGACCAATGATTAGATACTAGAATTACTAGATAATAGTAAAGTTATTAAGAATTTTATAACTATTAGGTTTAACTGCTTAAAAGTTAATAAATATGTGTGTAATTAATAGAAATAAACAAAACAATTATTAAAAATGAAGTTAACGTTAAAGTTTTAAGATTTAATTTTCTGTTTAATAAGTACTGATTTTTACAAAGAATTGCCTTTTTTAATACGTTTCACAAGAAACTAACTTTCTATTCATATAAAAAGGCTTACCCCTTTTCAATTTTCGCAGGAATTCCCGGGATTTTGATTGTAGGTTGTCTCGTGTCCCGGGACTTTGGAATTCTCGGGAATTCCCAAACCCTACTAGCACAGGAGATAATTATAGTGCATTCGAGTGTGCGCAAGCTCTCATACACTTTCTATTACCTCACTCACATAGTCCAATTAAACGGCAATCTGCAACCTGAAAGAGATTAGGGAATTTAGGTATATGTGATTTAACACGCAAGTAAAATACCAACTCCAGGCTGCAGTAACAATTTTTTCGTTTTTGACCCGACCTAGAATTCAAACTCTACACTAAACCAACAAGGCAGAATATATTTAAGGGATAGAACCAAAAATATTATTATTTATTTATAAAACCGAAGAAACTAACTTACAGTTCACCAAATGTTAAGTGGCTACTGCAGCCAGTGGACAACCGCAGACAACCTTGAATAAAGAAGGTTACAAGTTAGGACTTGCATTAGAATGTTTTTATAGGCGAGGCAAACGATCATACGGCTCACTTGATGGTAAGTGGTTACCGACGCCCATAAAAAGCTGCAATACCAGGGGAATTGCGGATGCGTTGCCAGCCCTTTAAAAAGGAGTAGGCCCTTTTCTTGAAGATCTCTAAGTCGTATCGGCCCAGAAAAACCTCTGGTGGTAGTCGATTCCACAAGGAAGTTGTGCGAGGAAGAAAATACTACAAATATCCTGAACGGAGAACTCGGAGGATGCATAACAATAATTCAAGTGTACTCAGGTGGCTAGGACAGGTTTCGTCAAAACTCAGAAGTGATCCGTAGGATGAGTGCGGTGCTTGTCGCGCCTATGCGTTTTTCTACTATTTGTAACTGTAAAATCAATTAGAGCGCCTGCTTGGTCGATACAATTATAAATTTTTAGCACTAAAAGACCAAATCATGATTATTTTAACATTGTGAAGGCAATCGTCGAGGCACTATGCCAAATTTAGTCAGATAAAAATTTAGCCGGGCACAATGGAAGATTGCTAAATGGCATCTACCAGACCTACTCCGACATATTTAATTTTTTTTATTTATGTGCCGTAAAAGTGGACATAGAACTCTCCCATTGTACAAAAGGATTGCTTCATTCGACACGCTTGAAAAAGTAGATTGACGATTGCAATACTAGATCTCAGGTATCTTTGACGTCGCTTCCCGTCTCCAGCCTGAGGAATTTACGTCTGGCGTAAACAGCATACCACCATGTACTAGAGAAGTCATAATATTTTTCTGATATTTCTCAAGCTCACTTTTTATGGTAAACACAGGGGTAATAGTGTGATACGAGTAGATTCTCTTACACCGCCTTCACACGGCGAATATTAAGAAACAAGATGATCCAGAGTAATATAAAATAAATTTCGATTTGCAAGATTTTTTGCCTGTTTTGACTAGTGTGGTTGGGTTTTTTGTGGGTACTCGTCCAACACTATGACAGGCGGACAAGATAATAGCGGTAACTTTTTTCCTATTTTTGAACAATATCATTATTAATAATACAGATTTAAGCTTTTTATTTACTAGCTTTCGAATATCAAAAAATATCGATACTTGCGAGCCCTAGTACTGATGCCTTGTCACTTCTGAAGAATTATATGGAATGTTTTATAGACTGTAATTATATAGGCTCTCTATACTTTTCAGACCCGAATAAAGCATCGCAAGCACAGCTATTTCGCTAAATAGCTAAGAAGGTGGCACATACCTAAATGAACCCCTAGACGGAAAAGAGAGTGCTAGTCTGACCCCCTAGTTTGGAAGTGATGATGAATTGCGCCAACACGCAATGGAGAAAGGTGGCAGGCTAATTGCTCTATAATGCCTCCAAAATGAGAGGAGGCCTGTGCTATCAATAGTAGTACTTATGCTCAGTATCAATATCGATATTTTTAATAAAAGCTTTAATATCTTCGATCAACAAATACCAACTAGATGTCGGGTCGGCGTAAGAAATCCATCTCAGTAAATAAGAGCGCATATGAGACGTGAGCTCTTCCACGTGAGAGTGTAGCTCGCAAGGCAATAACGGGAAAAAGAACTTTATTTGTTATAACTTAAGGTTGATTACACACTAAATGTTATTTAATGTATGTCTTTTCATAGTTTATATTCATGCGGACAGTATTTAGCTATGATTTTGTACGTGACCCGTTATCTAGTTGGTATTGTTGATCGAAGTTTAATATCGATACTGATATAGATAATTTTATTTTTAATTCAGGGTAGATGTAGATGTCAATGGGTTAAAGAATCCACTTTCCGTCAGGTGGACTATGTGCTCACTGGTTACCCGTTATTCAATAAAAATTTTGCTAGCTCAACTATTTTATAAAATTTGTGTAAAGCTTTTAAAAATGAGAAATAAATTACGTAGCAGCCATGTTGATTGCTTTACGAGAGAATATTAACAAAATGGTTTCGTCGAAAATACAGAACAATAGCTACAAAAAGGACAACGATTCAGTAAGTGGCAGCATTTTCTTAAATTTCAATTTCGAAACTGAACAAGGGTTAGGAGTGAGCAGACGGTTCATAATGCCGCTCTCGACACAAGAGCCTGACCATGGCTACTTAGACAGCTTTACATTTTTATGTCTGGGATTTGTTACGAGCGTGAAGCAAGTTCTACAGGATTATTTTAGTTTATTAAAATGCTTTGCAATTTTCAGCATTTAAAGAAACTGATAAATTATTGTGTTTTGAATATTGAATTTAAAATAAATTAGTGTAGTGATTCTACTTCGACATTGCCAGTATACTTAAGCACATATTATGTTAAGAAGTAGTGGTTGGTGGATATAATATTTTAGCAACCGTAGGACAACTTTTTGAAGTATATGATATGATATAAATTGACGAGCCGTGCCCTTCGTGTTCAGCCGCGCGACACAATACTCATAGAAGTGTTCATTGTTGCTGCTGGTTTCTTTCAGTTCTCATCGAGCGGCTAAGGTTTATACGTAGTTCGCGTGCTGAACCGAGTGTTGAATTATTTTAATTTTTCATTATCTCTTAAACTTTGCGTCCAAACAAAATGCTTTAAAGAGCACAGTTTTCTACATAAAATTGTCTTGACTATGAAGTAACTTTCCTTCGAAAGATTAATATGCCATGCCTAATAATAACGCTCATAAATCACTTTTTTATTTCTATTATTTTTTGTCACAAAATACCTTATTGTGGCTTATGTATAAGAAATAGACACATGCGAACTTTTTTAGATGAAGTATAGATCATTATTTTTGTAGAACATTGTATTTAAGTACCCATTAAAATAACCATTACGACAGCGCACGCGGATAAATCATTTCTTTTGCACTTTATTTTCTGAATTTCTTAAAAAATTAGCCAGATGAGAGATGTAGCCTAATGTTAGATAGCCTATTCCTCATGAATCTAGCAATAATATGCAATAATTTTTTCAAATTGGACGGAGCAAAGAAAAAAACTTACAATTTATAATATAATCGTATAGTGTAGATTGCTGAAATTCCGCTAGCGTTTAAATGCCTATAAAAAGCAAATGGCTGCTAATATCCATTAACACGTTGTTGAATGAATGCATTCGCGGCAGTGTTTGATGCGTCGTGCATTATTGTGTGTCATCGTATCATATACATATGTCGTGTATGCTGGGCAAACTGCGACATTAATGAGGGCTTTCAAGCTTTTTGTTTTAAGGACCTCATAAATGTATAAATCCTGAAAAACACATCCTTAATAATGTCTTACTCGTCTATGACTTAAACTCAACTCGAATTTTACTCATTCAACCTTTTACCATTGGCTACGGAATGAAAAGTCATTAACGGCCTCAAAATAGTCTTTAAAATAGGAACAGCATTCACAGTGCAATTTATTTAAAATCAGCGTAAATTTTTGATTTAAAAAATTTAACATCAAGTTAAACAATAACATTTAACATATTTTGATTGTAAATAATCATATCGGAGCAAAATTTCAAAGGTGGTAGGTTGTTTGTTTATTTTATTTTTAAAAAAGGTATAAAAACGAAATAAATACTAACAGCATGATATGTACTATTAAAATAAATGAACAGAAATTCTAAATATTGATAGTCAATATTCTTTACGAAAGACCTAAGACCAATCTGAATTAATGATTACTTGATTTATGGTTTTGTAGATTTAGATATAACAAAATACAAACTAAAAAAAAACTCTCTACGTACTATGTTATGCCAAAAAAGATCACCACATAACATGAGTTGCGGTAAACCACAACGCTGATTTTCATTGATGACCAAAATGCTGATGCATAGATTTCAGCGTTTTCGAATGATTAGAAATATAGCTGCTATAACAGAAAAATATAAGCGGTTTCAAAATATGAGTTAAAGTGAGTATTTTATAAGACGTTTTTTTTTTCTAGCAACACGATGTAGGAGTTGAACAGAAGCTTGGTGCTCTTGTTATTTAAAAAAAAAGGTATCGCCATATTATAGGACTAATAATATTGTTGAATTTGGGTCAGGTTTACATGATATTTCGTGCAGTTACCTAACACGCACGTGCCTTCAGTACGATATCAAGCAATTTTATATGACAATTTAGTTTTACAATTTTAAACATGTTATTGAAATGATATTTTATAGTTAAATTATATTAGATTTTAATTTATAATTAAAGTAGATACTAGAGCGTTGGCCTTAATTTTTCATCGTCTGTAGCAAGCTCGAATTTTAAGTTTTATGTTTTACAGTAAATTGAGATAACATATGGATCCCGCTATTGTATCGTAGTAGACATTATTATTCACACCCTTGATCGTAAAACAGAATGACGTGATATAAACGAGCACGACGCTCTAAAGGGTCATCGATATCCCTAAGTCTTTATTGTGCTCGTAACTTTTTATTTCAGACATGTGTATTCTACAAGATATTTTTTTACCTAAAAGTGCATAAAGCTCAATCTAAATAAACTGTTTTAATATAATATTCATAATACTTGCTAATACCGCTTAATAAGAAATGTTCAAGTGTATGATATTCACAATTAGTGTACCGTATCCTCAGCCCAAACTGATTAATAAAATAAAGTAAAATAAAATTGTTAATTATGTTTCAGCCCTTAATAACAATTCACGGTTTGAAGATATGCTTGTAGAAGAATGAGATAATAATATTTTCTTAAAATCGGCATGTATACCTACTGTACAGTACGCTAAATCACATACCATTCAAATGTATAGTAACGATAATTAGACCTATATTCATGGAATTTTATCCCGGGAATCGAATAAATTTAAATGTGAATAATAGCATCCTGTGTTTTTGGTGCCAATCAAGATAGCTTGTCGTATGGATTAAATATCGGCAGTAAATATTATGATGTTAATTGAAATAATACTTTGAGATCCAACACTATTTAGGCAAAAAAAGTAAAAGGTAATTTTTTTTTATAGGATAGGGTGACAAACTAGCACACAGTCCACCTGATGGTAAGTGGTTGCTGTGGCCTATAAGCATCTACATCTATCCTCGATTACGAATCAAAATGCAGATGCGTTGTCACCCGTGAGGACTAAGATGGAATGCCTCGTTTCCAGTAAAAAGGGTCTCCGGTTCTCTACACTCACCATACGAAATACAGCAGCATTAAGCTACTATTTCACGCTGGTATTCTGTGAGAGCGTGGTCCTTCCCCGGTCGAGCCGACCCATTCGTGCTACAACTATACTACTAATATAGCTGCAGCATGGCTCTACCACGTAATACGTAAATAACCCATTTCTGATAATTTTAATTGAATAACCATGTTCGTGAAAAAGAATCATTTCAGAGATTACTGCGGGGAAGAGTAGCGGACATTTCCTTGCCCTTAAAGACAGAAATTAGAGAAGCCCTGTGTCCGCCAGTGGGACCTGTATAGGCTATAACTTTAACTGTCTGTTTATCTATCGTAGACATTCATCGTGACTATTTTGCATGTTCTAAGTTGCCAGTCACAATACGTGAACTTAAAAGGCGTCTTATTGATACTGTGAGCATATTGAGTACGCGGTATGACCGCTGTAAAGATATGCTAGCTATCCATTGAACTGACTAAAATGAGATGGTAACTGGAAGACTTAAATTCCAAGTAGACATATAGGAAGTAGTAATTCAAAAAAGATCATAACTATTCGATTTTGAAAATAATACACTACACCAAATCATTCACCTGTCAAGTCCGTACAAAAATGGTAGGCTCTCTGTCTTTCTATTAGTTCCCAGCAGTGTAACCGTGTGTTTGCACTGACGCGATTTTCACAAAAAAAAAAACATGTTTTAAATACTGTTTTCTGTCAATGTATCAAAAAGCGTTTGCATAGTCAAAGAACATGTTGTAGTGAAATATGTTTGACAGTTTATTGTACGCTATATATTATGTTGTACTTAACTATATTATATCTTTATAACTACAGAAACATGTTTGAAAACACTTGTTGTTGGATGTTTCTCAGTGCAAACGTACTGTTACCCTAACATGTACCTACATGATTGTAATGAACCACCCGTAAATCACCATTACCTTAACCCTTTAAGGGGATATAGTAAGTCAGCTCAAATTCTAATTTCGTCCCCACTTGCCCGCGCGTCGTATACTATCTACCGACATATTTTTAATCACTAATACTGTAAGTAGAAAGGTCGTTAGACATTTCTTCTTAACGTCAAGCCAGTCGCTTCTTATTTTTATCACGGTTATTTCCCATTTTAATTTTACGTCGTCCTGTTGCGTAATGTATATTCTGATCGTAAGCGACACAACCTCCCCCTTCAAAGGCCGAAGCGAAGTGACCGGGCGGCAGGAATCAAGCTTCAAGAAGCCGATAGTTTAGGTAATTTCTTTTTACAGTAAAAATAATGGTATTATAAAAAAAGTAAATAACATAAACACTGCTTTATAGTTATTTCAGTTAGTATGCAAAGTTGCAGCGATACTTTAAATAAGATCATGAAATCTTATTTAAAGTATCGCAACGCTCTTTTGTTGAGGTTGAGGGAGGAGGTCCCTAAGTCGTATCGATCCGAAAACCACACCGGTGGTAAACTATTCCCCAGGGAGGTCGTACGCGGAAGAAAACTCCTAGTGAACCTTATAATGGTGGACCCCCAAGCATCCAAATGGTGTAGATGATATCGAAAGTTTTGCCGCGATGTGCGTTCCTGAAATTTGGTGGCAGGGATTAATGCGAACAATTCCTCAGAGCACTCCCTGTGGTAGATGCGAAAGAAAATGCAAGGGAATGCAACATCTCTTTGTAGCGCCAGTGAATCGAGCCGATCAGAAAGCACTTGGTCGTCGACGATTCGAGCCGCTCTGCGCTGGATGTGGTCAAGTGGAGGTAGCTGGCACTGGGGAAGCCCAGTACAGAGATGGGAACAATTTTCCATGTGAGGCCGAACCTGCGCCATGTAAATTTGCTGGTGGTGTGCCAGCATGAAATACTGTCCCGCTCTGCTGAGCACGCCAAGCTTTTTAGAGCCAATTTGACCTTGTCTTCCAAGTGACCACGAAACTTCACGTCACCCGATATGTCATACGATATGGGATGATGTTCATCTTACATGTTTTATCTCTAACATCTTACATAAATATTTATAACACATCACTTTTAAGTACTCAACAGTACTTAAAATGATTGATTATATGAAGTGAGGTGTTTTCATCTAATATATTTTATCTCTAACATCTAACTTATATATTTATAACACATCATTTTTAAGGACTTAAAAACGATTGAGTTCAAATAAGTTATTTAACACCATGTGGTACACTGTGTGAAAACCGTAATTATATAAATGAAATATTAAAAGCTTCTAACAATATTTCATAATATAAATTGGCGGCAAACACTACACGACAGTGACATGCCATCAAGTGTCTCGGTATTAAATCTAGCAATCAAAACTCAATTAGAACATGCTGAGCCTTGAGACCATTTTGTACCATGACCACGTCTTGAATAATCCATTACTGACATACAGGATCAACCCTTCATGAGATATTAACATCTAAGATACTATTAACACATAATCCTTCAGTAAAGTGATGACCCGACCGTTCATATGCTAATTCTGACCTATTAAAACGTCACATAATCTTAAGCGAGATGGCGTTTGAAATGGTAATGAATGAATGACGAATTATATGAAGTTCATTTCAAATACTTTGAGCAGTGTATTATAAAAGGAATTAAGTTATTACTAGATTTTGTCTTGAAGTTTAATCATTTAGACGATGATAATATATAGTCGTCCAGGCCAGGCCAACCTCGTAAGTATTCCATAAAACTTCATCAACATCAATCAAGCCGTTTAGGAGGAGAATAATTACGAACACATGCACACCGGGATTTTATATATAAAGACTAGTGATGCACCCTGGCTTTGCACAAGTGATTTCTGGATCTTAAAAACAGCGCCACCTACCGGGTCCAATTGTGAATCTTAACCATTCTCAAATCAACTTCACACGCACTAATATCATTAAAATTGGTCCAGTCGTTTAGGAGTTCAGTCACACACACATATACTGGTAACCGTGTGGTGAGTGTAACATGTGAACGGAGTAGAAGTCTATGGCACTGATATTTTACAAAAATAAAAACAAACATTTTGAATTAAATAAATAAATAAATTAAAATGTATTGAGATTCAAATCATATCCACCCTTCTTTACGAACGGCAATAAAACAATAAATTTAGTAGAAATCTTTGACCTTGTTACTTCGCAGGGTTACAGGCTCAAGGGCAAACATTTAATTCAAAATTTTTGTCTTTATTTTTTGTAAAATATCAGTGCCATAGGCTTTTCTACTCCGTTCACATGTAAAAAATGTCATCCAGTATGGAATGTCCTCCAGACCGAATTTCGGCCACGGCGGCCTGCCTCAATGGAGGCTAGCCATCGGCGCAGGACAAGATTGTAGTGCCCAAGTGTATGCGCAAGCACAGGTGCACTCTCTATTTCCTCACTCTCATATTCCAATGGGACAGTAAACCGACACGACCGGAGAGATATCAGGCGCAGGACCAACGGCTTTACGTGCTTTCCGAGGCGCGGGGGTGAGACACCGCCAACTTCCTGACTCTAGGCAACTAATTCAAGAAATTTTAAAACTCAAAAACTCACAAAAACTTACAAATTCAATATTTATTGATCTTATTGGCCCGACCCGGGGTTCGAACCCAGGATCTCATGATCAGCAGTCGCATTACTACAACCACTAGACCAACTAGGCAATCCAGTATATATGACTGAACTAAACCATGTTGATATCTTCGCAATAATTTCAGTGACTAGGTAGATATTTTAATTGAAGAGAAAATATAAAAAGGCGCTGAAAAATAAATGTAAATTACGAATAAAATCAAGGACCAACTTTTAAAAGCCAACGCTAAAGTCTGCTACGACAACATTAGTGTAATTTCTAGAATGTAACTAAGTAGCCAATTGTCATACAAGACCAAGTAACCAAATAATAGCGGCGTGTTGGTTCACAAGCGCTGCTTCTAACTTTTACTATAACGGTGAAACTTTTCTCATGAGCGGAAAAATTGCACAATTTTCGCTTCGGAATTCTGAAAAATAAAACCCATTTTATCCGTTTTCAGCGAAGTGTTATACTACGTTCTTACGTTCGCTGAATCTTGAAAGGATAATGGATTTAACAATATCTTTTACTTTCTAAATCTATTGGAATATTGAATGGAAAATCTACATCAGCTTTTGGCATACAATAAATAACAAATAGTTCAATAAAACAACGTAAGTATCTGTTTGTTTTTCAATTTACTAGTCGCAAATCTTGTGGCTTGTATTTTGACTTATTACATATAAAGTTTAATATTTTAAACTTTACATGTAATAAAATTTCAATAATATTAACCACTACCTTTACCGTCCATCAAAAGTCCTCTGTGAACATAGACCTCACCATAGACTACCTCTTGATATTTACCATAGCTACTACGCTTGACAAGCGGGTTGGCAGCCGCAGTTTCTTTAATTCAACGGTTATCAGGAATATTCTGCAGCTCACATCCTGGTTTTTTTTCATAGTAGTCCACCTGATGGTAAGTGGATGCTGTGACCCATAGACATCTTCATTTAACCTCGATTAAGAATCAGAACGCAGATACGTTGTCGCCCCTGAGGACTACTCGTAAGATGCAATGAATCGTTTCCAGTAAAAAAGGGTCCCCGGATCTATACACTCACCATACAAAACACAGCAGTATGAAGCTGCTATTTTACGCTGGTATTCTGTGAGAGACCTATTCGTGCTACAACCATAATATAGCTAATGCGTGGCTCTACCACGTATAACAGTTTCCGTTTCCTTTCGTTTCTTACGACAGCCATGGGATGTTATGGGGTGTTAAATATTATCACAACGCCACTACGTGATAATTAAAATAATTGCTATTGAATAAAATAAAATAAAGTTTTGAATTAACAATTAACTGAAAAGTTAAAAGAATTTTGATTTAGTTAAATTATTTGAACATGAAAACAATTGTCCAGGTATCGAGAGTAGTGCTGGCGCGGATCCTAGTTCCTACAGTCATCGTACCCTGCACCTGAGCACAGCACGGTTAAGGTTTTAAATATTAAATATAATATTTTGTGATGTTTTTGTTTTATATCGAAAAAATAGTATTATTAATCAATTTAAAATTGTGTTGAAGTTGTAAGAAGTTTATTTGCTCATTCCGCGTAATGAAATAAAAGGATGTATCCTGCCCAGTATTATATTATAGTTAATATTTAGCCCAATGTTATAGTTATTATTTAAAACCTTTTCGCAAATTAGCACCTAATTCTATTAATTATGTTAAAATTATGTGTATTTTAAGGAAATGAAAATAGTAGCATGTATTAAACTTACGAATCATTCTGTTTTTATCCATAATATAAAACCAAAGATAGTATTGATTTAGAGATTTAAAAAATAGTTCTGGTTTTTACATAATTAAAAAGTAAAAAATTACTACTTTATTAGTTAGTATTACTGCCAGATTAGTAATTATTGATGGAATTATTGTGAATTAGTTGAAAATATTTACAGAACTACGCTATTAAATAAGGAATAAAATATAGAAAGAAAAAAATATGTGTTCAACCTATATACGACTTACTGTTGCTTGTATGCCTTCCTTGTTTCTAAGTACATTATGGAAAGATTTGTCCTCCGCGCTACCCCAATACGTGGTGACGGACTTAATATATTTTTGAAATATGTATTTTATTTTTATTTTTCAGACAATCTCTAACAACAGTAAAAACTGTTAAGATCGGCCAGGGGGGTGACTGGTGCAGTAGTAGTGGTTTAGAGTCTAGTTTATTTTAATATGAAGGATACCATATTCATAAATAAAAACCTACTCACCAAGAAAAGGAGGAAAACACACATTTTATATGTGACAAACACAGACATAAGTCACTAGACGTGAGTACAAATTAGTCATTTGTTAATTTTTTGAATTTAGAATCGTGCATTGCGCCAGGATATAACAAAGAACTATTACGGGTTCAATGGAAAATGTGCATTAAGTTGATAATGGTAATGTAATCAATTAAGATATCTTTTTATAACTCCTGTTGCGTTACTAAATAGAAAAAAATTGTGGGTATAAAAAAGGGTGTAAATTATGAATTTATGTTTAGCATAATCATAGTGGATGATAAAATAAACTATGCTTAAAGTAATAAGTATTTAATGGCTTCGTCGGCTTTATCATGAAACATATTAAAACTTTTCCTAAAACTACGTAGGGTATATATAGTAATTTATAAACCTTTATGAGGTGAAATAAATCTAATTAATTTTTAAATATAAACCTCTTTAACTAGCTCAAAATTAATTCCAACTCCTCATATTAAGTTTATAATCCATGTACTCAATCTCTTTATTCATATGGTAAAAGAATAAAAAAAAATTTAAAAAAGAAACACGGCTGAATAGGCTCATGGTAAATCTGAGATTTCGGTTATGCTCCACTATGCTAAACTGGTGCGAATAAACTCATAAAGTATTGGCGTACCGTCAATAGGTTGCTGGATGCCGCGGATATTTGCCCACTTAATCCGATTTACAAATATCTACCCATTCCCACCCAAACGCATTGCGGGGCTTATATTCGGTAACGAAAAGCACAACAGCGTCGCGTCATCACAAATTATGAAACGTGGAGCTACTAAATAGAAATTGATATAAAGGGTTTATGCTTTTTGTTATAATTATTGAAATAGCATTTGAATTTAATTTGGAATAAATCGTCGTTTATAAATCTATTATGGGTGTAGCATGAACGTTTCGGGTCAACCGGAGAGGGTCAGCAGAACGCTGGTGAGAAATAGCAGCATAATACTGCGGTGTTTCGTATGGTCATTAACGAGAACTAAAAACTGGCAATAATGCAATAATACCTTAGGCTTCAGGTGTGTCATCATCTGCTTTTAATTCTTTGAGGTTAGATAAAAGTTTAGATAAAGGCTTTAACATCCATTTACCGTCAGGTGAACCGTGTTAGTTAACACTCTTACTCCAATAAAAATATATTAGTTATATTGTCTTATTACTGTATTAGTGTTGTGACTGCCTCGTTGGTCTAGTGGTTGTAGTAGTATGACTGCTGAGCATGATGTCCTGGGTTCGAATCCCGGGGCGGGCCAAAAAATCAATTATTGAGTTTTTCCGTCAAGAAATTCTCAGTAGCTGCTCGGAGGCAGGAAGTCGGCGGTGAATCACCCCCGTGCCTCGTAAAGCAAGTTAAGTAGTTGGTCCTGCGCCTGATCTTTTACCGTCCCATCGGATTACGAGAGTGAGGGAATAGAGAGTACACCTGTGCTTACGCATACACTTGGGCACTAGAATCCTGTCCTGTGCCGATAGCTAGTCTCTATTGCGGCTGGCCGCCGTGGCCGCAATTCGGTCTGGAGGACATTATTATAGTGTCCTGACATTGTTATTATTACTGAATTAGTATGAACTTAAATGATTGCCCAGTTGGTATAGTCATATGCATGACTGCTGATCATGAGTAACATTCGTACCAGGGTCGATCCCGCCTCGGGTCATAATCAGTTATTGCATTTTCCTATCAAGAAATACTCCTACTACTTCCTATCAAGGAATAAGGAAGTTGGCGGTGTTGCACACCTCGTGCATTGGTCGTATCGGATTGTCGTCTCCTCGGACTATGAGAGTGAGGGACTAGAGAGTGCACTAATGTTTACGAATACACCTCTGCAATATAATCCTATCCAGAGAGTTAGTCTTCGTTTAGGCTGGCCGCCGTGACCGAAATTTGGACTAGAAAACAATAAAATAATAAGTTCATTTTATTGTTCCCTAGTCCAAATTTCGGTATATATTATACTAGCGATCCATTCCGGCTTCGCACGGGTGATTTCTAGATCTCGACAACAGCGTCATCTACCGGGTCTGATTACGAATCATTTAGATCATCCTTTAGGCCCACCCCCACTCAAACACAAAAAAATCATCAATATCGTTCCAGCCATTTTCGAATTTTTGTGAGACTAACGAACTTAAAATATATATTATGTGATACATAATATATATTTTAAGGAAATTATTTATTTCATATATAAAGAAATACTAACGTGTTAATCATATCTACATAAATATTAACAGTCTTTTTAAGTCCACTTGCAGAAAACCTAAAAACGATTTGATGTATGCTCCGTCTGTCATAAATTCCTTTGAAGATTTCGTACTTATCGCGCTGGGTAGGCAGGTTCGTGAGCAAGGTGCTTTTTTTATAGAATAGGGTGAGAAACTAGCACACAGTCCACCTGATGTTAAGTGGTTGCTGCGGCCCATAAACATCTACATCTATCCTCGATTACAAATCGAAATGCAGATGCGTTGTCACCCGTGAGGACTAAGATGGAATGCCTCGTTTACAGTAGAAAGGGTCTCCGGTTCTCTACACTCACCATACGAAACACAGCAGCATTAAGCTACTATTTTACGCTGGTATTCTGTGAGAGCTTGTTGGAGCCGACCCATTCTAATATGTGTATAACTGCACTTCTATTATGTGGCTTATACTTGCACTGGTAATGCTGCACCCGACGACAGGTCTGTTATAAATGGGGTTTTGGAATCACTTTGTCGCCAGAGTCGATTAGCTGGATGCACCGCGTGCGGATAATATTCTTGATATTTTTGAGGATTGATATTTTGTGAAAAATTAGAATGAAACTTCTCCTTACTCCCCATTTATAAACGCTTATATGTATATATATGATATAGACTATTTTGAATATATAATTCAAAATTGTTACCAACTTTTTTTAAATCTCATATATTTTAAAATTAATGCTTGTTTGTTGTTGTTTGTTCGTATTTTATGCGCTGCCATACCGTTCATCAGATTACGGTTAAACTTTGTCAACTTATTGATTGCACTTGCGGAAAAGTTATAGTTATAGTATTCATAGCAATTAACTTACGGTAGACGACTTTTACAGTGGACTTCATTTAATATATTGTCATTCCTAATTAAACAACGTAATAACTTTTCCAAATTTTTAACGATATTTCCACAATTATTTATTCTGCGGCAGCAACGAGTACTACCAGCCAGTAATTCTTTGAAATATTTTTTGAATATATTTCAAAAACAATATAATTATAAAACAGTTTCTACATAATAAGTGCTAAGACGTTGTGTATCGAACAATTTTAGTTCTGACTGCACACGCTAACTTGTGGAAATTGTTTTATTTTATTTGGTTTTTAAAAAAGGTTAAATTATTTTACCCTTTTCAGTTAACTAAGAAATATCATAAGTTTAACTACAAGAATTTCCTCTAAATTGTTATATTAAAAACTTCATCTCATTTTCAAACCTTAGGGGTAACTTTTCGTAATATTTTCTTAATTTTAAATGTGACCTCTCCTGAAGTACGTGTACCTCATGTAATATTTAAAGAACAGTTATTGACATCATTTCACTGTTTTCGAGAAATCGGAGAACAGACATAAAAAGACGCGTCAAGTATATATTCGTAGATCCATATAATCTTTTGAACTATGTTAAAAAATTAACGTTTTGATTTTTTTTCTAATGATGCATGTGTAATACACACATTGTATACATATCAAAAATGTTTGCGATTAGTTTGAAGAATCGAAACTTATTTTTTTGGTGGACTGAAAAGTTTCAACCTCAAAGTGAAGATGGCAACACTCACCTCGCAACCTTCCGCTAGCTAAATACAATGATGTGTCTTACCTGGATTGAAGAGCACCTCCCGCCTTCCCTCAATTGCATCCACAAACTTCGTCACCACTAGTCCCAGCACCACTACTTCCAACACCACTACTCCCGTAATTTACATTTTTGATCCTCCTCCCGTAATTTATATTTATGGATTTCCGCAAAGTAACGCCTGATTCTATCAATTATGGCAGCACTCGTCAATAAAAGCTAGTGAATATAGTTGTGCATCTTTTGAGAGTTACGCACCAAAATTTCAGTCATTTTGGACGTGTATTTGTTATGTGTAGTCGTTTGAGTAAGTCGATATGAGTGTTTATGTGAAAATGGAAAAAATTGGGTATCGAGCTGTCATTATTTTTTTGTTTTTGAAAGGCAATACACCTACGGAAATCACTATGTTTCCGGGGACTCTACATCATCATTTATAACAGTGAAATTTTGGGCAGCTGAATTTAAACTTGGCCGTGAGAGCTTTGGAAACGATGAACGTTCGGGACGTCCAAAAGCTGCAACAACTAGTGATAACATCGTTAAAGTTCACTAAACTGTGTTAGACGACCGACGAATTAAAGTGAGAGAGAAAGCAGAGGCTATGAAAATGTCCAAAGAAAAAGAACATGTTTGTCACATATTAAACCAAGATTTAGGCGTGAGGAAGCTGTCAGCGCGTTGAGTGCGTTTGTTGACGTTAGACCAAAAATGTGTTCGAATGAACATTTTCAACGCTCTGTTAGCGCAGTTTAGGCGCAATAAATCCGAGTTTTGGTGCCGACTAATTACTGTAGATGAAATTTAAATACAGTGAACTGCAAAGGGGGAAGCGGCTCCAAAAAAAGCAGAAACCGTTTTTTCGGCTGAGAAAGTGATGGTGATTGTTTTTGGGTCAGTCATGGAGTTATCTTAATCGATTGTCTTCAAAAAGGAAAAACCGTTACAGTAGAATACTACACATCATTACTTGACAAACTAAAGGCAGTATTTGCGGAAAAACGTCCACATTTGCAGAAAAATAAAATCGTTTTTCACCATGACGACGCGCCGTCTCATACCTCAGCGGTTGTCGCGGCGAAAATCCAGGAATTACGGTTTTAACTGCATGACCATCTGCCTTACTCACCAGATTTAGCCCCAATTGACTTCATTTTTGTTTCCTCAACACAGAAATTGCGCTCGGAGGACAAAGATTTTAACCAAATGAGGAGGCAATCACCTCCGTGAATAATTATTTTGTAGAGAAAAACGCCGAGTTCTATTTGGACGGATTATAGAGATGAGAACATCGCTGGGAGAAGTGTACAGAGTTACAAGGAGACAGTGTAGAAAAATAAAAATAAAATTTAAGAAAAAATTTCTTGTATCTTTGCTATGTCGTAAACTTTTAAGAACACCCACGTATATTATAATTTCTTCTTCTTTTTAGATTCTTTACTTAAAAATATAGAATAAGAATATAAAACAAAGTTTTCCATATAAAAATAAGTTCAATCCAAGCTTACGCTTATTCAGAAATCTGATTTAGTGAATTTAAACGGATTTAAAATATTGTTTCGAGGAAAGTTGTGATTGAAAAAGTGCCAAGAGGATTATCAGAAATTTTACGAGCAGGAGTGGTAACTTTGAGGGCAGAAGGATATTCCACGAGAGAAACAGGACGCAGAGTTTCTGTATCCCAATCTCGTGTCGTGGCTACATTGTAGAGGTACCACGGCATGGATAATATAGCTGAACGATCCGGCAGTGATCGCCCATTTATTTTGACTGTTGGTCAAAAGTCCTATATTGAATCGCTGGCAGCCTGTGACACAATCTACGACATTACAATAAAAGCAGAAGTGCGGGCCACCTCTGGACTTGAATCTAACACTTAAACTATTCGGAATTGCTTACACCGGGCTGAACTACGAGCACGGAGTTCTTGGCAAGCACCTCTGAATTCACGGCAACGTCGTCGACGTGTATTGCAATGGGTTAGGCTGCAGCAAAATGAAGATGATGAGGAGGTAAATATTTGGCAAAACTGTCTCTTCGTTGACAAATCGCGAATCAGTACTCATCCATATAACGGACGTGTTCGTGTCTGGAGAAGATCCGGAGACTCTGAAAGGCGAAAAATTGCCACAGGAACTATTCAGCAAGGTGGACAATCAGTGTCCTTTTGGGATGGAATTATGATTGAGGCTCGAACGTCTTTGATCTCGTGTCGAGGTTCCATGATAACAAATAGCTACGAAACGGCCACTATTGATGGAATTGCCCATTCTGAGTAAACCATGGGCACAAATTCGTACTGGTCAATCATAATGCACCCGCACATCTCAACAAGTTAATGCTGCTCTTTGAGAATATGACATCACAAGGTTAGACTGCGCTGCTGGCTTGCCTCACTTAAATCCAAAAAGAGCGTCCCACGCGAACTCGCGTGTGATGCTCTTAAGCTGACCTGAAAAACGTCAGCCACCTCTAGAGATCTAGGAAGCCGCTATTTAAAAATGGGACAGGCCACCGCAAGAAATGCTGGATAACTTGATCTTTAGCATGCGCAGGAGGATGTCAGTATGTGTTCGAGCCAGGGGAGGAGCTTTATTGTATTAAATAAAAACTTTCTATTGACAAATTGTTGTATAAGTATGGTTAATGAATCTTTTTCTTTCCATCAAATTTCTTTTACAGTTACATTAGGATGCAATTACTCAATTTTTGTTATTAAAAAATAAAAAAAGAGTTTTGTTTTTTTAAATTTTAAACAGTATATTTCTATTTTAAAAAGATATAACGTAAATGTTTTTCTTGATAAAGTAAAATTTTAAAAATACCTTCCTTTGCTCGTAATCACAAATTTTTAGACGTTTGTTTGTTAAATATAAATAAATAAATACAACAACAAGTTTTATATAGCTTTCGAGGAAATAATTAGACTATTTTTTAGTACAGTGACTTAACTCTTTATAGTTCCATGTTCATGTCCATTATACAAAATGGAAGCGCAGGATTTCAAGTTCATTAGACTCGCATCTCGTTAGCGCATAGTCGAGTGCTTTTCCAATATTGGTCTTCAGCACAATCCATAGGTACTAACATAACTCACGATGGTGTATGTAGTTTAATTTAAGCGGTTTAAGTGTTGGAGCCAATTTGTTCGAACATGAATCAGCAGCTGTTATTAATATGCGATAGCGATTTACTCAATTAACGATTATATTATTAACTCCAGGAAGTATTGTCTGTCGCTCTGCAATTCGGATAGTACAATTTGCACATGAATTCATTAGTAAGTGATTCAGTGATTTAAATTAGAGGACCATCAAATAAGAATGGTCTTTCTATAATTATCATTAATTCCTCGTCATATTCAACTATCGTATGTTGAATTTTATTATTACTTAAATTAAACCATATCTGACCTAAGTTTCCAACGAATTATAGGAATCAAATCTGAGATTTAATTTTCCCTATTTTATGTTAATTATAGATTATTGTTTAGTTAGTAAAGTTTTCAGTCTAAAGGACTCCATTTAATCCCGTGGGCGTTGTTAGAGGTGAATATAGAAAGGGCCGGAAGGTGAGAGTATCCGATTAATATTAGTATTCTATCTCGCTTTTTATCATCATCATCGTCATCATTACATCACTTTACAAGTCCATTGCTGAACATAGGCCTCTCCCAAAGAATACCACGAAGCACGGTCCTAGCCCAACGGATTAATAAGCTGAAGTGGCAGTGGGCCGGCAATATTCTTCGAAGAACTGACAACCGATGGGAAAGCAATGTTCTCGAGTGGCAGCCTCGTACCGGTAGACCAAGTGTGGGGTGTCCCCCCCCCCCACACTGGTTGGAGTGACGACCTGGTAAGACATGCAGGGAGACGATGGATCCAGGTGGCTTAGGACCGTGTTCTGTGGCATTCTTTGAAGAATGCCCAGTAATAAACTATTAAGAGCTGATAAAAGAGAACGGTTAAGATAGACATACATTCCATAGTTTACAAGAAATTTCGCCAGCACAGCCGCGTATACTTGAAAACAAACGTGGAAAATTCAAAACATTAATTATATTTTCGATCAAATTTTGCGGCGTTTGTTTACTCTTTCAATTTATTCGCATAATGTTAGTGTTTTACTTTGCAGAATCTAATGAGAATCTTAGCAATGTTTACGGGCCGCGGGTCAAAGTGGCCTCAAGTTAGAAGCTTGAAACAATCTCAACAACGCTCGTTATCTCGCAAGAAAATTGAAGTTCCCAACATTGTCATCGTAATGAAATTCTTGCTGGGTAACGCCGCATTATAAGCTTGTTTGCTTTCTTATTCAAGTCCACAATTTCTTAATTTATTGTAACAGTAAAGATTCATAAAAGGGACGGGAATCGTACTTAAGTCCAGACAAGAGCACTCTAATCAAATTGTCGCAAATCATTTTTGTTGCTCAATTTTTTCCACAATATTTTTCGCAACGTATTTAACATTAGCATTTCATGGCACACGTTTTTTTTTTGGTTTTAGAGTACTACTACACAGGTCTGCGTTCGAATACCATAGGGAACAAACATAAAGCAAAATTTTAAAACGTTGAAATTCGGAATCTACGTCAATCTATTGTATATATATAGAGTCCACCTAATGGTAAGTGGTTGCTGTAGCCCATAGACATCTACATCTATCGTTGATTACGAATTTGTTGAAACGATTAAAATGCAGATGCGTTGTCACCCGTGAGGACTAAGATGGAATGCCTAGTTTCCAGTAAAAAGAGTCTTCAGTGTTCTTCTACATTCACCATATGAAACACAGCAGCACTACGCTATTTTACGCTGGTATTCTGTGAGAGCATGGTCCTTCCCCGGTCGAGCCAAACCATTCATGCTACAACTATACTTACTACTAATATTGATTTTAATTTAATTAAATTATTTAATTAAAAATTTTATTAAATTTGATTGACTAATATTGATTCTAACAGCAGCATGGCTCTACCACATATAAAAAATGAACTATATATGAACGTTATTTAACAAAATCAGTTAGTATTAGTAAATACCGCTATGTCAGGTGTTGATTGTGGAATTGAATAATCATAAGCGTACTGAAATATTCCGATTGTCACGGAGAATATCCCTATTTCATGTTTACAAATATCATACTTAGTGTTTCATAAGGAATATACTCATTTGAAAAGATGTCAATTGAAAATATATTCCAATCTCTAACCCATTTTTTACAAAAGTTTGTTTACAATATCAAACTCAAGTAGGCCTCAGGTCTAAACTAGAGTATGTATCTATAAAGACGTTCCACGGAAAATATGTGAACCAAATTTTAAAGTATAGAATTTGACAGCGAATGATATTTCGCGAAAACTATAGCACCGCGGCTTAGGGTCTTCCTTCGTGATCAAGAATCTTAACTAACTTAAAACAAAGTCAATTAAACTAATAAACAGTGTTCTGTAATAAGACCTTTAAAACTTACTACTACTACCTGTGTGATATATTTTCCTCCTAGTTTAGCAAAGAAGCCTTAAATAAGAAACCTTTATCGTAAACACTATAATTTCGTATAAATAAAACTAGTTTTTACGGATTTTATGTATTAACTTTTTTTATATACCAGACGTTTCGAGCACTTAACAGCACCCACGGTCACGTAGAGGACTGAGATGTTCAACGTCCAGATGTCATAGTTAACCGCCGTTACCATAGATTAAAATTCTTAATTTTTGTTCCGATTTACGCAGTATGAACTAATAGTATCTTGAAGTCTTGCAGTTGTATGTTTGGGTTGGGATTTAATTTTATTAAATAAAGGATCTCAAGCAGATGGTAGCACCCAACCGTCTTCTCTATTGAAATTTGGGTGTTTTTTGATCTCAATAGCCTCAAAACAACTAGTGACCTCATAAAAAAACACTCCGAAAAATTAAATCTGGACGTAAAATCGACAATGCTTACGAGCGCCTAATCACTAAAGTTGTATGGGTTACCAATAACACACAAGCCCAACGTCCCATAGTGAGCCAAATCGATTCACCAACTTACAGATTGGCTTAACACTTAGCGAAAATACTCTCACCGCTCAGGGGACATACAAGAGCACACATAAAGGATTCCTACCATTTTGTCAGCGAGATTAAAGACCTACATCTGGCAGACAGTGAAACTATGGTCAGTTTTGATGTGCAGTCATCGTTTACATGCTTACCTGTTGAAGACTGCATCTCGATATGCATTATTACTCAGACACCGACTTACATCTAGCTACCTATTGTGGAAGGAGGAATTCTAAAAGCAAGTAGATGGTGTGGTAATGGGCTCACCTGAATCTCCCATTGTCGTCGACATATTCATGGAAGACTTTGAGGAGAAAGCCCTGCTAACTTCTCCTGTAAATCCAAGATTCTACAAGCGGTACGTAGACGACACTTTCATAATTCTGCCTTTAGATAAAATAACTGCATTTTTAGACCATCCTAACCCTATAAATTCTAAACTTCTGTTCACAATGGAGTTAGAGGCAAACAGTTTTTTAGCTTTTCTGATTCTCACCATCATCCTTCACAGTTAGCTACCGTGGGTAAATATTTGTTTCCAACATGTCAAGCAAGTTTTGTATCAACCTATAGCTTCTGGCGAGTGTCGAGCGTGTAGCTGCTGTACTGCTATATGTCAGAGGAGTCACTGACCAGATTGGCTACATCTTGAAGCGCGCTTCCATTAAAACATACTTCAAGTCGCCGAAGAAGATTCAGTCAGTTTTTACCATCAGTCAAGTGTAATGTCCCTCTGCAAGAAGCAGGAGTGTACGAGCTTGATTGTAAATGTGGTTTCTCCTACATAGAACAAACTAAAAGATTAATTAAAACTCGCGTTAAAAAACATATAGCTGATGTGAAATATCGACGCTCCAGGAAGTCTGCAGTCTGTGAGCGCATAAAGGATCACCCTCGTCACTACATCAGATTTGATAGACCACAAATCCTCGCTAAAGAACACCGATTGCTCCCAAGGATGATTCGCGAGGCTATTGAAATCAAAAAACATCCTAATTTCAATATAAGATGGCTGTGCGGCGGATGGTAGCATCAGCTTGGGATCCTATAATTAATAAAATTAAATCCCAACCCAAGCATACAACTGCAAGACTTCGAGATACTATTAGTTCATACTACTTAAATAAGAACAAAAATTAATAATTTTAATCTACTGAACCGCGGTTAACTATGAGATATGGATGTTGAACATCTCAGTCCTCCCAGTTACCATGGGTGCTGTAAAGTGCTCGAAACGTCGGGTATAAAAAAAGTTGTAAAACACGATAAAATCCGTAAAAACTAGTATTATTTAAATGTGTAGTGTTCGCGTAAATATTAGAAACCATACTGTAATTTCAATTAATTGGACAAATCTTTTTACACACTTACTTTAATTGCTTTCCGTCAACAGCTTGTACCGTTATTTACACCTAGCAAAACATTTTAAAATGCAATCGTAATCTAGCTTCCATTAGTACTCGCTAAGCTAAATCTTTCACACCTTTAATTTCCTTGAGACTCTTGTCAGCTTACCATATTTAACGAACGAGAAGTGCGAATAGAATTGCTCGTTTAGTTGGATTAATTTTAGCAAAAAATGAGTTTCTCTGTAGCTTTCTAAATATAGCTACACTTATACTTGAGACTTTTATCAACTTATCACATTTACAGAACGAGAAGTGTAAATGGAATTGCTTGTTAAGTCATTAAATTACAGTAAGCAATAAATGAGCGTTAATTAATAAGAAATCGGTATATATATATATATATATATATATATATATATATATATATATATATATATATATATAAGGCACACGTCCCCACACAGGCCAACGCCGTGTACGGAGAGTGCTAACCCAACAAAAACGCTCCTCCGAAGAGGGATGAGAAATTGGGAACTGGACCGTAATCCACAACAAATAACTGGCGAACTAGTAAAAGAGGACTTGCCTCCTTGGTGGTAGTGCGTAAGCACAAACATCGACCGAAATCGCACATGAACAAATATAAAATGTTGATTGTAACTAATTTTTGATTTTAACTTAATTTTAATTTCCAACAATTCATGAGTCACAATCTTATTAAACTTTTTTTTAAATTAATAAAATTGTTTCGAATTTTCATTTCTCTTTTATCACTGGAATTATTTCTGCAATAATGTAACATTTAAATATAGTTAAATCTACCTTGAAAGTGAATGCTTGGCTGACTAATAAATGAAGTGAGTAATTGTAATAATCTTGCGTCGTAGTCATAACCAAGGATAACTATTTACTTTTATAAACATATACATTATTTACTGCTGCCCGTTTTTGGCTTATAATAAATAATTTAAAAGGATTTGACAATTACTGTCATTTCTATCAATTTTTAGATATTAAATCTCCAGTACGTGATTGTTAGAACTTGCATGTTTTGTTTAGTCTCTTAGTCACATGTAACGCAATTTGTGAATAAATAAATAAATAAATAAAAACATGATGCACTGCGCCAATCAATAAACAGTGTTCTGATGACCGACAAATATTAAAATCTTTCAAAGTTGCAGGTTGGTTATCGATTCAATAACGGAAACACTGAATTTCTAAATAATCTTAAATATTATAAAACCACTCAACACTTAGAATTATAATGTACATAGTGAACTACCATCCAAAGAAGACTAGTTAAACGCACAAGACTTCTGTGAGGCTAG
The DNA here is from genome assembly GCA_036936625.1 of Parnassius smintheus behrii. Lineage (NCBI taxonomy): Eukaryota > Metazoa > Arthropoda > Insecta > Lepidoptera > Papilionidae > Parnassius > Parnassius smintheus. Next base: position 28,070,492 of record JAUPFT010000019.1, on the reverse strand, counting down.
TAGCCTTAAAGTATGGCACTAAAGCACAATTTGTGGGCAACGACCCAAATTAAAATTACGTAAAAATTACGTAAAATTTGCCTCTTACTTCCAGGTTAAGTAGTCTTTCAGGTATTCTATAATATTACATATCAAAAAGAAATCAATCAACAAAACACTACGTTATATTAATAAATTCTGAAAGATGTCAAGCAGTACCTGAATACTGTAAGCAAGCTTAATCATTTAATGATTTAAACACCTTGAGATGTAATATAATATATAGATCAAGCTATGACGAATTCCGGGACATGCGGAAATCAGAGGCATTAAAAAAACACTACACGTTTTGGACCAGAGCCATTTTGTGGAACTTCAAAAGCCCGGCCCGTTTGCCACTTTAAAAACCTTAACCATAAAAAATCACCTAAAGTTTGTATGAAACACAAGGCTAAAATCATGCTGAGACATTAGTCCAAGCGTAAGATCGTAAATCTGCTTCAGAAGCATAGAATTAAGTATGAACCAATTGCGTCCTTTGGCATGAGCCCTCCAGCTGACAGAACAAAACACGAACTATTTTAAGACTTAGCAAAATAACGGCTGTGCAGATTCGGTTACCTATCGGAATGAAACAATGCACATTATAACTAAATGCAGATCCTCAATAGTATTTATCTGGGGAACTAATTACAAAATCTTGAGGAAGTGTAAATGCTAACATTTAAACATTGAGTTATAGCCAGAGCAGAGATCAGATCATACTGATCGCAGTGATATTAGTCTTGCAAGACCTGCATAGCACAAAACAATTTTGCATGTCTTTAGTAATTCCAGCTTAAAGGGGCTGTAATTTGCACTCTTCTTCAATAAATATTATTGTGTTTGTTGCATTTTCTTACCGTATCCACATTTGGTTGGTGTATATTTTTATTATTTTTAAGAGAAATTTAAACTATTTAAAAAATTAATATACGTAGAATACTGGCTAAGGGATGAAATTGCCAAATTTCGAGGCATGCTAGGTGAATAAGGGAAACCTCAGTACAAATAAAAATGCCATGTCTAGTGGACTTTTATGAACTGAAGATATTACACATAAAAACTTTTTAAAAGGAATAAATATCGTTTAGTGAAATGGATTTTTTTTTTGAAAATTTCAATTACAGAAGATGTAAAGTTCAAAACATGTCACTAATAATTTCTTTTTGCTAAGTAGCTTACCTCCATAATAATAATATACGTGAGCTCAACTTGCGAAATGAATATTACCGTCAGTTATTAGGGTCCAAATGCTTCGCCGAAGATACGGTGGGTAGACGTGGATTAAAATTAGAATAAATTACGTTACAATTTAATTGTATTTCGAGGATAATTTTCCGTGCGCCTGATTTCTACAGTCTCTAGCCTGTGGTATATAGATATGGGGAAGTGAGATTCACGGAGAGGACATGCGTGTGCTATATTTTTAATTTTATAACTGTCATTTTACTTCTTTTATTTTATAAGTACGTAAAAACCAACCGCTGGACCCGAATGTTTCCCTTTTTAATCACGATTTTTAGGTGGGTTGACGATTGTAGTAGCAGTTGCATTGCGCGCTGCTGCTCATCGCTAGCCTGAGTATTTTGTGTCGGAGGTAAACAATAAGTGTGTGTGTGCGTTCATCGTGCCATCGCTTAGTTTCAGCGTCACTTCTAGTGAAACGTACAGTGGTGGACCGCCAATCATCCAGATGTTGCGCGTTAGTGAAAATTGGCGTCTGGGATTAATGCGAACAATTCTTCAGCGCACTCCACGTGATAGATGCGCAATAAAATGCAAAGGGATGCAACATCTCTTCACAGTGCCAGTGAATCGAGCTGATCGGTAAGCACTCAATTGTCGACGATTCGAGCCGCTCTGCACTGAATGCGGTCAAGTCGAAGGAGCTGGCACTGGAGAGCCCCAAGAAAGAGACGGGTACAGTATTCCACGTGAGGCCGTACTTGCGCCTTGTAAAGTTGTAGGCGGTGTGCTGCTCTGCTGAACACGCCAAACTTTTTAGAGGCCAATTTGGCCCTCCCTTCCAAAGTGACTACGAAACTGCACGTCACTCGATATTTCGACAGTAAGGATTCCGATACTGGCTGGGACAACAAGAGCATTGCCTTGAAACTGAGGAGATACGACAACGGGATTCTTTCTAGCGGTAAACGCGCAAACTTGTGTTTTCTAAGAATTAAACTGAACTAGATTTAGTCGCCCCCAGTCCGAGACTTTGTTCAGCAAGGAATCGACATCAGTCACAAGTTTGTTTTGGTACTCGTTGACGTTTTCCCGAGAAGTATTGGCATGGAAATAAAACACGCATTTAAAAAAATACTCATACAATATTACGTACCGATATTTGTAGATTAAACAATCACATGTTCGTATGGGATCAAATCAGTGTCTTGTACCACCGCAGTCTATAAAGTATTTAGAGTATTTGAAAACCGCTACCACTTAATAATAGGTTAAATTCAAATGTTGGGTGATTACTTAAAAATGAGTTTATTGATTTTAAACCGTTTTTTAATGTTCAATATTTAATAAAAAATTTAATCCATGACTCTCCATTCAGTTTAAATTCAGTATACTCTAAATTTCATTAGTTAAACTCCAGCAACCGACGTCGAGTAATTGCTCATTTTCTTCGCCATCTCCTGGAAAAAGTACTTTTTAAGCTTGCCGCTTAATAAAACCGGAAGTTATGCGGTTAGTATACATGACTGTCAATCTTAAATCAACTATATTTGTATTAAACGTATAACGTTTATTTATAGTGTATTGTGTCTACTATGGCACTATGAGAGTGAAGGAATAGAAAGTGCTCCTGTGTATGCGACACATGGGTACTGTAATCCTGTTCTGCGCTGATGAATAATTTCCGTTGCGGCTGCCCGCCATGACCGAAATTCGATCTGGAGGACATTATTATAGTGTTCAATTATTTATAATATAGTATTTAAGTAAGATTTGCTGTATGGTTGTGGTGTACGAGATTACATCCACCCGATTTCGTTCCGTAGGTTTCGTAGAAGATGACTATGGAAAAACATAACATAAACACTCACGCCTGTCACCCAGAGGGGTAGGCAGAGACTACGGACTTCCATTTGGCATGATCCTGACATACCTCTTTCGCCTCCTTTACATCCATATATCTACGCATACATGCTCGTCGGTTAAGGGTACTTCTAACGTGGCCCATTTTCAAAATATCGCCAATTTGGTCGATAAACTTTTTTCTAGGGCGTCCCTTCCCGACTCGGCCATTCACATCTGCCATATAAATTTGCTTTGTCACTCTTTTCTCATTCATTCTTTCTACATGACCAAACCACCGAAGCATTCCTTTCTTAATCCTGGTCACAACATCATCTTGCTTATGACATTTATCTCTTATCACGCAATTTCTCACCCTGTCATTCAGATTCAACCCTAGCATATTCCTTAAAGACCGCATTTCTACAGCATTTATTCTACTTTCGTGCTTCTTCTGCCACACCCAGCTTTCACTACCATACATTAAAGTAGGGACTAACACAGCATTATGAATTACCATACGTGCCTTTTTTGACACATTCTGGTTCTTCATAATAGAGTGTAGTGCCCCATTCACTCTATTCCCTGACTAAGGAAAATGGCAAAAATATGTAATAATGACTTTCAATAGATATCAAGATATCTTGTTGTCTCCTTCACTTAACACAGCCTATCAAAGTCGACGGCTCAACATAGGTCTCTCCATAGCTGCATTGGCAGCAGTGCCAACTGTAACTGCCTCAGTTGCCTCTTACGACACCTACGTAATGATATAAGGCAATCGCTATTACACCTCTACTACATGTCAAACAATAATTTACATTTCTACGTTCATTTCTACGTGGTAGAGCCACGCTTCACCTACAACAGGCGGCCAAGCGCAAAAATTATGGAAATTATCTTGTCTATAAACTAAATATGGAATATATCAGGCGATTTTTTAGTATAATAATATATCTGTGATAAATAAGATTTCTAGGGGAGGCCTGTGTTTAGCACTGGACTTTTTGAGTATAGACTGTAATGGAATAAATGAGTGATTGACTGTTTACTACGGTCAAATATAAATTATAGCGAATAAGATTTAAACTTCGATGATATAATTAAATGTAGTTTTGTAAATATTATAATAAAAAATAGCATTTTGCATGGGAGATCCAGGTAGCGCTACAGGCAACGAGCTCGCTTTCCTCGCAATACTAGTATTTGAATACAGATTCAGTTTGTATGTTATTGTACGTTTATGTTTATTAGTGTGGGATGGCTTCGTATAATTTAAAAAAAAAAAGAATTTCGTTCAAGAACAGCTCACAGTTGAATTTCATCGGTATATAAGGAGTAAAGATATTTTTATTATAATACCAATTTATATACTTCTTTTTGATTCTTTATTTTTCTATAAACTTAAAATAAAACACATTCTTATGTTTTGGATGCATTACCTATAGCTCAAAATTTATGTTAGTAATCAAAAACATGTCTATTTTTATAACGATTAAAAAACTCATTACTTTATAGTGATATCAATGAAGTGCATTCCAGCTTTAGCGTGGCCGACAGGAATTGAATTAAAAAAAGTGCACTTGCAATTACGCCATTGAAATGCCCCTCTCACGTTTCAATCTTTTATGGCGGCCTCTATGAATCCGAATGGAGTGCAATATGAGATGAGAGAGCCAATAATGAAATATAAAAACAGAAATAAGCACTCCTTTCTAGAGGCAGGCCGTCGAGCATACTCCATTATTCCCATTCAGTACATTTGCTATGACGAGAGTCCTTAGCAAGCGTTTAATTTATATCCTTTTTTTGGATACGCAAATGTCGCAGAGTTTGTTTGAAGTTTCATCAAAAATCGTTGCCGAATGAAATCATTGCGCAACCATGCTTAAACATATCAATTATACCCTAAAATCTATATGTTCTATATTATGTTGCAATAGCTTAAAAATAAAATGAAAGAGAAATTGTATTTTCAGCGAAACATAGATTGTTGCCACTCATTTTCAAAGAAAAATCATTTATATTCTGTGTAAATTACTTAGAAAATAATAAAACAATATATAATTTCTGATTTTTTGTCATTTTTACTAGCATAATTCAAAAAAGCTAAGATGGGACTTTCTTTTCTAAAATGCAGCCCTTCTCTATATTATTATCTACTTCTACTGCTATCAACACTAACTTTTATGTTTGGTTAAGTTTATAACCTCGTTTCGTTTTTTGAATGTCGGAAAGGCAACCATGAAAATAAAATGAATGCGTGTAGTCATTACACGTGGTTGTAATAAAACTGTTATATATTATACATATTAGTAATACTATTAACATTTAATAATAGTATTTTATGCCTGTTATGTTTGTTTTTTATTCTCAAATTAATTATTTAACAGGAAAAACGAGGAATAGTAAGCGCATAAGCATCGATCTACAGTCATGCGGTGCATCTTCTTCATACGGTTCGTACAGTTCCTTACTACGTTACAGTAACCAATGTTGTAACGTGCACGTGCTACGTATGTCTTACACATGCATTTGGTCTGCTCCACCCTGATGTTGCATTTAGAACAATTGGTGTAGCAGCCGGAGAGCGTCAGAATTTCGGAAATAATGCTGATACGAAACTTAGTTTTACATTAATGTTTAAAAGATAAATAAAAAATAAAAGGTCTGGTTTTCAATTTAAGTTTAGACTTCTAAAAATAAAAAAAACATAAACGTAAACACTACAGACACTACAGACTACAGACTTCCATTTAGCACGATTCTGACATACCTCTCTCGCTTCTTCCACGTCCATATACCTACACATCATGTATGCTCGTCAATTAAGGGTACTCTTAATTTGGTCCATTTTTAGTATATCGCCAATTTGGTCGACAAACTTCCGCCTAGGACGTCCCTTTCCGACTCTTCCATTCACTTCTGCAACATATATTTGCTTTGTCAGTCTTTCCGCATTCATTCTTTCTACATGACCAAACCACCGAAGCATTCCTTTCTTAATCCTGGTATCGCCAATTTGGTCGACAAACTTCCGCCTAGGACGTCCCTTTCCGACTCTTCCATTCACTTCTGCAACATATATTTGCTTTGTCAGTCTTTCCGCATTCATTCTTTCTACATGACCAAACCACCGAAGCATTCCTTTCTTAATCCTGGTCACCGCATCATCTTGCAAACCACACTCTTCTTTTATCACACAGTTTCTCACCCTAACACTCAGATTCAGCCCTAACACACTCCTTAGCGTGCTCCTCGTGCTTCTTCTGCCACGCCCAACTTTCACTACCATATGTTAAAGTAGGGACTAATACAGCCCTGTGAATTGCCATACGTGCCTTTTTTGACACATTCTGACTTTTCACAATAGAGTGTAGAGCCCCATTTACTTTATTTCCTGCATTCACTCGTCGTTCAATATCCTTATCATATCTCCCATCCCTGCTGAATACACATCCAAAATAAACGAACTCATTCACTTGCTCAATTACCTCTCCTTAAAAAGAAAAAAACTCTCCTTAAAGAATTTCTAAAAACTATTTCTAGAAATTGATTAACAGAATTGTAAAGTGAATATGTCGGACTAGCATTCAATGTGGACCTGGACGGAACGCCGCGAATGTGAAATACGTTAAAACGAAAAGAAAAATGTCAACAAAATGCTCCATGGAGCAAATAAAACGGTTTCCTGTACCGAGATCTTCTACAGAGTACTCAAATAATCCAATTTATTGGATATTCCCGATGATTACTTTCCAATAAATACGTATTAAATTGAATTGCTTATCCAATAGTTGTTATTGAAATAGGTGAGTTTTTGTTGTTATGGTAGTAGTACATAAATATGAAGGATAATATAAGAATACAAATTGAAGTTTTTGATTATAGCATTGAGATTTGTTTGTTTATTTTTATCTTTAGCATTGTTACCAAAGATAAAAATAAACTACTGAATTTTATCGTATCAAAGCCGTGGTAGCCCAGGAGCTACGCGATCGATGTAAATTTCACATTACGTGAGCGACCTGGTTTCGATTCCCGCCGGCACCAATAAAATTGTTAATTGCAATTTGAAGTCTGATTTACCACATGCTCGGCGGTGAAGGAAGAGATCGTGAGAAAACCTGCATGTCTTAGAAATAAGAAAAAATATTTCAAAGATATGTGAAGTTCACCAACACGCATTCGAACAACACGGCGGACATTACCTTGCCCTAAAACCATCTCAAAGATGAGAGTAGGCCTGTGCCAAGCAGTAGGACGTATATAGGTTATTTTAGTTTACTTTCATTGTTACCATTGATCTTATAATGTAAATAATAATATGTGAGATATTTGTAAATTATACACACCACATTTTTTCTGCGTGGATCCTGATTAGTTTTATCAGTTTTAATGCAACCAATGCCATATATTAAATGATACGATTATTTTGCTGCGAATGTAAGAATATTTTTTATTCACTAATCGCAATATACAACCATTGTAGAGTTCGTATATCACTTAGCTAGCAACCGATTGTTAAACGTTAAGAGGCGCGTGGGTAACAAGAACAAAACATTCGTCTGTCCGCCCATCACAGAGGGCTTTTATTGAGATTCCAAGCTTCGGATAAATAAGATTATCTCCGAACTTTCTAGTCAAACATTTGCATAATAAACACTATATAATTTAATTATTTTCCTATACACATAATGTGAACGAACGGATCAGAACAGAAAAAAAAGAAATCCTTTTGCATTCTGGGTCTGAAATTAATTCTGTCACTACAAATTGACAACTTTTTTTAAGCTCCGGTGAAAACATAAAGTGTATAGTGGGTGTTATATGTTTGTATTGTGTATATGTGTATTTGTGTAAGTGTGCCTGTCTGTCTGCAGCATCGTAGCTCCTGAATGAATGAACCGATATTTATTTAGTTTTGTCATTTGAAAAGATGTCTTCTTCGAGAGAGTTCTTAGATGTTTCTAGAAAATCTTTTCAGGCGCTTGAAGATCATGATCTTTGTTTTTATTGGGGGTTTTTAAAATTTTTGTTTATAGTTATTTAAACTGAAATTTGCTATCTTTGTGATATACGTGTTATGTTGTAAATATATCAAAAACACATTTTCCTTTTTTATATACTCAAACACAGATATTTATGTAGTTGACATTATTTTATTCTATACAAAATTAAATATATATGCGAGGCGTATGTTGTAGCGTTGCGTTGACACACGATGAATGCTTTTGGCTGCACAAGTTACAAGTATTTTTATTTCCTATAAATATATAATTTCTCCGGCTGTTTGTGTATGTGCAATTAATGTGTAAGGATCAAGGAGCAAAAAATATTTTCAAAAAGAAAAAAAAAACACTCGTCGATAGTGCAGATTTAGGCAAAACCGACCTTTCAAATGGTTATAACTTTTATCTGAAGCTCGTTAATATTTTGCAGATTAATGACGTGCAAATTTGCAGCTAGTAAAGATATCCGTTTTTTGTTGTTATTCTTCAAAACCACGATGGCAACCACTTCATGCCGAATCGTTCTTTTTTAAGTAATCTAAGCCTACGGTTGACTACAATTCCTGGGGTAGTACCCCACTTGATGGTAAGATATGATGTACCTGAAGTTGTTAAAGCTCACTGACTTATCTTTACAAAAGTTATTTTACTCTTGCTTTAAGACAGATACTGGCAACTTATCGCACTCTTTTGCTTTACGAATGATCGGTTTGTAGGGCTCTTTAATTCTCTGTAGTAGCTTGGGGTCAAGTTATCGGTGTTTCATTCCTTTGCTTTGGAAAGCTTGACAATCAGTTGGTCCTGTGCCTGATATCTTTCCAAGATTAAGGGAATAGATAGTGTTGACGACGCTCACGTTGCTTCTCGGACATCTGACAGACGACACCAGTGGCCTACATCACCAACAGATAGTGTGTATATAATCGTGCGCTATAATAGTCCTGTCCTGCGCAGATGGCCAGTTTCGTTGACACTAGCCGCCGCGACCGCAATTCGGTCTGGAGGTCTTTAATATATTATTATTTTAGTTGGTTCACTAGAAAACGATCGTAACTTATGTAATAAATTCAATTTTTCTGATACATGTTTTCTTCCGCATAGCAATTTTCTTTACATGACTGTCAACTTTTAGTACGATAAAATTTATATCTCAATGTTGTGTGCTAACTTTCTACCAATAACTAGTCATAAATTGTGAATACAATGGGGTAAGTCAAACTGTGACCCTAACATCGATCATCCCCTACCTGTTTTGTTTATATTTAAAACTAACGATCCGCTTCGGTTTCGCCTGGTTAGGATGTATTATGTGATTTTTTGATTTGATTTGATTGTTAGATTTAAAATAAATAGTATCAATTTTTTGTTTCTCAAAAAAAATCACCAAGTTTTCGAATAGAATACAGTAGAATAGAATATTTTTTTATTCAATATAGATTACATGTACCTAATTATTAAAATCCGTGGTAGCTCAGTCGGTCTGCTCGCTGTATATAACAGAACGCGAGTAATCCGGGTTCGATCCCCGCCGGCACCAATGAAATTATTAACGGCAATTTTAATTGCTGATTTACCACGTGCTCGGTGGTGAAGGAAAACATCGTGAGGAAACCTGCATGTCTGAGGAATAAGAAAAAAAATATTTCGAAGACATGTGAAGTTTGCCAACACGCATTCGGGCAGCGCAGCGGACACTTCCTTGCCCTAAAACCCTCTCAGAAATGAGAGGAGGCCTGTGCCCAGCAGTGGGACGTATATAGTCTGTAACTTTACTTTACTTTTAATTTTTATTGAAAGTCATTTATTACTTTAACTTTGGTTAGAAAAAACATCTCTGGCCTGGGAAGAACCAGCAAGAAACCCAGCGGGACTTTTATTAAATAATTTTTACAATGTAAATGTTTACAAAATATTTACAAAATTTATTTTAGAAACAGCTTGGAAGCGACCACCTCAAGGCTAGATCACTCCTGGCATTCCTCTCTGTCTCCGTTTTTCAAATTCCTATAAAATCGATTCAGGCATTCTGAGAATTAGCCCGTAAAAACAAAAATTTAAAAATGATAATTCATGGTAACATTACAAACATACACATCAATTTTATTTACATTTATAGATCATCATCATCATCATTACAGCCCTTCACAAATTCACTACTGAACACAGGCCTCCCTCAAGGAATGCCACACGGTCCTGAGCCACCTGCATCCGTCGTCTTCCTGCATGTCATATTACCGTGTAGTGGTGGTTGAAAAAATCCACTAGCCCATATCTTCCGGTGGGTGTCGTAAAAGGCGACAGGGGAAACAAACAGACAGGATATAGGCAGAGCATCTTCCTGATAACAGCAATGATAAAAACTGCGGTTACTTAACCCCTCGCCAAGCGTGGCAATTATGGCAAACATCCGCCCATGAGCAACATTTGTAGATATAATGCATTCAGTTTTAATCGTATATGCATAGTTTTAACAATTTAAAAATAACTTTTAAATTCGCTAGGTAAATATCTCAAAGTACAAATAATTTTTTTCAGAAATTGAAAATTAACTAAATTGAAACAGAATTACTAATGAGCTTGAAGTTAATTCGTTTAGTCACTTAATTATTGTCAAGGTTCGGTACTTAAGGGTTAAGATTAAAAGGCACGTATCAACAACCTTTCAAAGAAACTCGGGATGTAATCAAATAAAATATTTTTATATTGTAGGACTCTTTTTCCGCAGGAGCCCTTTTAAGTTAGGGATGTCGATCTTTTCCGAAAAAGATCTTTTTTTAAATAGACTCACAAAAAAAATCGAGGTCCAAAATCGATCTTTTTCGATTGAATTTCAGATTCGTACAAATCACAGATTACAAACGTAATTATTTTTTAATTTCTTTAATCCATTGAGAAGAAACGAAAGAAACTGAGCGCACAGCAGTTTTGCTAGTTTTTGAATAGAAAAACTGTCGTTTTTTATGAGTTTGGGTACATTCAACTAATTGTAAACAATTTTATAGTTCTTATGAAAAAAGAAAAAGATTCGATCTCGATTTTCTAGGGTGAAATATCGATTCAGTACTATATATCGATAAAAAATATTTTTGGCACAAGAAACCGATTCTTCCATTAATCAATCTCAGATCGACATGCCTAATCTGGGTGGTCCACCCACTTAATATATACGGCATTGCTTACAATGCTGTTTTCGAACCTAGGTATAAAAAGCCTGTATTATTATTTTTCTTACCTATTTCTGCTGCCAAATAGCAGTGCTTGCATTGCTTTGTTTTAGTCTAAAGGATACAGAGATAGAGCCAGTATAACTACAGGTTGTGAGGAATGGCCTACATCTTTGTCCTCATAGGTACAATGCATCTTTAGCCTTTTTGTTTGAAGTTGTTTGCAGGTTAACACAGACTGCAGCAACTATTTCATCAGGTGGAATGTAAGTTATTTTGATATTGAATTTTATACAAAAAAAAAGTCTTATTAGCGACCAATGGCTGGCCAAACGAAAGACGAAGACGACGAAACTGTTTGGTTTGCTTCACGTTGACTGCAGCAGTGGACTGTTTATAAAATGTTGATAGGTATGCTAAAATTATTATTTTTAATGACTTGAAATAAATATGTCAAATCATGACTACATATACATACACAATGTGCATATATGTAGATAAGCTCTATTGTCAAATGATGATTCAAATTCAATCGTGTAGTAGCGATGTAAGAATATTCACTTCTCCATATCGCGGCATTCCCCATATCCACGTCCCATGTGTGTTGCAAAAAGTGACAAAAGGAATCTAATACAGAGATGGACAGCAATATCTTCCTATTAAAAACTATGTAGGACATAAAAAACTGCGATTGTCAAGTCAATAGGCGGAAGTGTGACTGACAACTGTGGCGATATGTTCTTTCGTATCGAATGAAATATGTTGCTTCGTATTTATTTTTATATGTAGTTAATTGAAACATATTTCTTTTATATCGATAGCTTAATAAGAAAAACGTACAAAATACTTTAATATCATTTTCAATATCGAGTCGACATTTATCTCAGACATACCAATCTAACATTAAGAAAATAAATCTTTTACTACGATTTACCGACAAAAGGTTCCACTTTTTGCTTCCACGGGTCAAGTGAACCACTACAAAAAGAAAGACGGTCATCTGGATTCTATCAATAATGGACTTGACATCCTACAGGCGAACAAGACCTGTAAATTGTGCTGTAAAGTGGAAGGATATAGTTTTATTTCGTTTGTTTATGAATGGAGTGCTTGTTGTATTAAAACATATTTTGGTCAAAAGAATTGTTGCTTAAGTAATATTAAGTAGCTAAGTATTTAAAATGTATTAAAATAATTATGTAATAAACGTTATTACTAACCTAAATATATTTAAGAATTGTTTTATCTATTTGTAATTATTATATAAATCTGGAATTATCATTTTTTATATAATGTAATAAGTTTGTGAATATTTTAAAATAAAGTAATGAAGACATAATGAATAAAATTATTTGTCCTAATTGTACTAATTAAATTTTATGTGTTGGAAATGGAATAGAACCACATATTTTTGGTATAATTCACACTTCATTTTAAAATAAGGCTACTGTCGTTCCAAAAAGAGATTTAGTTCAGAGAAAGAAAGGCATAAGAATGTTTTTGCTAGTGTCTTCTTTTTAAAAATGTAATGGTGATTAAGAGCGCTGGTTCTTTTCTCGCTCAAAGGCTAAGTAAAGCCATTCATCGAGGAAATTCAGCCAGCGTCCTTGGCACGATACCACGAGGAGAGTATGGTAATTTAAGTGTTTAGTTTTATTTTTTTAATATTGTATATATTTCAATCTTACGTAAATAAAAAATATTTTATACAAAGTAGTTGAATCATGCCGTGTCACATAATCTATATACATAAAATTAAGGCGAATTAATATATATCTATAAAATCAACGCTATTCAACTACCTCCTAGGTAGATTGACGATCGCACTTTCCCCGGTTTGGATATTTTAAGTCTAATTTTAACGAGATGGTATATATATACCGTATTATTTTTACTTTCTGTTTCTGTTTGAGTTTCTGTCGAAAACTATAGATTTTTTTTTGGTATTTCTTCAAGGTGGTTTTTAAAAACATACGAGTCGAAATGGGTAATATAATCTTTTACGCCATCATATATTGGTATATGTACAATTCAGCATATTAACAATAAATTTTTATCACTATTCAATGTAATAAAATAAATACTTTTTCCAAAATTAATCTTCAAATTTGTTGTTAGTAAGTAAATTCGCTGATAAAGTATTTTGTTCTTGTTCTTACTAAAGACAAATAAGCGATAACACTCGTATCTAATTCCGAATAAAGCATTCCACGAAAATCTATCAATTACCCGACTCTCTGAGGCTGTTTCAAAACAAACTCTAATTAGGCGATTGAGTTACAAATTTGTTCTTTTCTGCAAAACTTCTCGCCAATTCCATTGAATTTGGTTTACGATGGTAGTATTTTAGTTATTGATTAAGTTGTGTAAATATGCTAAAGCATTATTTATTGAATTTTACCATAAATTGTATTTTGTCCCGCCTAAATGACAAACAATAACATCGGTGTGAGGGAGACGGAGAGAGAAAGAAAGAAGAAGAAACAAATCGAATTTTCAGTTATCTGAAAAAGAACATTGAAAAAGCGTTAAAAATAGAATAAATATGAAACCGAAATGTTAATGTTTATTTACAGCTGTCTTTACTATATACACTTACTCTTTACTATAACAAATTTTTTTATTGCACTAGACGATAGCCTATTTCATATCGATTATATAATGCCAAACTTCTTCATAAAAACGTAGTCTCTATTTATAAGTATTTATGGGTTAAAGTGCTGTGGGTGGATGCGAACTCATGAGACCGCCAGGGATTTGGCGGAATATAGCCGCGGTCTCATGAGACCGCTAGGGGGTTGAGAGGTTAAGTGTAAAAGGCAATTCAATCTTCAAACTTGTTCAAAACTACCAAAAATCAACAAAATAACATTCATACGAAAATGGCGTACGATAACGATGAGTTATGGAGATATATGGACACTAGCGATCTTCAATTGCGTAGAACTAAATCATCAACCATTAAGACAAGCACTTTACACTTTTTATGAATCAATATGATCATCGTCATCATTACAGCCCTTCAAAGTTCGCTGCTGAACATGGGCCTCCACCAAGTAATGCCACAAAGCACGGTCATGAGCCACCTGCGTCTATCGATTTCCTGCATGTCTTACCATGTCGTCAATCCATCAATATGTGACTATATAACTCAAGAACCTTTCTTCCCCATCGGTTGTTGGTTCTTTGAGCTATATGGCCAGCCCACTGCCATTTCAGCTTATTTATCCGTTGGCCTATGGCAGTTACTCTGGTTCTGCTGCAGATATTCTTATTTTTACATCTATCACGCAGAGAAACTCCGAGCATAACCCTCTTTATAGTTCGTGAAGAACCATGTCTAACCATGTCTCAGATCCATAAGTCATCACTGCCAATACGCCCTAGTTATCCAATCTTGTTTCCAAGTTTTGAAGTATATCTGACGCGATAACGGTCTAAATCTCCCAAATGCTGCTAAGCTGAAGTCAAAGATGGACTTACTCGTCAACAACTTCAAGCGTAGTGCTTCCTACACTACCGACATAGGTGTGATATGGACGTTACACGTGATTTTTGTTTTGTCCATGTTAATTTTAAGAACTATCCCTTTTGATACACTATTGAGGACATTGAGCATAGTGCTTAGCTATAGCGATTCTACAATAAGGATACTACTGTCAGCAAATCAAAGATTAATACCGTATTATTTCCAGTCCAGTAGCTCGGAAACTTCCTCCAATGTAACGGTGAAGAGTTTCGGAGGTATATATAACGTCACACTGTTTTAAGATAATTTATGTGGGTCAGACTGGTCGCAATTTCGGGACGCGCTATAAAGAGCATTTGGCCGCGTACAGAAATTGCAATCCTGATAAATCCCATTTTGCTAAACATCTCTTGGACACTGGACACAACCTAGCTAGCGACCATTCCTTTGAAGTCCTACATACTTGTAATAAGGGGCTGCGACTGTGTGTGCTGGAGCAGTTGGAGATTTTAAAAAGTAATAATGGTAATTGTGCACTGCTGAATGAACAAACAAATGTTTCTAATTCACCTTTGTTAAACATCTTTAAGGCCAATCTTTAATAATAATTTTAAGATTAATAATAATAACCGTAATAATATCAATAAAACAATAATAACAATATTATTTAAAAAATATTAATCATAACAATAATGATAATTAGCAGCAGGTTTGTTATCGCACGGCGCGGTCACTCGCTACTTTGGTGGGGAGCGATTGTGTCGGCGTGTATAAATAGCAGCTGTTTCGACTCGCCGCTCTTTGCGCCCTCCTTTCTGCCAAGGAGGGTCGCGTTCGTATACGGCTTAGAGATCTCTAGTCAGATCGTTAAGCCAATTCCTAAAAGGTTGGGTTTAGTGAGTAAAAGTCACCACATAACCACGCAGCCGGCTGCCTGGTATGCTATGAGCATTCCCAACCTCCCTCCCCCGCTTTCCGGAGGGTTGCCCATATTTGCTTCGGGCGCAAAAAAAAACTCGCCGCTCACTTAGCGGTCAGCTGACGTAGAGTCTACATTACCTGAAGATGCCTCGTGTAGAGGCGAAACACGTGTCGTATTATCGTCGATGGTGTGTCTTGCCCGGAATAGTGGTGCTGGGACTAGTGGTGACGGAGTTAGTGCATGCAATTGAGGGAGGGCGGGAGGTGCTCTTCAATCCAGGTTAGACACATCATTGTATTTGTTTAGCGGAAGGTTGCGTAGAAATTTATATTTTTATTGTTTATTACACTGTTTTAAATCTCACTGCAGTTGGATAGGTTTTTTACTCTAATTCTGTACTTAGATAGTCATCGCAGCCTTACTGTACAAACACTTCAGCACTTTGATATACCGACAGTCAACTTGGCACCGCTTTCATATACGCAAGACAAAGTGGTATATTGTAGTACTCAAAGATTATACTCTTTAGTTTTCTCTGCAATTTGGCAAAGGGTTTTTGTTCGGAAGACTAGAAGCCGTCGAGTCTGTGCACGAGACGATTGGTTATAATTCTCGAAAACAGCAAGTAGACTTGACTCAGAAGGGAAGTCAGTCGTTAGTTCTTCAACAGAGTTGTAGTTCATAGGGGGGTGACTGCCATAGTTGTCGCGCTTGGAAAGTGCATTGGCAGCCGCAATTTTTTATTGTAATATTGCTGTTATGAAGAAAATATAAGAATATAAGAAAGAGAAGACTGCAAGGTTACGGAAGAATTGAAATTGGCCGATAGCCGTCCTTTAAGACGCAGCATGATTTTTCAAGGCACAGGCTGAACATCGGCTAGCTTCCAAGATTTAGACTCTATTCTAGTCCAACATGAGAGGCGGAATAAGTGCGTCAACACAGGAGACAGCTTAGACGCACATGCTTTTAAAAATATAGCTGGTATACCACCTGGTCCACTAAATTTGTTCACATCTAGATTGCGCAAATTTCAAGAACCTCCTTGGTGATACGGACCTCTGACATAGAGGTACTGTAGTGAGGTAATTGAGCTGGTACGCTGTTCCAGACGAGAATCGCAAGCAAAAAGAGAAGCAAATAAGTCCGATTTTTCCTTAGCCGCGTACGCTGTGAACCATCTGGTTTTACCAGCATGCTCGCAGGTAGTGCTTTGGCGAGAAATCATAAAGCACTATTGCCAGATGCAGTCACGGCCACGGATTATATTGCCAGATATGCAGAGACTATGATGCCGGTCTGGCAGAGAGCTTGGCGCCGATGTGTTTATTGCGTTCGAATATCGATTGCGACAATTCTTTTTACACGATTTGGCGGCTTGGTTATAAGCTCTCTTCTTATGGGTACCATCGGGGGCTTTAGGTTCTGGAGCATCGATCTAGCATGGACTGAGCACGGACGAATTCCGCGTTGAACCATGGGCGAACTTGGATCAATGGGCACGTAAATATGGAATACTCCATCACTTGACATATCACATTGGTTATGACATACGCGCAGCTCGATGGATCTTTAGACGAGAAGCAGACTTGCCGCAAAGAATAAGGTGCAAATAAATGCCGCACTTCATTCTAATCTTCTGACTTGTATCCACACACATCAGCGCATACACACACATATGTATCTCTACACACACCTTGGAAATCGTAGTAAGATTATAATGACGCAGATTTCATTAGACAGTGGTCAGATATTCCGATCCCAGATCGGTGGTCAGCAAATAGTTGAGGCATTTAGAGGATAGTGGGTACTCTAGGTACCGATTCAGAGCCATATCAGAGGCCTAATTTAAATTGCCCAATTGTCTTTTAAATACCGCTGTGTGATCGGTAAACACAAGAAAGAATAATTTTGTGCATTACTTTGTTTATTCCCAAATCGAGGAGAAAGTGGGTTTCTTTACGGTGACAGAGGCGCTTACAGCAGATGTCATTGCGGACTTACACACGGACTCTGGCGCGCTGGTGAAAATTATGCTCAATATGTACCTAAGATAGCCGAAGTATGCCTTATCAGGAGAACGTCTGATCTGCGTGTCAGTCAAGTAGAGTAAGTACGGCTTGTCAATGTCAAGGTGGCAGTGGACTGCACTTTAATGGAAAAAGAGTGCAACTGTTGTAAAAACTGACTCTTCTTTTTCGTTTTCTTCATTGTGTGCTGAAGTTAATAAGTTTAGAAAATAGCAAATGTACGAGACGTCACACACATAACTTAGGGACGCAAATAGAGTCACAACACTTATGATACCTGTTATAGAGACCGCGACGACGCCCAAATCCCTCTGGAAGTCGCCACTAGGCTCGCTCCTTGGATTTTTCGTAATATGGCGGGACAGCCCTCATAAATGGCTGGGTCAAATAATGGGCTCCTAACTGTCGACGGTCGACCAGCGTGGATGCGGACGGCTGCACATCGTATTTCGGATCTTGTTAGTCTTCATAAACAGATACCTGACACCAAGAACAGTATTTCTTGACCAGGTGGATTATCACTAAACCTCGGCCAGAACTATTACTAAAAGTGAACCAATGTCCCAACAGAATGTGGTAATGCTCGTTTAACACTTCCTAGAGGATATGTGTCAGGTCAGTCAGGATTCACGTAAATCCTATGGACGTTAGCAACTTCATCCACCAAAAGTAGTTAGTGCACTATATCATCTTCAGTTATATCACCGTCTTACATCAGGTGGTATCTAAAAGTTAATAAAATATAGTTAATGAGCACTTCTACTATTACATCTTTTTAATAACAAAACTTTCCAAAACACCGAATCAAGTCAACGATGTTTCGTGAGGCCATTTTAATTAAAAAAGAACTCAATTTTAATAGACAAAATGGCTTCATTCTATCAACGGCTTGAGATTAAAATCTAATCAGTCAGTCACACTATTATCATCAACATCATCATCATTACAGCCCTTTATTAAAGTCCACTGCTGAACATAGGCCTCCCCCAAGGTATGCCAGAAAGCACGGTCCTGAGCCACCTGCATCCATCGACTTCATGCATGTCTTACCAGGTCGTCACTCAATCTAGTAGGGGGTCACCCTACACTTCGTCTACCGGTACGAGGCTGCCACTCGAGAACCTTTTTTCCCCAACGGTTGTCGGTTCTTCGAGCTATATGGCCGGCCCATTGCCACTTCAGCTTACTAATCCGTTGGGCTATGTCGGTCACTCTGGTTCTACTGCGGATATCCTCATTTCTAAGTTTATCACGCAGAGAAACTCCGAGCATAGCCCTCTCCATAGCTCGCTGAGCGACTTTGAGCGTCCTCATACGGCCAGCAGTGAAGGACCACGTCTCAATTCCATATGTCATCACTGGCAACACGCACTGGTTGTACAACTTAGTTTTCAGGTTTTGAGGTATACCTGACGAGAAGATGCGTTGTAATTTCCCGAACGCTGCCCAGCCGAGTTGAATCTGTCGATTGACCTCTCGGTCGAAGTTGGACTTACCTAGCCGGATTATTTGTCCCAGGTAAACGTACTCTTCAACAACTTCGAGCTTAGTGCTCCCAACAACTACCGGCATAGGTGTGACATGGACATTAAACATGATCTTTGTTTTGTCCATGTTCATCTTAAGACCTATCCGTTGGGAGGCACTATCGAGGTCATTGAGCATAGTGCTTAAGTCCTCCAGCGATTCTGCCATAAGTACTATATCGTCGGCAAATCGAAGGTGAGTGATGTAGTCGCCATTGATGTTAATACCATATCCTTTCCAGTCCAGTAGCTTGAAAACGTCTTCCAATGCAACGGTGAAGAGTTTCGGGGAAATAACGTCACCCTGTCTTACACCTCTCTGCAGTTGGATAGGTTTCGTACTCTGGTTCTGTACTCGGACAGCCAACGTAGCCCTACTGTACAAACACTTCAACACCTCGATATACCGATAGTCAACTTGGCACCGCTGAAGAGACTGTAGCACCGCCCAAATTTCGACGGAATCAAAGGCTTTCTCATAGTCCATATACGCCAGGCAAAGTGGCAGATTGTACTCTTTGGACTTCTGTACAATTTGCCGAAGGGTGTATAATAATAATGTATGTGGTCTATGGTACTAAAGCCTTTTCGGAAACCGGCTTGTTCGGGAGGCTGGAAGTCGTCGAGTCTGCATGCGAGACGATTCGTAATGACTCTCGAAAACAGCACGTAGACGCGGCTCAGAAGTGATATCGGTCTGTAGTTCTGTAAGAGGGCGTTGTCACCTTTCTTGAAGAACAAGACCACCGCACTTCTGCTCCACGCCTCCGGAGTAGTGCCACCATGGAGGACGGAATTAAAGAGCCTCTGAAGGACTTCAAGTACCGGTTTTCCACCTGCTTTCAGAAGCTCCGCTGTAATTCCATCCTCGCCCGGGGACTTGCCGTTTTTAAGGTGCTGGAGAGCCATTCTAATCTCGCTCAGACTGACGTCCGACATATCATCGGAATAGTGTCGGATAAGACCCGCTCTTGGATCGTTACTCAGACTTGCGTGTGACGCCAACGATGATGTGTACAGCTGCCCATAGAACCTCTCAATCTCACTCAGAATCTCAGGTGTCCCGGAAACGATGCTGCCACACTCAGTCTTCAACTTTGACAGTTTACTCTTACTAGCGGACAGATCTCTGGCAAAGACCTTGAAGCCCTGGTTCCGCTCAATCGCTTCTTCAATACGAGAAGTGTCAAATTTGCGTAAGTCTCGCCGCATGCATTTGGAGATCTGTCTGTTCAGTTGCCTGTATGCTGTCAAATCTGTTGACGATTGCAGCCTCATATCCCGTCTAACAGCCATGAGATTAAGAGTGTGATCGGAGAGCTTTTGTGTTCTTCTGCGGCCGGTCTTGCAGAACTTAGCTCCGACCGCATGGACAGTTTCCACGAGCTTGTCATACATATCGTCCACTGCATTGTAATCTTCTAGGCACTGAAAGCGGTTAAGTAACTCGAGCTGAAAGGTATCGGGATTATGGATTAGATCACGAGGGGGACGGAGCGTTGACTTCATTAGACGAGACCTCTCCAACTTAACATTTAGGTTCAGTGTGCCTCAAATCATTCGGTGAACCCTGCCAGTTTTCACCCTTGTGATCACTGAGACATCACTTAACAGTTGGCGTCTGGCCGTCATAATGAAGTCAATCTCATTTTTTGTCGAACCGTCGGGGCTCGACCAGGTCCACTTCCTGTGGGGCCGCTTCTGGAAGAAAGAGTTCATCATAAAGAGTCCCTCTTTCTCCATAAAGTCGGCCAGCTGCTGGCCCCTACGGTTCCGTTGCCCTACTCCAAATTTCCCTACCTTCAGCTCACCGCTTTCTCTTGTCTGCCTAGTTTTGCGTTGAAGTCTCCCATCAACACCGCGTAGTGGGTTGTGGAGGAATGTATGGCTCTGGAAATATCCTCATACATTTCCTCCACCTCCTGATCGGGATGTGCCGAGGTTGGTGCGTAAACCTGTATGACCTTCAGCGAATACCGTTTTGTGATTCTGAGTATCAGGTACGCGACCCTCGTCGACACACTCCCATTCTTTACAACGTTGTTGACGAGAGACTTGTGGACGATAAATCCGACACCTCCTTGGGACAGATGGTCGCCCTCCTGGTGATAGAACAAGTTGCCGGACTTGAGGATTACCGTGTCCTCCCCCTCTCTTCGGACCTCGGATAACCCAATAATATGCCAGCGCAACTTGTCTACCTCTTCTTCCAACTCTAGTATCTTCTCGTCAGTCCTCAGGGTGCGTGCGTTATTTGTTGCCAGGTCGAGTCGTCGTAGGTGGCAACCGAACCTCCACCGGAGATTCTTAGCACCCCCTGCCCCACCGTTACCATGGTCGCCACCGTAGCTAGGAATAGCGGGGCCGCCGGGGACTGGGGGCCATTTTTTTGCGTCGTTACTCATGGGGGGATATTTGCCATAGTTGCCACGCTTGGCGAGCGGGTTGGCAACCGCAGTTTTTTATTATCTCACAGTTGTTATCAGGAAGATGCTGCTGCCCATCTCCTGCCTGTCTCCCTCTGTCGCCTCTTACGACACCCACGGGAAGATATGGGGTAGTGGATATTCTCAACCGGCACTACACGGCACACTATTATGAAATTACGAAATTATGTAGGCATTTCTTGTAGTTTTACACTAGTTTATCATCTATTTTATAACATGTTTATGATAAGTATCTGAATAATCAAAAGACTTTCTGAATGTTCTCCAGTTTCTTCGGATCGTCTATTTTTTTACAGACAGAAAACTATATTATATTGATATCAACTTAGTTACTAACTAAAAACTCGTAACTAAATGTCCTAAAAATGTTTCGAAATTTATAACCACATATTTCTTTCATACATAAATATAGAAAACAAAGTTAGTTTTCGAACGAACCGCACAAAATCACCTTATTATCGCTTATTAGATTTCCTCGATACACGTAGCCTTACTGTTGTTGAGTCAATTTACCGTTGGCAAGTTAGAGCAAGCAAGGGGATGGTGGAACGTTCACTCAATTAGTTAATTTTGTTAAATATCCTTGATTGAGCAACGGACGGTAATCAGCCATGCAAATTCTCCCCCGTCATTTCCGAGACTTCACTGGAAATAGAATTTTGCGGAGCGCGCCTTACTGTTCGCCGGTGTTCAAAGGTGTGCAAAATCTTCTTTTTCTTTTGTATTCATTCGTATTAATTCTGCTAGTAAATAATTGTTAAAGCTGTTTTTCTTTAACACCAGTTCAGCAGAACAACATATTATCGTACTTGCAGCACACACTTAGAGTTTTTACAAAATCGTAATGCTTATTACAAAATTAAAGCTGTTTTTATTGTGATATTTAATTTGTAAATATGTCACTGTAGTTAAATGTCACTTTTAAATAATTGGTAATAAATATCAACAACTGCCTTCGGGTTTCATAAACATCAAACCGTTCTCATGATGGAATCCGTTTTGGTGAATAATGCAGGGATGACAATCATATCAATTCCATATTTGGGGTATAGGGTACACTGAAAGTTTTCACTTCCTGGCTGTTCGTCAATGTTTGAATTTTGAATGTTATATTTTTAAAACAAAAGAAACCCATTTATAGATTAAAAATAATTTTCATGAATTGAACCACTTTATTTGAGCATCATAAGGCATTGGTACGCAGAATTCGATCGCGGCCGTATTTTCACTTCATGTTGAAATTCGCCTACCCTCCACTGCTATCAATGTGTCTATGAGGAGATTCAAAGACATTTTATCATTATTTAAAAGTTAGAAAAATTTGTTGCCGCGGGATTCATCATGAACACATCCCAGAACGACACCCAAAAGCGGAATAGAGTTGATTGGTGTAAAAAATGCTGTTAAAATATGATCACGAACGTTCAAATGCAGTTATATTACGTTGGGACAGGAGGTTAAACATATATATTATTACGTATATATTTATTGTTACATTCCAAATTGATAGCAACAATCTGTCAGTAAGTTGTGATGGCTCCGTACGCAGTGGTTTAGTGTGATACCAATGAATTGTTGCGCTGAGGGCCACGGGTTCGAATCTTGTATGGAAAAGTATTTGTAAGATCTACAAATAATTGTTTCGGGTCTGGATGAACATCCCTGTGAAATTTATGTATTTAAACCGCCTCCATAATATACAGGAGAAAATTCTAGTGTACGTTCTCTTTAAAAAATATCAAAAGTATTCTGATTTCTTATTTTTACACGAACACTATACATTGATTAAAACTACTTTTACGGATTTTATCGCGTTTTATTTATTTTATTTTTAATACCCGACGTTTCGGGTGCTTTCCAGCACCAATGGTCACGGGGGACTGAGGTGACTGACGTCCCGATATCATGTGTGATGTTGAGAATAAACAAGAGCGGGACAGTATTTCACGCCGACGGTTTCAGGCGGTAGACTGCAACTTTACGAGGCGCAAGTTTGGCCTCACATAGAATACCATCCTAATCTCTGGGCTGTGGCTGCCCGGTACCAGCTCCTTCCATTTGATCGCACCCAGCGCAGAGCGGTCCGAATCGTTGGCGACCGAGCTCTTTCTGATCGGCTTGACCCACTTTAGCATTGACTGGACTGCTCTGAGGAATAATTCATACTCAAGCAGTGTCGCATATCGCGACAAACTCCCGATACTATATCCGATACCGATGCATCTAGATCGGTGATAACACCACTGTGTGATTTACAAGAAGTTTTCTTCCTACAAACTCTGTACAAATCCTTGTAGGATCGACTACCAACAGCGATATTGCCGTACCAATACTTAGGGATCTTTAAAAAAACCTACTCTTTTTTAAAGGTTCCCATAGTGTTGCAGTCGAGGTTGAGGTGAGCCGCATGCACGTTTGCCCCCTCCTCTATAAAATAAAAACTTTCTCTTCGGACATATTCTCTTTAGTTTGAAAATGATACAGTGTTGATTGGAAAAGTATGATAAATAACAACGTACATCTTTTTAACTTCTTTCGGAAGTATATATAAAAATGTTTCTTCCAATTATGTTCGTACGACGTACGACACCGCGCAACCCAATGTTAATAAATACATGGTATTAGTTCTCATAATGGGAAATAAATCTCAATTCATTAGTAGGATCTGGTCGTTATCTTGAATGAAATGATAAATTGTAACCTAATCTTTAATAATCTACATCAGGCGTACTGCAAATCTTAAAAAACAAACAACGATATTTCAAAAATAATAAACAAAAATAATTTGGAATTAAATCTACGTAATTAATTTGCTATTTCATAAGCTTGCGTGAAATGCTTGCATTCCCGCGGAAGATGTTTATACGTGGTCGTTGACAATATAAGTGACTGGCTCAGAAATGTGGGCTCTAGTGAATGGACCATTTCTATTTTCAACAGGGTTGTTGTCAGGCAGGTTAACGGGATGCGTTTTCATAAATGTTATAGGAAATGACTTCAAAACACAGTTAGTTCATTCTGCGTAGATCGGACCAAAGACAATAATTAAAAAGGTGAAGGTACTCCGGGTTAACTTTGACATCGGGACGTCAGTCACCTCAATCCCCCGTGACCATGGGTGCTGGAAAGCACCCGAAACGTCGGGTATTAAAAATAAAATAAATAAAACGCGATAAAATCCGTAAAAGTAGTTTTAATCTAAAGTATTCTATATGTATGTTTGAAGCGAAGGTGACACCAAACGAACAAATTTGAGACAGTTATGAAGCGTAGCCAAAAAGATTACTATTTTTTTTCCAGACACGTCCTGTCAATACGATCCACGTGTTGACAGGACTTGACGAGCAAAAGTAAATGCTGCGCAAATTGAAAACATAAATAGTAGTACACCATCATTTGCTTTGAAGAAAATATGGAAAAACGTCCAAAAAGTTTTTCAATATCTTGGCTTTGGCTTAAATTTAAATGTCACTTCTTCAACTACGACTTCGGGTTTCATAACCATAAAGCAGTGATGATAATCATCTATATATTCTTGAACTTGGTCGTCAAAACAAAAGTAGGAGTTTTTATTTTTTATATTTTTTCCATGCAATCTCACAAAGCGATTAATATCTCAATTTTGATAAATATTAGTCATTTTTGCATGTCTGACATTTCTCAGAATGTTCTATGATTTTAGATTTGGACGTTATCTTGGTATCACAACTCAACAGTAAAGCGTTCAAGGTTTATATAATATAGTATACAGCAACGTATGAACTGTTTAAACTTAATTCAGCGTAACTCCTACTAAGCGAGACTGCAACCGTACAAGGACATAACAGGGAATGAAGTGGTGTGTTAATGCCTTTTGCGGAGTGTACTGAGGTTAATTATAGTGAAAATGCTTGCGTTCCCGCGGAAGATGTTTATATGTGGTCGTTGACAATATAAGTGACTGGATCGGAAATGCTCTAGTGAATGGACCGTTTCTATTTTCAACAAGGTTGTTGTCAGGCAGGTTAACGGGATGCGTTTTCACAAATGTTTGATTTTGAAATAGCAAATTAATTATGCAGATCTAATTCCAAATTATATATTATTTTTTAAATGTCGTTAGTTGTTTTTCTTTTTTGTGATCTCTTTTTCTCCTCCATTTCATTAGAAATGAAAGAAAGAAGTTAAAAAAGAGAAATGAAAAACAAAACTAAGTGTTGTAATGATGGACGGTGATAGTTAATACTATATTATTAGTTTTCGCATTGTTTGAAATAGCTCCACTTCGTCATTACAGTTTTGGGGTACCCTAACACAAAAAATAAAATAAACATGCAATCCTTAGAATATCACTTTGTTGTCCGTATGTTAAGACCCTTCAGACAGGAACAAAGTAGTACCAGTACTGCGGTAGGAACAAATAAGAGGGGGGTCCACCCAGACGGACTTCTAGCCACAGAAGGATTCGAACCACCTAAAGGAGTTAAGATGATAACGCATTTTATAGCGCAGTTCAACTTAATATTCATAAGTATAGTTATATGTATAGTAATATAATGTTGTATAACAGTTTAAAAGAGTTTTCTATTACATTATTTTTGACGGCGCAGTAGCATAGCGATGAGTTATAGCGCTGAGTGTCGCGGGTTCGAATCCCGCACGGAACAAGTATTTGTATGGCCTACGAGTAATTGTTCCGGGTCTGGAGGTTTGTCCTTATGCAATTTATGTGTGTAAACTGCCTCCACGATACAGGAGAAAATCTTAGTATGAAGATAACATTTATTTAAACGAGAAAAGAAAAAGAAAGAAAAAAGCATTATCATTAATTGTTCTTACATGGTAAAAATGAAGGAATATTTTATATGCCAGTAAATAACGGTTAAGAAGTAGGTAATAAAACTTAATTGAGTGCGTATAACAAGTTAAGGTTTGTGAAATTAAAAATGACTAATTTAAATCAATGATACTTTGTCTTTACTTAATATTTGACATCTATATAGAGATTGTATATATATATATATATATATATATATATATATATATATATATATATATATATAATACTGTGATGTAGGTATATGTAAAAGACTGTGCGTAAAATTTTTAATAAACTTCCAAACTACATAAAAAATCTAACTAGTACTACATTAGTTTTATCCAAATTAAAGTTATATTTAATTGAAAAATGTTTCTATAATTTAAATGAATATTTTTATTACTATATTAATTATATTTTATTATATTATTTGATTTGTGTGGAAAACTTCGAACTGCCTAGTATATCGAATTAGATATTCAATTTAATTTTTTTTCAATAATTATTTTGTTATTTAATTTTCTATCTAATTTTATTTCAATTTCTTTTTTAATTATTATTATTATTATATATTTTTTTACTTAACATTGTGATTATTAATTGAATTCTTTAATATATCTAAGTCAGCTGAGATATCTGACTTTAATTTGTTCTTATATTAGAGGGGGCAAATGAGCATACGGCTCACCAGATGGTAAGTGATTACCGCTGCCCATGAACAACTGCAACACCAGGGGAATAGCAGATGCGTTGCCAGCCTTTTAAAAATTAGTAGACTCTTTTCTTGAAAATCCCTTAGTCGTATCGGTCCAGAAAAATCTCTGGTGGCAGTCGATTCCACAAGGAAGTTGTGCGAGGAAGAAAACTTCTTTTAAATCGTACGGTGGTGGACCCGCCACTTATCCACATGGTATGGATGGTACCGCGAGTAAAAATATCCTATTAAATTTAAAAATAAATCTTATTATCTTCTATTATCTATATAATAATTGATAACTTATTAACGGACAACATATTTCAATACAGTTTTACAAAACAGAAGAAATTTATCGCAAGATTCTTTCATTTATTTCATCAAAGTATTTTCAGTCAGTATTAATTATCATCATTTTCCTCTTCAAAACAATTCACTCTGCATCTGGGAATGGTTTAATCGATATCATTCGTCAAATTTGTCAATGGAATTGCGTAGTCTTCAAACCATTTTAGTGTTTGAAGAGTGTTCTGGCAAACAGTTGTGTCAAGAAAGAAGGGTGACAGATTCGAATTTCCACTACTTTTTGATACAACTCTAATAGATCAAACAAATTAAACATACTTTTTATATATCTATTTTGCAAAAAAATAATATTTTCAAGCCACCAGACCGTGGGTTTATTATTTAGCTAATACCTAGAAAATAATAAGGTATATTTTTTCTACTTATTCCGGATGACCAACCTTTTTGGACGGTCGCCGCTTTCACGTAACGAAGGCTACGTGACAACTGTAACTGTTGTTACTACAAATTAAAAGAATAGTATTTGAAGAACTATTGATAGAAATTAACAAAGAACGGCAGTTAATTCTATGGGCTGGTACTGCAAATTGCCATCTGACAGCGTTGAACCCAGGGGAGAAATTTGGTAAGAGGCTCATTGGTGACCTTGGTTTGGTTGACACAAATCTTGTCAGCCTCGAGCACGGGCGCAGAGTAGCAAGACAACCAGCACGGACAACCAGGTGGTCGGCGGGTCTTCATCCCTTTATTGCCGATATTCCACGCATTAGAACCAAATGATTTGCTTATTCTTTTGTAATGTGTACAGCAGAGAAGTGGAATAATTTACCGGCGTACGAATACAATTTAGGCATCTTCAAAGCAAGAGTGAATAGGCTTTCGGTTACCATCTAGAGCTACATCGTTATTTACCCCCAGGTGGAATAGTGGTCAAGTACTGGATTATAATAAGTAAAAAAAATCAGAGGTACAGTAAATTAATTACAGTTGATGGCCGTAGATGTCCAATTAGCAGACAGTACACCTTCAAAGCTGTCAAATAAAAAGGAGTGATTAAGTCAATTTGTGCAGTGTAACAGGTCAATTTTTAGCAGCATTCACTCAAAACAGGGTTAGAATTAGGACTTTAGACTTTTATTTGTGATTGTTTTAATTAATGTTCCTAAGTTAATGACTAGACATTCAAATTATTAATATTATCGATGCCGGGTGATGACAGCTTAAGAGAATCCACAATCCCATATCATCCCGTGGGTGTCGTAAGAGGCACGAACGTAAATGCAATAGCTGTTTGGCAGCAGCATCTTTCTGATAACAACTCAAGTACTTTGAGTAAATTTTGAGTAAAACCTGCTTGAACCGCGTCCAAACACACAATAAGCACGCATTTGTACAGCACACCTAATGCGTGCGTCCTAGAAATACTATAAATTTTCAGTCCTGCAGTTACCTTTTCAATATTTTCATGTCCGGCCAAAACTTTTCAGGTGAAGTAAAATAATAAATACTTTGAAAGCTTTTGCGTTCTTTTCAAATAACGTAGAAGGAAATTGATCCAGTTTGATCATAAATAATAATACGAGATAAACTTGTTTTTGTTTTATTATATTTAATAGGATCTTTATTGTATTATCAAATTTAATCAAAATATAAAAAAATGATGTTTTGACAAAGGATTTGGAGATGGAGAGAAGGGGAAAAATATTAAAATTTACTACACGTAATTTTGGGGTGCCGCCAAAGGACACCAGTACAAGACCCTAGTTAGTTATAATTCTGCCGTTATCTACGGTATTTCCGCAATTAATTCTATCTCGGCGATAAGGCTGTTTCAAGTTAAGGACCTGTCACTGGGGATCTAAGCAATCTTCACGGGTGACTTGTCAAAGTGAGAAAGGGTCGGGAGCTCAAGAGACTTTCAACAATGCTTGTTATCTTAGAAGTAAGCTAAGAACATACCTAATGATATCATTTTAAATAAATATGAGGTTGTATTTTGTAGAAATTGCCGACTTGTAGCACTCGAGGGATTCAGCGACTGTACTCGTGCGTCTAAAAACGTTTCTAATTCTGTCGGATATTTTTGATATTCTGAGACCTACTCTATTTCTTTAAATATTCATTTTAATTTCCAACTTCGTCCCACAAGAATAACATTGAATATTTTATTCACGAGGAAGGGTAATAATGTATTTTATACTACGGAATTACAATAAGATTATTCTTCGTATTTTATTTTACTACAATAGAATACATTTAAATAAAATTCTGTACGAGACTTTTTGCTGATATTTTAGTGTTAAATTAAGTCTTGTTAAATATATATTTTTTAAATTTTGGCAATTTAAACTAGTTTTAATAACTAAATTAAGAAATAAATCTATTGCCATATTGTGTGTTAAGCTGTGTTCATAAGATGACACATTTGGAAAAGCACCACGTTGTGACTGAACACCAACATAAAAATACACACAATAACAGCATTATGTCTCTAAAAGTAACAGACGTAACGACAATTCATACATAGTACACAATAATTTAGGTGTGACAATGCATTTCTATTTATTCTACATTGTAACAAAAAGTCATTAAATTCTAATATAATTTACTGGATTTTAATACGTTAATTTTTAGTAATTTTTAAATTCTGACGTCACGAGTGTGAGTGACGACATGAACACTCATGTTTATTTATACTATTATAGGCCAGTGTCTGACTACTATCCAACGTAATGAATGGTCGAGTGAGAGGTGATGCAGCCGAACATGGTAAAGCGATCTGACCTAACTTATCAAAAGCCTCCTTCTGCTACTACTGCTTTAGGGACTGACAGTTTCCCATGATCAAGAGTTCCTCAAAGTGCATGTATCAATGAGATATAAAATAAATTAAATTATTACAATATAAGAAATAATTATGTGTCAATGTCTACACGTCCTTTAAAATCATTCCTAAAGATGAATATAGTTGTATCCACAATCACGGTCGGGTATCTTTGCGCCCTTTACGCTTACGGCGGCGTCGTTTGAAGGGTCATTCGCAAATCTTTAAAATGTCGACCATTTGAAGGAACGAGAAGGGTGAAATGACTGGTATATGCGTCATAATTCTGAATGGGTGCTGCTAGTGCTATATTATTATTTATTCTGTGCTAGTGGGCACTAATCTGCTCGGGATTGCAGCTTATTTATAAGCATTATTTAAACATGTTTTATTTTTTTAATAATTTTATTAAAGAAAGTCTTGATGTATACCTTTTAATTTTGATTAAGAATAATATATCGTTTGCCTTAAAATAGAAAAAAAAAGAAGATAAGTACCTGCGGAGTCTCTTTCGCCATTTCTTCTCTGTACAGAGATACGTTTGAAATGGTAGTAGATTAAAAATACATTGATTTATTACGTCGCAAAATTAAGAGTTTTCATTTCATTTTATCATTACTAGCATCATGAGTTCTTGAAATGAAATGAAATGAATTAGTTTTATTCAATATACATTATTACATAATACTTATTGAAAGATATTTTTTTATTTACCACTGGTACGGAAATACCTCTGTCCAATGAAGAATCAGCAAGAAACCCAGCGGGACTTTTTTAACATATTTTACTTTACAGTAATTTTGTTAGTAGAATTTTTAAATTAATTTTAATAGAACCAGAATGGTGGCGATCACCTCATTTCCATGGATTATTTTCATTTATCTTTGATATTATAATAACTCTTTTTGTAAAAAAAATTATGAAAAATTTAAACTTGTTTATTGACAAATTTCGTACATTTTCTGGGATATTGTTGTAAAAGCGAATACATTGCCCCATAAAAGACTACTAACTACTAATTCTGTGGAGTTTATAACTGTTACTACAAGCTTGTTTGTTCCTAGTGTTTAAAGGAAGAACATTTAAAGTATGAAAATTTGTTCACGACAGTAAAATAAGAAAATATATTTTTTTATAAAAAAGAATATTAACAATGCCATAAACATTACTAATATTCCCCTTAACCACTCGTGGTAAGCTTAAATTGCTTGTGTTACGAGTGGTTCACGCCAGTAGTCGAATGGTGGATTCGAATCCACGACCTTTTTGAGTTCGCGGTCCGCGCCCTGCCATTAGGCTACTGTCGCTTTTAAAATATAAAATAAATATTGGTTACTGTAATTCTGATTCTAATTTTATTTGCTAAAAATATCCCAATACACATTTACATCCTTTACACGAACGGGTAATCTCGACCGGGGATGGACCACATTCTCACAGAACAACAGCGTAAAATATCTTTACACTGCTGGGTTTTGTATGGTGAGTGATAAAAACCGGAGACCCTACTGGAAACGAGGCATTCTATCTTAGTCCTTAGGGGTGTCAGGCATCTGCATACATTACATTTTCGTAAATATATTGCGATGCCAAAGTTAATATGTTTATTTCTTTAAAATTGTCTCTAAGCGACTTTTTTACAACTTAAGTAATAAATTTTCAGTACGGCTCTCTTTTGCAGATTAAATAATATGGCTTCATTGACATAAGACTATGAAAGTAATTAAAATAAACTAATCTAGCTGTCTCCACATTGGTGAGGCTTGTTGTTTGCAACCGTGATGACAAATGTCCACCTTTGCACTATATTGCGACAAATTCCGAATAATTTAAGACTATGAACTAGTACGATTAACCCTCCTCGATGTAAGAGTAAAATAAATCAATTATAATTGTTATATTTTATTTTCTTGTTTTCTTGTAAAGAATGTTTCAATGTCCTAAGGTCTATTTTATTCCTATGCCTACGCTTTATGTATGTTCGGTAAAGAGTATATAAATAAATAAATAAACTGGAAGGAAACAGATACGTGAAAAATCAAAACACCTAAAATCTTATATCAGCCAGGAACAACATTTGTGCGAAAAAAACCACAGAACACTTATTCCGCTGTATTAGGTGTTTTGTTGAGAAAACGAATTATTGGAATTATTGGTTTTTAAGTATGTTTATAATCTGATTTTACCTTAAACTAAAATAAAACACTACAATGGCATTCTGCCACGTGAACAGATGTCGTAGTACCCTTATTTTTTTTAAATAATTGACCAGTTCGACTGGCTGGTGTAAATGTGCTTGTAAGCTAACGTTGTGCCAAATAAATTTCATGTCACCTAAAGTTAATATGGTCGAAGCGAAGTTCAATAAAACGATTTGTGTTCGTGACGGATGTCGACAGGGGTTGCGAACATTTGCTTTTATTTCGTCGTGCAACTCGTTTAGCACATGCCGACTGACAATCAATCTCAGTCAATATATAGGACAAAGGGTCGTTGTTTCTCTGTTGTAGCTGCCTAATGAAATTTTTCAGCGACGCTTTATTCGTCAGGGCTATATTCGATACTCAATGTTGAAGCCTATTAATGACACTGTGAGTACGCCTGACAAAAAATAATATTAAAATTTTCCAAAGTTTTAAACTTTTAAACTATATCAGTTCCTACTGGTTTTATACATTATTACATTTATTAAACAAAAAAATATTATTTTATTTATTTACTTACACAGTTTAAAGTTACTTGTATTTTTCATGTAACCAATATTTCTTAAATATACAGTCCCATATTAATGACATTGTGAGTACGCCTGACAAAAATAATATTAAAATTTTCCAAAGTTTTAAACTATATCAGTTCTTACCGGTTTTATACATTATTACATTTAATAAAACAAAAAATATTATTTTATTTATTTACTTACACAGTTTAAAGTTACTAATATTTTTCATGTAACCAATATTTCTTAAATATACACAACAAATGCCTTATTTATTGTTTTATTTTGTTTCATTTATGTGAAGAAAAACTCCGGCGAACTTTCACCTATTTGTCAAATCATAAAATCAATAGAATGGAAAAACCATCCTTCAAATAACAGTCGTAACCAGACGTTTAATATAAATCTGAGCTTGATTAGGTTTTCTAAGTAATTCATAATTCAATAATTCTTCATAACAAGATTTCACTTAGGAGATATGGCAACAGTGTGTAACCCTTGTTAGTTAATTTTTTAAGTTTTGTTAAAAGCTTTTAAAAGCAATCATTTTTCTAAATAAAGTAATTACTTAATATAAATCCACTAATTAATGTCCTGGATAATTTACCTACATTGTTCATAACGTAAAATAACAAGAGGGAATGCACTATGAGTGTAATACAGACTTACACGTGTATACATGACTAATAATCAAGCTTATTGCTGCTAAACATGACTCAAAATAACAGATTTTGTTTGTTGCATTATATTCATCATCGAGTCATGCTGCATATATATGGCACGTTGTGGCACGAAAGGGTTGGCTGGACTGGGTAAGGGTCACGCTCTCACAGAATATAAGTGTAAAATAGCAGCTTGATGCTGCAGCTTATAGTGGGTGTAGAGAACTGGAGACCCTTTCTACGAGAAACGAGGCATCCCTTCTTAGTCCTCAGGGGTGACAACGCATCTGCATTTTGATTCTTAATCGAGGATAGAAAGCATTCGCTTACCATCAGGTGGACTGCGTGTTCGTAGGCACACTTATTGAATAAAAGAAATAAAAAGTCCATTAGAGTTGGTCCTCGCTCATGGCCGTGGTTGACTGGTGATCGGTGATCTCTCGCTGCTGGCACTATTTAATGACTATGCCGTCTTAAAGCGGTACCTACGACATTTCGCAGTTCACCCGCTAATCGTATCTTATGAAGCCCACGTGGTGATATTGGATGATAGGATCCCTTATGCAACCGTTCACCACAGAGCGGCACAATAATAAATCATTTTTTTATTTCCTCTTCACAAAGGTATAAAATTTCACATTAATAATACGGTTGCAGACAATTTAAGAAATATTTCAACAAAGAAAGATTATATATGTTTTTAAAGTTATTTCTTAAGTGTGTGTGTGTGTGTGTGTGTGCGTGTGTGTGTGTGTGTGTGTGTGTGTGTGTGTGTGTGTGTGTGTGTGTGTGTGTGTGTGTGTGTGTGTGTGTGTGTGTGGTGTGTGTGTGTGCGTGCATGCGTGTGTGTTTATGTGTGTGTGTGTGCGTGTGTGTGTGTGTGTGTGTGTGTGTGTGTGTGTGTGTGTCTGTGTGGAAGAAAATTGCTAACTTTTAATACTTTCCTCTGAGCCCTTTCTAATTGCAATATGGTCGTTTTAGGTGCCCCTCCCTAGATGGTAATGCATATAAGGTATATATAATTGCATTCTTTATTGTTATATACATACATATATATATATATATATATATATATATATATATATATATATATATATATATATATATATATATATATATATATATATATAATAAAATAAAAGCTACACAGTAAAATAAATAATGCAATTATTTTACTGTGTAGCTTTTATTAAATTAATTTTGGACAGATGTATAATACAGTTAAATAGTTTTAAATTTTGTTTCAAAACGGAAAACTTATTTAAATATAGACATAAAATTTGATATAAAATATTTCCACGGAACTCCACTTTTTGCTTCTTACGAGTTTTTTCGTTTTAATATTCGTATCCACCACAATTTTCCTTACATAATATAAAAATACTTTTCTCTGATAGTTATGTAAAAGTGTTATAAAAGCGTTCGATCCCTTTCGTTCCCGAGAGAGGCAGTCCTCACTTCTTGTAATAACTCTTGTTTACACAACTGTATTGCCTCACCATGATTATCTTTTGTCCTGATTTATTTGGGACATCATTGCTTGTTTAAATTGATACGCTTGTAACATCTGAATATACATAACCTGACATTAAACTGTTGTATAAAGCTGATAACATTAATATCATTTTAATATTTGATTAATTTGAACAATGCATTGTGACTTAGTTTTTAGAGCATTTAATATGAGACCAGGTTTAAAGTCCAACCAAGGATAATAATAACAACATAGAGATGACTTGATGACTTATTTTGATATCAGTTACATATTTGTTTCAATTTTTAAATATGCTGTATACATTTAGAACTTGATATTTTGTATATTTATTAAGCGTTTCAAAATCAATAGTTTTTAATATAAAATTCCAAATCTGTATTTTTTACATGGGTGAAATAACATATTGAAGCATATTTTTATTCTTTTAAAATTCTATATTCCAACGAAGCACTTGCGCATGCCGTAAGTCCATAGCGTCCGGCGGTGCTTTTGACGACCAAATGACCGGCTCTCAAGTTTTGAGAGCACTCTGCGACCCCGCTGTTCAATATAACACATGTGTACACGTATAATAGGTATATTTATTCAATTTTTAATAATATTCATATATTAATCGTTTTAAAGATGTAGAAAAGATTAAATATAGAAAAACAAATGTTTGCTTTTTTTAAATATAAAATTGTTGTAATCAAATTAAACAAACAGAAAATAGAACTAGTAACTTTGGCAAAATATTATATATATATATATATATATATATATATATATATATATATATATATATATATATATATTCTATTTTCCATAGCTTTCTGTTTCTCTGTACTTATATCATTAATTTAATTCAATACACTGCAATTCAATACACTGCATATTGCAAAAGAGCCGGCGATAATTTTTGTTAGCGATTTACATTAGTCTTATGCCTTATTTAAAGTACTCACTTTCTAATGACAACCATTATCTTGTATTTTAGTGTGCATTTTTATGTATTTCATGTACTTGAAAGTTTAACCGATGGACTAAATTTTAATATTCTAAAAGATTAAAAAAAAGTGTTTAACCTAAAAACCGTGTCGTGGCGATGTAAGAAATGGCGTGGCTCTACCCCGTATCAACTGCATCAAAATCCTCCAATGAGGCGATCTATGGGGAGGCCTTTGTTTAGAAGTGGACTTTTATAAGCTGTAATGAACGGATAGTGGCAGTATCTAAGATATGTATTCAACATAAAAATTTAACACGAAATATTTAAACGAAATCCAATATCGACCAGCCTAGTCTACTAGGCCGGTTACGTAACGGCGGCTTATGAAACTAGATATTGCCAAATGAAAATGCGACCGCAAATTGTGGGTTGCATTTACAATTTAGTTTATTCTTCTTTATATCTATGTTAAAACTAGGTCGATTTGGTTAATTTGTTTCGACTATATGTTCAACGCGCTTTTAAATTAAGTAGTTACATCATTTCTAGTTTCTAGTGAATACAGGAATGCATGACAACTGAAAAATTATCAAATTAATGATAACTGCAATATTTTCAAATAATTCAACTTATATGTTTGACATATCGAGAACTATAACAGCAAAGCTTTCAAATATAATTAATATTGATGACATCTTTAAAGTAATTATAAATGCGATCAATTGTTAAGCATATTTGACTCTAAAATAAGAGGTCTTTACTGGGAGTTTACCATTTCAAAGCACGTAACACCTGTTACGGAGAACTTCATTAACGCAAACTATTCTGTCGGGAATTTGCGCTTAGCGACAGATAATCACGTTAACTACTGAATTACCACGTATGCGAACATAGTTATTAATAGGTACGATGTCTCGACAAAAGCTTTTGTTGAGTAATACGAATGTACGCTGGAGGAGAGAGAATGTACGGAGTAAGTGACGATCCCAAATTAAGATCTAAATCGCTGGAAAATGCACTTTCTATTTTATTAATAGGCTCGGGAAAGTACACATGGGCTTCTATAGCTATATACGGCATTGCTTCATTGGAGGGTTTTGGGTTTCATTGTCATATTTGCTTTGATGGCGAATTCACATTCGTTGTACCCCCAGAAATCTTTTGAATTAGCTTATTATTTAGATTTCTGTGGATGTACCAGACGACTCACAACTTTGTACTATTTAATAAAATTATGTAATATCTACAAAAAAAAAATGTTTGTTTGCTCGTATTTTATGCGCTGCCATACCGTTCATCAGATTGCGCTAAAACTTTGTCAACTTAATGCTTGCACTTGCGCGAAGGTTTAAGCGAAATTAACTTACACTAGGTGGCGTGCGTATACCGTCAAATTTATTTGAAAGTTATAATATATCATTCAGTTTCAATTATATTTCATTGCTAATTAATCAATATAAATCTTCCAAATTTATAACGATATTTCCATAATTATTTCTCCTGCGGCGGCAACGCGCCGGGTACCAGCCCACCAGCTAGTTCAGTCTTTCTCTAAATGGGCGATAACGCGGGCGGGTGTGGGCGTTGAAGACATAGAGGGGGGTGTTGAGGAGCCCAAAAAAATGGGGGGCGTTTTTCGTCAAAGTTCAGTTTAATTAATACCTCTGCTTTTATTAAGTCAATGGCCATACGATTTCTCTCTTTGGTATATAAATTATTTAGTAAACTAAACACGCTTTCACAGTAAACATTGCTTACAGAAATTGACAACACAAATGATATAATTTTTTTAATTTTTGATTGCTTTTTGGTTGCATTTAAAAAAAATTTGCCCAAATTTTATTATTTGACATGTCTTTGCCTTGCGGAAGATGTTCAAATATTTCTCGAAGGCAACAGTAATCAGTATATAAGGATTCTTGGTCAATATCGTTTGAAATATTGAGAATTTTGGGCAATGCGGATAACTCTTCCCACGTAAACAAATTTTCACTTTTTAGAGACAATATAGCGAGTTTTTTGTATAAAGAGTTCTCAGAAAAATCATAGCGTTCATGCAAATATTGAATAACTCGTTTTAAAAACTGTTCAGCTTCAACGCAAAAAAAGGTTTTTCTCACTATCCGAAATATTTCATAATAAGGTTCTCTTTCTACTACCAAAAAATTTATCGTCGAACATGTTTTTAAGATGACTCATCAGTTTTTTTTCATTGCACTGTCAATTTGTAAGACAGTGCATGCATCGCTTTGCAATGCTAAAATTGTTGCTTGGAACTCCAAAATTAAGTTGCATACAAAGTATAAATGCGCTTCTGAAATTCCGTCCTGTTTGCATTCTTCAACTACTTCACTATTTTATTAATATAGGTTATATTTCTGGTTACAAACTCCCATATCTCCTTTCTACATTCGTCTTCCCTTTTCAATAAAAAATACTGCTTTACAGCTGGCCAGTTATATATTAAACGATCTATAGCAGGCAAAAGAGACACTAATCTTGTTGGGACATGACGAAGAAGAGTTTTTAATCGACACTTGCAAATAAGAAACATTATTTTAGTTTCTCAGTTTTTGTAGATATACTGAACTCATTGAATGTTTTTATCAGGATGCTCTCGATATCTACTGACAAAGCTTTACGGGCGTATTTGACGCAATTGTTAATAACATGGCAGTTACAGTTTTCTTTAATCAGATATTCGTCTGTCCCTTTTAATTTTTTGAACATCGATTTATTTACATGATAATTTACCGAAGAGTTATCCACGCTGTACACATTCAACTAAGTCAATTTTAATTCATTATCTTCTGTCACTGTTTTAATTTTTTATATATATCTTCTAACGATTCAAATGGATCCTCATAAAAATCTAGCAGCTTTTTAGATATCCCTGTCTCTGTATTAAAAATTGCACAGCGTAAGGTTAGGTTTTGAAGTTTCCAACATTAGAAGCCTCGCTTTCTACCGAAAAATACTCAGCGTCCTTAAGTTCAGTAACGACTTTTTCCTGTGCATATGGGGCGAGCACATTGCACAGTACATCCACAAGATATTTTAGCAGAAATTTTGCTATCAGAATACACAGTAGAAGCTAGTTTCATCTGGCAATCGAGGCTGTTATACCTTATACCATGAGTTACGTTGTAAAATAGAAGCATTAATAGAAGCATTAATTTCAGCTTTTGATATCTCATTTCTCTCATCGCTATTTTTCTTTACCAAGAAATTTTGAAGATTACCTGATACTTTCTGTGAATATTCCATTTTTTTGTCTGTTTATGTTCTTTTTAACCACGACTCCCCTCATACTTGATTGAAATATTAGTTTGACACAATTTACATACAACGGTAAAATCATCTTTTTTTGTATCCACTTGTAGTAGTCTAGATGATTTTCCCAGTTATTATAATAAACTGTTTAAAACTTTTTAAAACTTTAGATGGCCCAGTTCCAGCCTCTTTGTCTATCTTTTCTGGTGATTTAGATACCGACATTGTCTAAAATAAAACAGCATTACCGCTAACGCCACACCAATAAGTCACATTACACCATGCCAAATACACCTAAGTACCACCAAGCCATAGAAATAAAAGATTTTGAATTTTTCAAAAACCTAAATAAATAAAATATTATCTATTAATGATTTTTGATGATAGTTAAATTTTAATTATCAATAATTTATTATGTAAGAACAGACGATAACGGACCAGTTTTCAACAAAAAAGAAATACAGGTAGGTAAATTCGACAATCAATCGTTGTCGATCAATTAAATTCTGTAAGTAGATATTATTTGCCAATCGCGCGTTAATACACGCATAGGTACTAAAATTGAGCTACCATAAGATCGTTCGAAAATATGACATGCTTTAAAATTGAAATCATAAATAAATAACGCAGATAAAATACAAAAAAAAATATCTACTTGAGTTTAGTGTCAATAATTTCCGTAAGCCAATATTCTTGTATTATTACGATTTCTGTGGTTCCACTATTCCACGCCACGCTACCCGCCCCCAGCCTCCGCTTAACATGGGCCGGTGCTAAGTCCAACGCCAACGTTCCGTTCGAAAATGGAGTGAACGTGAAAGTGCGCGGCAATTTTAAATTATTATTTTCTATAGAACTTTCCGAGGAGCTGATTGTCGGGAGATATTGAGTTTTGTCGGGAGTCGGGAGATCATTTAAAATGTCGGGAGAATCCAGACGAATCCCGACCATCTGGCAACCCTAGTTGGCTATCAAAAGCAAATTGTCTGATCCGACTTAACATATAATAAAGTTGCATTTTAACTGTTTGACTCTATCGTAGAGTTCTTAGAAAACAAAGATACAGAATTGCGCGACAACCTGATCACATCAAAGAATGATAACGAATACCTGACAGACCTTTATAAATTTCTTAGTAATATGAATCTCCAACTTCAAGGCGATGACTTGAACTTAATAAAAACAAAAAATGTCGTCGTTGCTTTCGTATCGAAACTCCTCTTACACAAGAAGAATATCGGCAGACGTGAGTTCAATAATTTTCCCAATTTATCAGTATCCTGCAACAACGACGATTTGCTTGTCTACTGCCAACATATGGAAAATCTACACAGTAATTTCATTGAAATATTCAAGGAAATTATGAAATTGGAAATACCAGACTGTGCGTTAGATCCTTTTTTAAATGTCAACATAGCAGTATCACCCCAACTGGAAGAAGAACTAACTGAACTAACAACGAATGAGGAAATAATCAAATTCAAAAATAGCTAACTAGAATTTTGACTGCAAAAGTCAATCCCGCAGTTGTACCCTGGATTGTGGTCGATTGTTCAACGATTTTCGATAGCATTTCCACCGTTATATTTGTGTGAACGTGGATTTAGCGCTGCGATAACGCTGCTTACTAAAAAAAGAAATCGTTTGCATGTTACCGAACGCGGCGACTTACGACTGTTTTTGAGTAAAATTGAACCCGATATCAACAAACTTGTTCAAAATCATCAAATTCATCCATCTCATTAGATTTGTATTAAAACTAAAATTGGTTACCCATCTATATTGTTTCTTTTAATTTGATTAAAATATATTCTTAATATTATAAAGTTGCATTTTAATATCCCTCACTGATAAAAATGACTAGTTTAAAATGTAAGCTTAAACACTAAAATCGACTAATATAGCACAACATAACTAAATTAATGAAAGTAATGAAATTGGGAGCGCTGAAAAATAATTGATTTTTAAAGGGAGCGGTAAAAGAAGTAAGTTTGATAATCTCTGAGCTAGTTACTTATAAACTGTTATAGCATTATGGTTATACTGCCATCTATCAAAAGCCATATGATTTTTCCGTAATGTTCTATAATAGCCTCTTAAGATACCCACCTGATGAAATGGGATTGATGGCTTTTCTTACCCCATCCAACATTGCCGCAACCACATGGCAAGGAAAAGATATACACACACATATTATATGTATATATGTAAGTAGTTATATAAATAAAATCCTCGTTTCCTGTAAAAAGCGTCTCCGGTTCTCTATACTCACCATACGAAACACAGCAGCATTAAGCTACCATTTGACGCTGGTATTCTTATGAATAAATACGGTTAAATATTTTACCATACTAAATTTGTCTTCGATCGTCAATGTCGTCAATCCTACCTAAAGGCTGGTGATGGAGAGTAGAATTTTTTTACTATTCTATTATATATACATATTAAGGTACACCACTTAGTACATTCTTAAAAGTTATATCACACAAGATCAACCATTCTTATCCAGCACATTGAATAAACATTTTAAACTAAGAACCTAAATAACAGCCAAAACCGTATAGGACGTTTTTGGTTGTTATTTAGCTGTTTAATGCCATACCATGTTCTATGTCACACTGCTTCAAAGCAATTTCTTAAAACATATTAAAATATCTAAATATATATATATATATATATATATATATATATATATATATATATATATATATATATATATATATATATATATATATATATATATATATATATATATGGGTATGTATATATTGATATGTTTGTGTTATAGTGTAGATTTTACATATATATCATATTTCTTTTGTGCTGCGACCCTTTTTCCTTATATACTGGGACTATCACGGCTTTGCACCAGTCTCCCGGTACCCGCTTCAGTTCCCAGCATAAATTAAACAAGGTGTGCAGCAGGCCTGCCACCACTTCTTCTCCAGCCCTCAGCATTTCTAGCGAAACTCTATCATATCCGGCAGCCTTACCTGCTTTCATGCTTTTCATTGCTTTCATTATTTCATCTATACTTATCTGACTGTAAAAACTACCGCGGTATCAGCCTTCTTAGCATCGTGGGAAAACTGTATGCTAAACTACTAATTGAAAGGGTCATGAACGAAACCGATGGAAAAATTTGGGATGTGCAAGTGGGATTTAGAAAGGGAATGGGATGTACAGATCAAGTCTTTTCCATGCGCATGATCGCGGAGAAGTTTTTGGCCAAAAACCAAAAGGTTTTTTGTGCGTTCATGGACTTGGAAAAGGCCTATGACAGAGTGGATAGGAATGTGCTATGGCAAACACTGAACTCATTTGGGTTGAGCACTGGCTTGATACAGGCATTGGGATCTCTTTATAGGGACTCTAGTGCTTGTGTTAGAATCAAAGAGGTCTACTCGGACTGGTTTGGCATCCATAAAGGTGTTAGACAGGGCTGTGTGGCTTCCCCGTGATTGTTCAACCTATTTATGAACAGTTGTTTGCAAAATTTGAAAGTTGAAGAATGCAGATTAAGAATGGGTGAGTTAACCGTCAAATGCCTTTTGTACGCCGATGATCAAGTTATACTTGCGTCGTCAGCGGCTGAGTTGCAAATGATGGTTACATTAATGAACAGATCATTAAAAGAAAGGGGTATGAAAGAGAACGCAAGTAAGACGAAAGTTATGGTTTTTGAAAGAGATGAAAGTAAAATTATATGTGAAATAAGAATAGAAATGGAGTTGATCGAGCAAGTAGATGAGTTTGTATATTTGGGTTGCGTATTTAGCAGGGATGGGAGATATGATAAGGATATAGAACGACGAGTGAACGCTGGAACAGAGTAAATGAGGCCCTACACTCTATTGTGAAGAGTCAAAATGTGTCAAAAAAGGCACGATTGGCAATTCACAATGCTGTGTTGGTCCCTACTTTAACGTATGTTACAGTAGAAATGCGGTCGGTAAGGAGTATGTTAGGGCTGAATCTGAATGACAGGGTGAAAAATTGTGTGATAAGAGAGGAGTGTGGTTTACAAGATGATGTTGTGACCAGGATTAAGAAAGGAATGCTTCGGTGGTTTGGTCATGTGGAAAGAATGAATGAGGAAAGAGTGACAAAGAAAATTTATGTTGCAGCAGTGAATGGCAGAGTCGGAAAGGGACGCCCGAGGCAAAAATTTATCGACCAAATTAGCGATTTATTAAAAACGGGCCAAATTAGGAGTATCCTTAACCGACGATCATGTATGCGTAGGTGTATGGATGTGAAGGAGGCGAGAGAGGTGTGTCAGGATCGTGCCAAATGGAAGTCTGTAGTCTCTGCCTTAAAGTAAAGTAAGTAAAATATACTTTATTGTACACCAAGGAACATATTACATTATTTATATATTTAATGGGACATTGGTACAACAGGCGGCCTTATCGCTAAAACAGCGATCTCTTCCAGGCAACCTTAACTGCCTTACCCTCTGGGTGACAGGCGTGAGTGTTTATGTACATTCTTTTGTGTTGTTCTGTTGTGTTTTCTGTTTTTAAAGGGAATCAAAAAGTCCGCCGAAACATTGTATGTAACCACTGTGTTTAGTCAGCGCTCTGCGTTGAACCGCTGCACCGAGCGGTTGTGTTTTCTAAAAACGATGTACATTCATACAAATAATACTGATAATATTTCATTCAGTGATCTATCACATCGTGGGTCTTTTCTTTTACCTTTTTTCACAACTATTTTGTAATATACATTTAGATGTTGATTATATTATGTTGTGCATACTGCATAATGTAATTTCATGAGTGTCATTCGTAAACCATCGCAAATTCTTAAATGAATTAAGCGATTGTGTGGTGTTACACTATGTTGGGGAAAAATACTTACTAAATATGCATTCGGCGAATACACGCGAATATTTGGAGGCGCTTTATATTATGTAAGAACTAGGTTCTAGTAAGGTAATTTATTGGACGGGATTCATTTTTCTACCTGGCCTTAAATACCTTAATGGCACCGACGCTATTACTGTGTAGTGGCGGTGTAAGATTAACCACTACCCAATATCATCCCGTGGGTGTCGTAGGAGGCGACAGAGTGAAACAAATAAGGAGATGATTTCCAATAACAATTTAAAAAAAATCGGTTGTTATTCCGCTTGGCCAGTGTCGCAACTATGGCAAATATTCCCCCATATTACGTAATCTATGAAGGAGGAATATGTTCAGCAGTAGACTTTAATAGGCTGTTACAGTAACGGACGCTATTAGCAGCAATTATTTATATTTGTACAAGAAATTAATATACAAAATATGCCTTAGTTCAAACACTTATTAATCTATCTATATGTACGTTAGTCAGTGACATCCTAATATGTCAGTATAAAAACTTATTACATATTTGTTAAAATGTACTTTAGTGTAACAGTTAGTAAAATAAAAAGAAGGTAGAAAATTATAACCACAATAATTTTATTTAATTTTAATATTTCGACAGTGTTTCGTCTTACA
This sequence comes from Parnassius smintheus behrii, assembly GCA_036936625.1. NCBI lineage: Eukaryota > Metazoa > Arthropoda > Insecta > Lepidoptera > Papilionidae > Parnassius > Parnassius smintheus. Next base: position 28,025,692 of record JAUPFT010000019.1, on the reverse strand, counting down.
AAGAGCGGTATTATAAGAACTCCCAAAAATGAGGTTGTAAGGCACTATATAGCTGGACTCCCTACCAGAGGCATCCGGTAATTAGAGTGGTGGCTTTGGTTTGGCTTGGCTACGATTGGCTGGCTCGAATGGTGCGCTGTGATTGGCTGTGGCGGTGTGGCGTAACATTCGGCCGTCCTGAAACAATAATTGCTCCCGCAATGGGAGAAAGCTTGGTTAACTTTCTAGCAGATCAATAAGGTCCTCCGTTTCCAGTTGTTTATCGGAACTACTGGCACTGTCGGATATGGAAACCGTACTGTGATATGGCCTCAAGGAGTCCGCTGCAACCAGGCCTGTGAAGGCCCTGTAGCCTCGGAGTCCCTTAATACTTCGAATCCTATATCTGTCATTGCCCAACACATTGATTACAATATATGGACCTGAGAACACGTCGTCAAGTTTAGTGTTCACCTTAGTCGCACTACTTGTTGGTGCTTGCCGCCAAAGAACTAAATCCCCCTTTTTATAGACACGACTTGTTTTGCGTTTCTTATCAAAGTTACGTTTCATCCTATCACTGGCTATTCTTAACTGTGCACTGGCTTTGTTACGCCTAACCTCCACTGGCTCACTGACACTTTCATTGGTAACAATGTCACAACGTGGCCTTGAGCTTTTGGAAAACATCAAATCATAGGGCTTGTAGGTTGTACTTTCATTCGCGGTATTGTTAATACCCCAGAGGATATCAGGTAAGCTGTTCACCCAATTATTTGCAGCTTCGCTAGGATCTGTGGCACGCAAGACATTCAATATGGTACGGTTGGTGCGTTCCACTTGACCATTCGCTCGCGGGCATGCAACGGAGGTTAAGATGTGCCTAAACTGTTTATCAGACGAGAACCTTTTGAAGTGTCTACTGGTAAAAGCCTTCCCATGGTCACTTACAAGTTTATGGGGGTAACCGAATAAACTGAATATTTTTCTGAGTGCTCTAATGGTTTCCATGGAATTGATTGTTCGAATTGGCTCAGCAATAACAAATTTAGAAAAGGAATCTGTTATAACCAGCATATACTGATAGCCTTTGGCTGTCTTGCAAAATGGGCCTAAGTGGTCGACATGAATCATGATCATGGGCTCTGTGGGTTTGGGAATAGGGAACAATTTTCCTTCTTTCTTTCCATGATCATTTTTACCATAAGCACAATGAAAGCAAGCAGTAACATACTTTCTAATAAAGCGAGTCATTTTTGGAAACCAGTAGTCCTTTTTTATCAATTCCATACACTTTTGGAAACCTACATGTCCTATGTCATCATGGTGCATCTGGACTAGCCTCCATCGAGCTAATGCTGGCACTACGAGACGATTACCATGCAATGTCTTTTTATATAATCTATCATCTAAGAATACATAATTATTTGTTATTTCAGTGGCGGCTGAGCCATCCCTAAGCTGGTCGATGATTCGCTTCAACTTGTCATCCTGATACTGAACAGTATAAAACCAGTCTGACACTTCAAGGCGATTCACATTCACAGTATCGATTGGGTTCCTACTTAACGCGTCTACATGTTTCATCCTCTCTCCTGGTCTATACTCTATACTCATATCAAAATCTTGGATTGAAAGCCACCACCTGGCTATACGCGGAATAATGTCACGTTTAGTTAAAGTGGCACGAACAGCTGTACAATCAGTCACGACCTTGACATGTTTGCCTACGATGTACACCCTAAATCTACGCAACGATTCGACTACCGCAAGAGTTTCAAGCTCGTAGCTATGATACATGCTTTCTTCTTTACTCGTTACCCTACTGAAATACATAACGGGGCGTAATGAATTATCAGTTTGTTTTTGCAACAAAATGCCTGCGATACCTGATTTGCATGCATCCGTATGAATCTCCGTCGGTAATGCAGGGTCATATAAAGCTATGTAGTATAGGTTTTGTACACAAACATTGTTTTAATTGTTCAAAGCTATTAGATTGTTCACGGCCCCAATTCCACGCTACGTTTTTTTTTGTTAAGTCGGTTAATGGGCGAGCAATTAACGCGAAATTTTTAATAAATTTACGGAAGTAACTACATAACCCAATAAATTGACGTATCTCGTGAACGTTACTAGGAGTGGGAAACTGTGATACTGCTACCAACTTATATTCGCCCGGTTGAATGCCACTCGGTGTAATTTCGTGTCCTAAGTATGTGATTTTTGGGAATTGAGTATGAAACACCTCGTAGCTCATAATGTTGTGGCGTAGTGACGACGTCATTATCTTCATCATTATCTATCACGTTGACTTTGATGATAGAAAGTCTAGGCAATAGAGACTCTTTTTCTGTAGCGACGACCTAAAGCGAGCGCGTTCTTCAATCGCATCCACTTGTCTTATAAAGTCAGTGTCTTGTTTCAGAGTGGCTTTTCCTTCCCTGACCTCTAAAGTCATTCCATCACTGTTGATGATGGGTTGTCGAACCAAAAGATTGATGTTCCCCATATCTACGTCTGTTAAATGAGCCTTGCAAGGGATATGCATATTATCAATCTCTAGTTTGAAAGCTACCTCTCCGCAGCTGGGTAAATGCTCTCCCGAGAATCCTTTTAGGATGATGTTGGTCGGGCTAATTTTGAGATCCAATAGTCTCGACACGTGGATAGATAGTACATTTACTTGGCTGCCGGTGTCAATATAAGATTTAACGTTAATGCCGTTGATTTTTACCATTTTTTCGTAAATCTTATTGTGGTTTTGTAAAAACTTAATTTCCATAACTTTACCTTCAACCGCTGTTGCAGGTTCCATAGCGATTGCGCAGCGTTTAGCAATGTGGCCTTGCTTGCCGCATTTGAAGCATGTTCGCGAATCTGGATAAGGGCAGTTACGTAATATGTGGCCGGTCTTCTTACAGCGCGGACATGGATCAATGTCAGGGTTAATAGGCGTGTATTTTTTATCGATTACCTGTCGTTTGCTGGTATCTTTATTTTGCAAACGTGTTCCAATTGACGTTGACGGCGGTTGATAATCGTCCAGTGCACAAAGGAAACCTTCATATAATTCTTCGGGATGCTCGCACTGATATGCTCTCGCGTTCGCTTGTAGAGATGATGGTAGACCACGAATGATGCAGGAGACTGTTGCGTTGTCAGACAACTTACACTGGAAGCACATGGCCACTTTATCTTGGTAGTATTTAGTCATCGATTCCGTTGGTAGTTTCTTTCTGCTCATCATCTCTTCTAACATGTTTCCGAAATCGCGATGTTTAGGAAAAGCACGCGCCAGCATCTGCTTCCATTCTTGCCAGGAATAATCGTACTCATCAAGCCGATTGTACCATCGTCTTGCTTGACCTCTTAGTCTATGTTGCAGGTAAAACGACCTTGTAGTTTCGCTCCACCCGTGAATTTCGCCGAGTTGATCTATTTTTTGAGCCATGCTGTTGCAGTAATACATTCTTCACTATCGGGGTCGAACTCTGGAATAAGTGAGGCCGCGCGGTGTTCTTTTCCTGTAGTTACGGACTCTTCGTCTAACCCTTGCATTGCCTTTTGTACCTCGGTTTCCAATAGACTTCTAAGGATTTTCCGTGCTGGAGGAGTATTTGGTTGTGTGTCCTCGTCTTCAGTGTCGCTTTTTTGGGATGAATCTTCACATGGTGATTCACTCCATTCTTGAGGGCGGACATTATGGCCTTTTCTTGGCATATTGACGAGACGACGCTTCATAGTTTTCACTTCTTATCCCACTTCTGAGATGTAACAGTTAGTAAAATAAAAGGAATGTAGAAAACTATAACCACAATAATTTTATTTAATTTTAATATTTCGACAGCGTTTCGTCTTACAAAGAGCGGTATTATAAGAACTCCCAAAAATGAGGTTGTAAGGCACTATATAGCTGGACTCCCTACCAGAGGCATCCGGTAATTAGAGTGGTGGCTTTAGTTTGGCTTGGCTACGATTAACTGGCTTGAATGGTGCGCTGTGATTGGCTGTGGCGGTGTGGCGTAACATTAGATAATAATGAATCTTTTAAATTATACAAACAATTGTCATAATTAAGCATACATAATAGGTATATAATAGGTGGCCATTTCAAATGCAAAATAATTTTTGTTTGGCTAAGAATTCTAACTTCAAATTAATTTTATTTTAAAAACCTAGAGCTCTTTTTTAATGATTAGTCATTTCCTTATTGATTAGCGTTATGTTTTACCGTATTTTAATATTGTTCGTTCATCATATGGTGAGTGTAGAGAACCACATACCCTTTTTTTATAGGATAGGGTGACAAACGAGCACACAGTCCACCTGATGGTAAGTGGTTGCTGTGGCCCATAGACATCCACATCTATCCTCGATTACGAATCAAAATGCAGATGCGTTGTCACCCGTGAGGACTAAGATGGAATGCCTCGTTTCCAGTAAAAAGGGTCACCGGTTCTCTACACTTACCATACGAAACACAGCAGCATTATGCTACTATTTCACGCTGGTATTCTGTGAGAGCGTGGTCCTTCCCCGGTCGAGCCGACCCATTCGTGCTACAACTACTCTCCCGTAATATAACTGCAGCATGGCTGACAACGCATCTGTATTTTGATTCCCATATGAGGGTAGACGTAAATGTCTATGGACCACAGCAATCACTTACCATCAGGACTGTGTGCTCGCTTGTCACCTTGTCGAATTTTTGACGTATCTATGACTTTTTTATAGGATATCTATAAAAAAGTCATAGATACGTCAAAAATTCGAGTAATTATGGAATAATATGAATATTGTCGTGGCAACAACGCGGCACAGGCGGCACGTAACATCGAGCGAACACAACAAACGAACGCACCACCTGTTTTGGTTTGCCAGCTTTCGTTCCAGACATTTCTACCTGAATAACGAACTCCGTGGCCGTCCGAAAACTTTAGTTGACAATAATGAATTAAGGGTGATTGTGGAATGATACTCAATCTACGGCTGGATTAGCAGCAGCTTTCAATGTTAGCGTTAAAACAATATTGATATATTTGCATCAAATTGGCAAGGTAAAAAAGCTTGATAAACGGGTGTCTCACGAACTCAGTGATCGCCAGCGCGAAGTACGCGTCAAGACGCACACACACGAAGGAATTTTGAACCGCATTATTATCTACGATAAAAATGGATTCTGTTTGACAATCGCAAGCGCTCAACAATTTGGGTGGATCCTGGTTCAGCACCCATACAATGCCCTAAACGAAAAGTTACCCTCAAAAACTGATGTTCACTTTTTGGTAGTCTGGCGCTGGTGTGATTATTCACAGCTTCTTACCAAACGGAATGAGCATTGTTGCAGATGTGTACTGTGAAGAACTGAACACAACGATGGAGTAGCTCGCACGTCTACAACCACAGAACACCTAATATAGTGTGTATTAAGTGTTCTGTGTCTACAACCAACTTTGATCAATCACTCGTCCCCGCTGGTCCTGCACGTAAACGCGCGAACTCATACAGCGCAACAGACGGTCTCCAAGTTACAAGAGCCGGGGTTGGAAGCTCTCCATCATCCGCCGTACTCACCAGACGTTGCGTCTACATACTTCTACTTTTTTCAGAATTAAGATTAAAAAAATCGAATACCCGAGAGGCAGTATAAAATGCCTTTGAAGAATTTGTTACCGACCGGCAAGCTAATTTCTACAAGAAATATCTGAAAACTGACACTGCGCTGGCAAAGATGCATTGCATGGGTGTGAATTTGATTAATAGAAATAAAAAATATGGAAAAAGAATTACGTTAACTTATTAAATAAAAGAAAAGGTGTTGGTTTATTCTTATTAGAGATTATCCCGGCATACATTTTGAATTTGTTTTACTATGGAAAACAAACCTGTACTCTTGTTTAATGAAACGTCACTTTGTTTCATATGAGATTGTATTTTGGAACTAGCTGTGCTCGCGACTTCGTTCGTGTGGAATCAGTACTTTTGCTATTCTAAGTGATGATTAATTTTTTGTAAATTAAACTGTCGCGAAGACTTAGAAAGACCCTAATCTGAATAAAAACATTCAGTTAGTCGATCAAACAGACAAACAAACAAACGAACAAATAAACGGCCCTACAAACAAACCAAGAAATGAATAGGCCAAGCTGTACGCTTGTGTTTTATTTTGTAATTAAACAACAAAATGACCGCAATAGCGTAATTCCTAATTTGCTCCCGAATTTCTCTAGCCAATACTTGGTTTTCATACAACAACTAAGATATTACCCAAAATAAGCAAGCACCATCACTAATTCTTTATATTACAAAACTACAATCCAATGCCCACTTAAAACTAAGTACCTACACTAACAAAATAATGAAATTGCGTTAGTATCTATATTTTGTCTCATTCTGCAAACAAATAAAAAATAAAAATAAACTCAACCTAGGAAAGTTTTTTGACCTTTAAGTAATAGGTGTCATCGGGCTTAAAATCAGTTGGGTTTTTTCTATCAAGAAACTCTCAGTAGCAGCCCGGAGTCAAGCATTTAGGGTTTCATCCTTATGCCTCAGAAAGCATGTAAAGCCTTTTTATCTGTATCTGATCACACTATATTTTTGTCGGATAACTAACTCAGATACAATGATAAATAGACAATTTTTTATGTTTTGTTTATAATGATCAAAGAGGCAGATTTTTGTAAAGTTCTATAATAAGTATTATTCGTAGTTATCATAATTTCGTTTTGCGGATTCCCCCACCACCACGTACTTGAAAATCATTTTTTCCGCGCAAACCATGTATCCTGGTTTTAACATTGGTGAGATATTAGGAAAATTAATAAAAAACTAATTTAATTATTTTAATCCTAAATTATTCGTACTAATTTTAAAGTTACAATAATCGTTTAATAATTTTTCCCTATACCAATATGATATCACCCCGTAAAAAAAAACATTATTAAAACCTTATTTTACTATCTAAGGATTGTAATTTTTCAATACTTCTTTCTTAGTGGATGCCTACTTAATAAAAGGAAGTTTTAAGAATAAGAATAAGAATAAGAGAAATAAGAATACCAAAATAATTTATTTCCATACAAAATTGCATACCCTCTCGGCCCTGCGCCTTCTACCGTAACTAGTTATTTTGAAATCGCAAATACGTATTTATTTATATTTTAATTATACTGTATTTAAAAAAATACGTATTTTAGTATCTCTCAGTAAGTATCGAGTCACTCGCCCTGTAAAAAATTTTTGTAATAAAATAATAAACTATAACACCCTTATTACACTCTCAGGGATCGAATTTTCCAAAATGATTTCATAGCGGATTTATACGTCATAAAATATAGCTAGCTACCTACAGTCAACATTTTAGAATTCTACTTCAAGCGGTTCAGGTAGTTACTCAGTGTAGTTTAGTATCTATGACTCAGTATATAAAGAGTATAATTATTATACTAGATACTATCAGATGGCTAGAGCCCTCCGCATAGACGCTATCACCCACACTCCCCCTCTCTCCTGTCCCGACGGTACGGTTGCCTTCGAGGACGAGGAAAAGGCTGAGTGCTTTGCAGATAGCATTGTCGCACAATGCTCTCCTAGCTCTCACGATGGAGGATGAGGTCCACCGCCGGAACTCACCCCCTACAACCTCCAAACCTATCTCTGTGTCCAATGATGAGATTTCATCCCTCATCAAAGGACTTAAGCCCAAAAAGGCTCCGGGCGCGGATGGCATCTCCAACCAAGCCCTAAAACACTTTCATGAGCAGGTGTTTCATGACCTTTTTATCTATTATCTTCAACGCCTGCTTCAACCTTAGTTACTTTCCCGCTACGTGGAAAGAGGCAACTGTGATTGGTATTCCCAAGCCAGGCAAGCCTCTCAACCTCCTCTTCAGTCAACGCCCCATTAGCCTCCTCAAGGCAATAGGCAAGCTCTTCGAAAGAGTCATTCAAACTCGCATGAGGCGCTATCTGTTTCCCACAGACGGTGACCCTCTTATCATTCCCCATCAATTCGGTTTCCGAGCGCAACACTCATGTCCCCAACAAGTTCACCGTATTGTGGAATATATCCTCAGCGGTTTTTATCCTCGTCGTCATAAGACCATCGCGGTCTTTTTCGACATAGCTAAAACCTTTGATAAAGTCTGGCATACAGGCCTTATCTACAAGCTGTACAAAATAGGTCTCCCCAATCGTCTAGTACGTCTCGTGGCCTCTTACTTAAAGCATCGTACCTTTCGTTTTAGACACGAAGGCACGCTATCTTCACAGCGCCCTATCAAAGCTGGTGTCCCTCAGGGCTCAGTACTTGCTCCTCTGCTGTACATCCTGTTCACCAACGACATTCCCATCCCATCGAAAGGTGTTCAGCTCTCCCTCTTCGCAGACGACACTGCTATCTACTGCAAAGGTATCTCGCTACCTCTCATACGGAACAAGGTTCAAAAGTCAGTTGACGACATAGGAGCTTGGTTTAAAAAATGGCGCATCGATGTGAACCCGGAGAAGAGCTCCGCCGTTCGTTCGTCGTCAATTATAAACGAGGCCGTCTCAAAAACAATCCACCAATATGTATGCTAGGGACCCCTGTCCCCTGGCATACGACTGCCAAATATTTAGGTGTCACTCTAGACACAAGGCTCACTTTCAGGCCCCACGTCAAAAGAGTAACCCGTAACCCGTCACGCACGTTTTTACCTGAGTAGGCTCAACAGTATGTTGGGCCGACACAGTAAAATGTCCCTCAGAAACAAGCCTACCCTTTATAAGGTCTGTATACGACCAGTCATGTCCTACGCGGGCCCTATTTTTGCCCACGCCGACCATAAAATTATTAATGAACTCCAAATAGTTCAAAACCTTTTCTGTCGTCGAGCTGCGAACGCACCTTGGTACGTCCGTAATGCCGACCTTCATCGGGTCCTAGAGCTCCCTACAATTCAACAATTTCTTAAAAACTCTCTGAGAACTTCTTCAAAGCCTCAGAGTCGCCCTCCAACCATTTTATTCGTGAGGCAGCTACTTATGCAGCCCCACCCTCCACTCGCTATCGAGTCCGCAGGCCGAGAAACTCTCACTCGGACCCGCCTAATAAACTGTCAAACGACCTGAACTGCCTCCTGGTGGCTCAGGCCAACTCTAATTAAATTAAATTATTCATAATTAATTTGCCTTCGTAGGCACTTCCTCAGCGGCTCGTAGCCGCCTGCGCCCTCTTTTCCCAAAAGAGTGTCGCTCCCGATACGGCATAAGAAAGCTTAAACAGCCAGTTTCCAGTCCCCAAAGGCGGTTTTTAGAGGGTAACACGTAGGTTCCCCCGGTCGGCAGTGAGTCCCTCATAACCACGATAGGCCGGCTATCATGGTATGCGTAATGCATTTTCCGCCTCCCTACATATAGGGTAGCCCTTTGATTGCTTCGGGCGAAAAAAAAATTAACTATGCCCAATATAAATAAAATTTTATAAATGCTATTTGCAAACGAAATAAAAAAAAACTTCTGATATAAAATAAGAATTTTGTCTTATTTTCGCTACCTATTAAATAAGGAAATAAAACAGAATATAATAATATGCACTTTATTACTAATTCCAAATTTTAAACTAAAGACAATAAATGCATCCGGACGGCACTATGGACTCTTCCCTGGCCCAGAAAGTATGAGAATGCTCGCAATGATATCCTTTTTTACACACACCTTAAATTCTAATAAATAATCTGCACAACACCATCTTCCGATGACATTGGTTAACTATTGTACTATTTTAACTAAGATATTAGGATTTACATATTTTTATAAATACGTATTACGTTATTCTTATGCCATTGGTTAACTGTTGTACTTTATTAACTAAGAAATTAGGATTACGTTGTTCTTTATTATTTTTATTTACTACGTTTAGATACAATTATATCATTGTAGAACACTATTTTACATTATTTAATTACAAAAATGATAGCTATAATATATAGATAGATAGATAGATAGATAGAAATGTACTCAGTCACTTATTTTTAGTCCCTCTCAATCAATTTTGTTACAAAAATATAAAATGTACAGACATCTGCAATTTAAATTTTTATTATATGTATAGTTTTTTTGCTATGGTTCTCAAGTAGTGTTTGAATGAAAGACATGAATGAAAGATGATTTTAATTGAGATGGTCAATGTGTAAAAGATTTTTTTCGTTTAGAAGAAGTGCAAACGAGCATGCGAATCATCTAATGTTAAGTGACTACCGCCACCCATTAACAACTGCAACACCAGGGAAATTGTAGATGCGTTGCCGGCCTTTTAGAAGGGAGTAAGCTTTTTTCTTGAAAGCCCCTAAGTCGTCCTTCAATAAATATAATATATTTATAATCTCTTTTATTAGTATCAGTGTTAAAAATAATTGAATATTAGATTAAACTTAAATAAATATTTTTGTGTTTTTCGTTCTATTTCCTATCATTCATGGACAAAAACTCCTTGTTACAGACGGAACGGAACTCTATACTTAAGATAAATTAAAAAGATACGTACAATGCACTTTTCCAAATGCTTATTTCGCGAATGTGTTCTTCTCTGTTCTAGCTTTTACTATATCGAGAGTTTTTAAAGCTCACAATTCACGTAATTATGTTTTAAGAATCAATTTAGTATTGAATAAAACTAAATTTACGGATTATATCGCGTTTATTTAACTGATTTTACTTATTTTTAATTCCCGACGTTTCGGATGCTTTACGGTACCCATGGTCACGGGGGGATTTTAAGAAATCATTATCAATTTAGTAGTAGTAATTTTTAATCAGATATATATATATATATATATATATATATATATATATATATATATATATTAACAACCGTAGTAGCACATCGGAAAAGTGTTAACTCGATTAAACACAGTTGGAACTCAACCGGCACCACTGAGTAGCATGTATTAAAAAAGTTTCGAGAGAAATATGAAACTATACTTCGGAATCCTTACAACAATGTGTGTCAAGTTGCAACAAGATCCTGACCCTCCTAGGGTCTGATAATTCCTTAAGTATTTAGGAGTTGAGAAATTACCACAAAATTTCACTCACGATAACATAGATCTCAATTACTTAATTTGCATTTCTCGTCTATTGCTTGCTTCAAAACCCCCACTAAGAAATAAGCAGAGGCTTATACCCTGAGAAAGTGAAAATGCATTGACGCAGTGTCGTGCAGAACTTCCTTGCCCTTTTTTTTTACATGGGGAAATGCCTACGCATACCCGCCTCGCGGGGGCAAGGACGGGTTATGTCGGACTCGCACCGACTAAAACCCCATGCTGTTCCACCCTTGTCGCATATTGGCAGGGCTACGGGAACGCTTTCGCACACATCCGCAGCCCTACTAGCGCCTGCCGCCCCATGGCAGCACCTCCTCGGGAGAGGAAAATTCCTCCCCATTCTCCTTCCCAGGTAAGGCGCACCAGAACACATGGCGCGCCTTCCTCCACGGCCTCCAATTACGTCTGTGCAACAAACGCCCCCGCGTCCGATGCACAAAGGCCATGGGGCCAGGAAAAACGAGCACTTAGAAGTACTAGCCTTCCCGACCCCAGCGGCGGATCTGGTCTATGGCTTCGCCGCCAACCAAGATTCGGCTGCGGAGGGTAGGGAGAGCGGCGCCTCGCAATACCGACAATCCTCTCCCCCCGCAGCCCCACCACCACCGCATCAACGGTGCGGCCCCGTTTGAGTCGCGAAGGATAGGGCGAGTGGCGCATCGCCATACCAACACTCCTCTTCCTCCGCGACTCCACCTCGGCTGCAGCGGTAGAGGGTGCGCGAGTCCCCACTCGCTGCAGTCCACCAGCACACATCCGAAGCGGGCTCCCCAAGCCCACTCGGAGCGGCCACCTCAGGCCGGCCCTTCACCTCGGGTCAGCCACGTGGGTTCCTCTTTGTTCACCGTGGGAGACCAAGCCACGGCTACTAAGCCCCCCCGCCACGACAAGGCGGGAACCCGTTCGGGAGGAGAACTTCCTTGCCCTAAAGCCCCTTTCATAAATGGCGTAAGGTCTATAGCCAGCAGAGGGTAGTTAGTATTTTTTTTGGGATTTTATCGAAATGACATGCCAATCCCATCACATCTTATACTAATTACTGCTAACACTAATGAACAAAATAAGAAAGTATAATTATAAAGTATTTAAGTTTATATATAGGGTTTATTTAAGTTACTAAACTAATAAAAAAATTATACTGAAGATAATTATTTCGTCCCAGCATCAAAACCGGAATAACCTCTTGATATCCTTGATTTGGGGTTTGATTTTTTTTTACACTAGATCAACATCCAAAACATTTGCATTAATTCTTTTAGTACAGCCTATCTTTTTCATTCCTGACTCACTCCACCATCAAATGGTATACATCTTCTCCTAATGAGGATAATATAAATAAGGCAAATCTAACTATGACGTCACAAATGCAGCCTCAGTCACCTGCATTCAGCGCCCAACATCGCGCTAGCTAATATGAGGCTGCCATTCAAAAACCTTCCCCATCGGTTGTTTGTTCTTCAAACTTTGAGGCTATATTTTAGGCTATATTGCCATTTCAGCTTACTGATTACGATTGCTCTACTAATTGCTATACTATGTCAGTTACTCTTGTTTTACTGCGGATACCCTCGTTACACGTTTACGTTTTTGAAAGAGAAGAAAGTAAAACGATTTGCGAAATAAGAATAGAAGGGGAGTTGATTGAGCAAGTAGATGAGTTTGTATATTTGGGTTGCGTATTTAGCAGGGATGGGAGATATGATAAGACGACGAGTGAATGCAGGAAATAGAGTTAATGGGGCCCTGCACACCATTGTGAAGAGTCAAAATGTGTCGAAAAATGCACGTATGGCAATTCACAATGCTGTGTTGGTCCCTACTTTAACGTATGGTAGTGAAAGTTGGGTGTGGCAGAAGAGGCACGAGAGTAGAATGAACGCAGTAGAAATGCGGTCGTTAAGGAGTATGTTAGGGCTGAATGTGAATAACAGGGTGAGAAATTGTGTGATAAGAGAAGAGTGTGGTTTGCAAGATGATGTTGTGACCAGGATTAAGAAAGAAATGCTTCGGTGGTTTGGTCATGTAGAGAGAATAAACGAGGAAAGAGTGACAAAGAAAATTTATGTTGCAGAAGTGAATGGCAGAGTCGGAAAGGGACGTCCTAGGCGAAAATTTATCGACCAAATTTGCGATTTATTGAAAACGGGCCAAATTAGGAGTACCCTTAACCGACGAGCATGTATGCGTAGGTATATGGATGTGAAGGAGGCGAGAGAGGTGTGTCAGGATCGTGCCAAATGGAGGTCTGTAGTCTCTGCCTACCCCTCTGGGTAACAAGCGTGAGTGTTTATGTTTCCCTCGTTGCAGATATTATCCAGTAGAGAAATTCCGAGCATTGCCTATGGCACCGCAGACTGAATGATTCTTTATGATATACATGAATATTAGCTAAACTCTAACAAACTGCAGAATTTCTTTTCGCATATGGTTGTTATAGGAGGGATGATTTTAATAGAATGAAGCTAAGAAAAGGTGCAGTTTTCGTGTAGCGAACCATAAAATGATGAAAGAAAGCGATTAAGGTTTATGAACTTATTCTTATCACATAAAAGCGCGAGGGTCTCGAACTAAAATTTTTAAACTAAAATTTTTGCAGTGAAAAGTCGTGAGCACCTGAATAAACTGCAGGCGGAGTGAACGATGGCGATGCATTGTGTTCCCGAAAACATCGGGGCCATTGTGTAGGATTTAGGTCGCCTGCATTTTAAGCTTTAAACACGTTGTTCTCAGTTCACTGTTAGAACGGGAATTTTTATTATAGGCTATGAAATACAATACCTAGATGAGTTTCGCTAGTAGTCCGTTGTTGGCAGGGAATAACTATCGTGTATATCTACGGTTCTAATAAAAGAAAAATGATACCGCTACAGGACAATGGTTTGCTATTGTGAAAAGATGTATTGTAGTATACTTTAATACGCATTCGAAGATATTGAAAGTCTATATAAAAGGTAGGTATATGGGTAAATAAAAGCGTTTTGCTCTGTGTGTTGAAAACATATTAAAGCTTTTCATAATGGTATAATGATAAAAGGTATCTATACGTCTTAGACTCACGCTGCAGCTATATTAGTAGCAGCTCGAATGGGTCGGCATGACCGTGGTGGTACTACGCTCTCACAGAATATCAGCGTAAAATAGCAGCTTAATGCTGCTGTGTTTCGTATGGTGAGTATAGAGAACCAGACACCGTTTTTCTAAAAACGAGGCGTTTCATCTTAGTCCCCAGGGCATCAAATCAAATCAACAAAATACAGATGCGTTGTCAACCCTGAGTACTGAGACGGAATGCCTCATATCCAGTAAAAATATCAGTTTCTCTACACTCACCATACGCATATGCATAAAAATGTTCTCACGGATTACCAGCGAGAAATAGCATTATGAAATAGCATTAGAAATTAAAGCTTAATGCTGCTATTCCGTAAGAGCGTGGTCCCTCCCGGTCGAGCCGACCCATTCGTGTTACAACTATACATCTAACAAAACTGCAGCATTGCTCTATCACGTATAAAAACAAGATGAACATAATATCACAGTTCTTAAAAATACATAAATTATTTCTGATAATTATTCATTGATTTACATTGATGACACGTTTATAGCATCTCTATTGTATCTACCGATAGCTTCGTTTTAATTGAAATTCCTATCCGGTCACTAAATTAAACGCCAACCCTTTCTAAATATCGTTTAACTTATTTAGCACTTTGGGTTAAAGCAAAATGAAGTAAAAGTTTAAAATATTTTATTTTCATAGTGTTTGCTTTATAAATAAAATAAAAATAAAAAAAAATAAAAAAGCATTTTAATTCCATGCATTACAATGATTTTTGAGCATTGAAATTATTATGCAACAATTCAGTTCAGATTACCTAAATTAAATGATAACATAAATTAACATACTAATTAATTATTGTTTATATGCACTTGTAACCATATATTAAAATATATGACATTTAGCATTACTATTAACATAGAAACATTTGGATTTTTTTAGTGCTGAATTTTTAATTATTATTATTACACAAATATCAAAATCAAAATTAAAATTAAAATCAAAATTGAAATTATAAATTAAAAATAAAATTATAATCTCGTACTTATACAATTCAATCAATAGAGTAATCAATAAAGTTATATTTAATGCTAGAATGATATAAATATTTTAAATATTATAAATAGCATGGACCCCTCTCAGGTAAAGGCCTCCTACAAGGATTTCCATTTTTCTCTGTTTTTTGCTAATCTTAACCAGTTTGTTCCTGCGATCTTCTTTATGTCATCCTCCCATCTCATGTAGGGTCTCCCTGCTCGGCGTTTGCCTGGCGGGGCCTTCCATTTGGTTAGAATTATAGTCCACCTGTTGTCATCTCATCGGGCTATATGACCAGCCCATCTGAATTTTAGTGCTTGAGCGTAAGCCAGCGCGTCTATTGCTTCAGTATAGTTTCGTATTTTCGTGTGTCGTATTTTTTGTATTTTCTTTATATTTAACATGGTGCGTTCCATTCCTTTCTGACATGAACTAATTTTGTTTTTAATTTTCTTCGTAATTTTCCACGTCTGGCAACCATACGTTAGAGAGGCAGAATGCACGAGTCCATAGTTTTCTTTTTTAGCTTTATTGACATGTTGCTTTTAAATACTTCTTTTAGGCTCCAATATTTATTCCACGCGATTTTTATTCTACGTTGTATCTCCATTTCATTACTGTTTGTTTTAAAACTTATCAGTTTTCCAAGATAAATATATTCATCCACGTAGTCTAGCGGCCTATTTTCTAACCTGATACACTTTTTGATGCTATTTGTCATATCCGGAGTCAGCGGATGAGGAGGAGGTCAATGAATTTTACAAATCGATAGATAAAGCCATGAAGTTCGCCCATAAAAACCTAATTGTTATGGGTGATTTCAATGCAAAGATTGGTCAACCCCTAAAAGACGAATATTTAATAACAAAAAGATATGGTTATGGACAAAGAAATGGAAGAGGACTGAGACTAATAAACTTTGCTTTTGAAAAGAAACTATCGATTATCAACACATACTTTAAGAAAAAACCAAGCCGTAGATGGACTTGGCGATCTCCAAACGGCCAGTATAAAAATGAAATAGATTACATAACAACTAACCAACCAAAAATATTTCAAAATATAGAAACATTAAATTTAAATTATTCATCAGACCATAGACTAGTCAGAAACACAATTACACTATCAAAACCTTATAAGAGCAGAGCGACATACATAAACAAACAAAATAGTACTCTAAATAGTTACGAAAATATAAATGAATACATAAATAGTCTTGAAAACCATCTGTCAAACTGGACTAAAATAGATACCGTACAAAGCTGTTATGATTCACTAATACATGCTATAATGCAAAACTTGGAAACCAAAAAATCAACACGCCAACCCACAACGAATCATAAAGTTTTATCAGAAAGGACACTATTGCTTTTAAAGAGAAGACAAGAACTACAAAAAACCAAAAATAAATCCCGTACCCAAAGAAACGAGCTTAGCGCTCTATATAAGTTAACGAGCAAATATATCAAATTTAACTACAAAATCCATAGAGCTAATACTATAGAAAAACATCTCAAGCAAGAAGGGAGTATGAAAAAGGCCATTAAGGAACTTCGAACAAATGGAGCCTGGATCGAGGGTTTGAAACAGCTGGGAAGAGCATCACACAAACGCAAGGATATAATCGATATTGCAACAAACTTTTACCGGGACTTATACAGCGCCAAATCGGACACACAGCTTCTTACTACTGAAATCATCCAGAATAATGTGGAGATATTGGATACAAGTACTGTAAATAAAATCCTACCGATCGATGAAATAGAAGTCCTTCAAGCAATAAGGAGATTAAAATCAGATAAAAGTCCAGGGCCAGATAAAGTCTCCAACGAGGCTTTAAGGATGTTTGCTTTATATTGGCATCTAATTAGCACTTACCAAGTTATGCATTTAAAATAAGCTTTAGAAATGATTGGTGCCATTAAATTATGCGGCGGCCCAAAGCGGCCATTTCGAACCGGGCCGGTTCGGCTCTAACTAGCCTAGTGATTTGTTCTTTGTCACTGTTGTTTTTGGTAGATCTTCTTTTGTTTTTCTTGGGATTTTTCTAGGTACGAATAGACTTCTTGCGTATTTCGACTCTAAGTAGCATGCATACGTGAGAGTAATACGGTCAACCGGTTAACATGGTCACTTTTTTATAACTCAAATACTACAGCCTTGTTTGCATAGATGGCTCTGTGATACGATAACTCTTCATCAGTCAATCTATTAGTAAAAATTCAAAAGGGCGCTGTTTTATCGACGCTATTTTGACAGTAAAGTAAATATGGCCTTTAATTGTTTTTTTTTTCAGTTGTTGGCTATTTTTTCCTCAATATATTAGTTACAGCATACGACTTTGTGTTTTTGTCTATGTTCTGTTCCTAGTTTTGGTTTTGTAAATATCTTAAGATAAATATTAACCTCACGTACCTTAGTTATTTATCTAATGTTGTCATCCAGCTTGAATGGTACGGTCGATATAAATAGGAGTCCTCAGGGATGGAAACGCATCAGTCATCTTCTTTGTTTGGAAATATCAGCCAATGTCGATTATAAGCTGTTTAAATAAAATAAAAACACCAATTAATTACTCAGAATAAAAATATACATACAAACTCACAACATACAAAACTTTAAGACAACATTTTATAAAATCAATGAATACGGATGCACCCAGGAATCTGAGTAGAATGACACCAGCAGCGTGATTCTAAGTTTGCGATTGTCCGCAGAACTTGATCGTTCAGTTTATAATTAAACTTTGGTCAAGTCGTAGTTGACTTCGATGTAGTTGCGCTCCTCCCGGGAACTTTCTTTGTTTGTACGCCACTGCTGTTTTAATTACCCCGTAAGTGCTTGACAAATTAATAAATACTTAATTAGTGGATGTAGAATTAGCGATTAACTTTGTTCCTTCTTATGTTTTACTGAGTCTTAATGATTGTAGTTGCTTTTTCCAAGTTAGTTTATGTAATCATGCTATAAAAATTAAAAGAATCTTTATAGTAATTCTTATCGATAAAGAGCGACTTAAACATATACTTTATGTATAAAACAGGGTTGAACGGTGCGTAAGGCCAGTGTTGTCATCTGCGAGGGACTACTGTTATTTATCCCTGCAGGTTTCGGGCCTCGGGGTATTCCCCATTACCCGGGTTATCCTCACAGTCCATTTCTATGGACCGGTCTTGGGAGCCGTACAATGTAAGCCATTGTAGGCAATCTTCTTTGGCGTATTGCACGCCGCCAGGTAGGTGCTTCCGGAGAGTCAGCAGTCTCAAAGCCCCACGGAGTCCCACTCCTCCCTGGCTCCAAGTTAAGGCCTGGTGAATTCCTAGGCAGAAGTTGACGTATCTCACACCTCTGGGAAGGGATCCGCCGAAGGGTCAGCAACCTCCAGGTCCCACGGAGACGCATCTCGACGCAGAGCCGAAGTCACCAATAGGCGCGCGCTCTCCTAGCAGCACGCCTGGCCTTCGGAGCTCGCTTCCTAGCATGGTAGGTTAAACGCAGCGTTGGGTATGTAATGTCCCGGGTGGGGTCAGGGGCATCCTCGAGGCTCGCAAGCCGAGTTGGCCCCAGAGCATGTGCACCCACTGCGAAGCGACGCGCTGTACTTCTCCCACCCGGGCGGGAGCCGACGACCGACGGACGTGACCTGCTGCTAGCGCGGTCCAGACGCAACCGCGTAAGGCAAAATATATAGAAAGTTTCTCCAAATATCGACCATAACTGGACGAGATACAACCTGTTATTTGACAGATAGCTCTAATGACCGAAGTATGTTGAAAAAATTATATAAAACTACCGGACTCAAGGTCTGCGGACTAGTGATGACGAGCATCAATAGTAGTGTAAGGGCCTCGACTCCGCAGTCATTAGCTGGCCGACCCATCAAGCATGGACAACTGAAGAGGCATTCTTGAAAAGGCTTGTTTTCATATAATGTACTTTAAAAAATCAGGTACGCAGTTCACACGCCGTAAAAGTGAAACCTTTGGAAAACTAAACTTGTTGCCAAGTTTAAAAATTTATTTGCATTTTATTCCACATTTTTTTTTATAGAAGAGGGGGCAAACGAGCATGCGGCTCACCTGATGTTAAGTGACTACCGCCGCCCATGATCAACCGCAACACCAGGAGAATTGCGGGTGCGTTGCCGGCCCTTTAGAAAGGAGTAAGCTCTTTTCTTGAATGTCCGCAGGTCTTATCGGTCCGGAAAAAGCGCCGGTGGTAAACTATTCCACAGAGAGGTTGTACGTGGAAGAAAACTCCTTGTGAAACGTACAGTGGTGGACCGCCAAGCATCCAGATGGTGTGGATGGTATCGGGACGTTTGCCGTGTAGTGCGTTCACGAAATTTGGCGGCTGGGATTAATCGGAACAATTCCTCAGAGCACTCCCCGTGATAGATGCGATAAAGTACGCAAAGAGATGCAACATCTCTTCGCAGCGCCAGTGAATCGAGCCGATCGGAAAGCACTCGGTCGCCGACGATTCGAGCCGCTCTGCGCTGGATGCGGTCAAGTGGAAGGAGCTGGTACTGGGGAGCCCCAGCCCAGAGATGTTATATATAATGTGTAACATAATATATAACATATTATGTTACACATTATATATTACACAGACTCCAAGTTTTCAATTTCAACTAAGTACATAAGTGACATATGCCAGATAAATTATATAATAGATAATAAGGAACACTGTATACTGTATTCTACCTCATTCTCTCGTAGTCTCTTTTTAGTCTCGCTTTTTGATTTCATCAGGTTCTTCGCTTCAAAAATCAGGTTATATGATTTAAACTAAATTTACATAAGAAAGTTATCTCTGTTCTTTTGGTTATGTTTTTACTGTTAGCCAGTAGGCTTTTGAAAAAGCTTCGTTGAATGAATTCATACATAACGCTGCTTGGCTAAGTCCATTTAAATTTAATAAATTGATTATTTTTTATTTTTTTTTATAGAAGAGGGGGCAAACGAGCATGCGGCTCACCTGATGTTAAGTGACTACCGCCGCCCATGATCAACCGCAACACCAGGAGAATTGCGGGTGCGTTGCCGGCCCTTTAGAAAGGAGTAAGCTCTTTTCTTGAATGTCCCCAGGTCGTATCGGTCCGGAAAAATCGCCGGTGGTAAACTATTCCACAGATTATTAAACCAATACTCAGTTGAAATAATACTAGTTTTAACGGAATTTATCGCGTATATTTAACTTTTTTACCCGACGTTTCGAGAGCTTTACAGCACCCATGGTCACGGGAAGGACTGAGATGTTCAACGTCCAGCTGTCATAGTTAACCGCGGTTACCATAGATTAAAATTTTAACTTTTGTTCCGATCTACACAGTATGAGCTTATGGTATCATGGAGTCTTGCAGTTGTATGCTTGGGTTGGGATTTAATTTTATTTATTATAGGATCCCAAGCAGATGGTAGCACCCAGCCATCTTCTCTATTGAAATTAGGATGTTTTTTGATTTCAATAGCCTCGCGAATCATCCTTGGAAGGAATCGGTGTTCTTTAGCGAGGATTTGTGGTCTATCAAATCTGATGTAGTGACGGGGGCGATCTTGTACATGTTCACAGACTGCAGACTTCCCGGAGCGTCGATTCTTCACATCAGCTATATGTTCTTTGACGCGGGTTTTAATTGATCTTTTAGTTTGTCCTATGTAGGAGAGACCACATTCACAATCAAGCTTGTACACTCCTACATCTTGCAGAGGGACGTTACACTTGACTGATGGTAAAAACTGACCAATCTTCTTCGGCGGCTTGAAGTATGTTTTGATGGAAGCGCGCTTCAAGATGTAGCCAATCTTGTCAGTGACTCCTCTAACATATGGCAGTACAGCAGGTACACGCTCGACTGTGGCCGGCTTCACTCGTTCTCTGTGACGTAGGCGTGGGACCCGAAGCTTGTTGTCATGCAAAACTTGCTTGACATGTTGGAGCTCGGCAGCCAGGTGTTTACTGTCACAGATCCCTCGTGCTCTCTGAAACAAAGATTTACCCACGGTAGCTAACTGTGAAGGATGGTGGTGAGAATCACCGTTTAAATATCTATCTGTATGGGTCTTTTTTCTATACACAGTATGGCTCAAGGTGTTATCAGGATTCCGAATTACTAACACATCTAGAAAAGCTAAGGAATTGTTTGCCTCTAACTCCATTGTGAACTGAATTTTAGAATTTACAGAGTTAAGATGGTCTAAAAATGCAGTTACTTTATTTAAAGGTAGAATTGTGAAAGTGTCGTCTACGTACCGCTTGTAGAATCTTGGATTTATGGGAGAAGTAAGCAGGGCTTTCTCCTCAAAGTCTTCCATGAATATGTCGGCGACAATGGGAGATACAGGTGAGCCCATCGCCACACCATCTACTTGCTTGTAGAACTCCTCCTTCCACAATAGGTAGCCAGATGTAAGGCAGTGTCTGAGTAATACTGCATATTCTGCGGGCATGTTGTTTTCTTCCAGGCTTCTAGTTACAATTGAGATGCAGTCTTCCACAGGTAAGCATGTAAACAATGACTGCACATCAAAACTGACCATAGTTTCATTGTCTGCCAGACGTAGGTCTTTAATCTCGCTGACAAAATGGTAGGAATCCTTTATGTGTGCTCTTGTATGTCTCCTGAGCGGTGAGAGTATTTTCGCTAAGTGTTGAGCTAATCTGTAAGTTGGTGAATCGATTTGGCTCACTATGCGGCGTAATGGAGCATTGGGCTTGTGTATTTTTGGTAACCCATACAACTTTGGTGATTTGGCGCACGTAGGTATTATCCATTTTACGTCCAGATTTAATTTTTCGGAGTGTTTCTTTATGAGGTCACTAGTTGTTTTTAGTGTGCTATTTGTTGGGTCGTTTTTAACCTTTTTATAAGTACTTACATCCGACAAAAGTTCTTGTATTTTAGAATTATAATCTGACGTATCCATGACCACCGTGGCGTTTCCCTTATCTGCGCGGAGAATCGTAAGTTCTGGTTTATTGCGTAGGTTCTTTAACGCTATAAATTCGTCTCTGGGAAGATTCGGTTTAGGCACTGAACATCGACGTAACATAGACGAAATGTCTTGACGTATCGCCTCCAAATCTTCTTTCCGCATATTGTTTTTAAATAAACAGTCCTCGACACTACAGATAATTTCTTCGTACGGTAATCTGCTAGGAGTTATAGCATAGTTTAGTCCTTTGGATAAAACCTTTATTGTTGCATCATCCAGTGTTTGTTTTGACAGATTATAGAACGCGATTAATCTATGATCTGTGTTTGTCAATGGTTGCTTTTGGTTCTGGCATTGATTCGGATGTTTGACATTTGATTTGGCCGTTAATTTTTGATATTTTTCTATATGTTTGTTTTTGCATTCGTTATATTTACTAATTTCGCGTTTATTTAATGTTTCCATGCAAAAATTATAATCAAACGTCGTTAAAACTTTCTTTAATTCACTGGATGATGTGTCTATGGATTTATTTATGTCATATAGATCGGAGCGTTTTTGTTGGATTACCGCCCGTAACAACTTTTTACTTGCCTGATTTAAGATCTTAGCGCTTCCTCGAATGTCCTTTTTGGTGGATATTTTGACACACGTAGGAATGAGATTATGGTCTCGACATCTCTTCAAGAAATTTAAGGCTGTTAGATATCTTGCGCGCTTAGTCTTTAGATCTTCTAATCGGCGTATTTTATTTGCAATTACCAGTCCGTACTGGTTTACATAATGATTTCTTATATTTACGCGAACACTACACATTGAAATAATACTAGTTTTAACGGAATTTATCGCGTATATTTAACTTTTTTACCCGACGTTTCGAGAGCTTTACAGCACCCATGGTCACGGGAAGGACTGAGATGTTCAACGTCCAGCTGTCATAGTTAACCGCGGTTACCATAGATTAAAATTTTAACTTTTGTTCCGATCTACACAGTATGAGCTTATGGTATCATGGAGTCTTGCAGTTGTATGCTTGGGTTGGGATTTAATTTCAGTTTCAGAGAGCACTATGACAGCTGGACGTTGAACATCTCAGTCCTTCCCGTGACCATGGGTGCTGTAAAGCTCTCGAAACGTCGGGTAAAAAAGTTAAATATACGCGATAAATTCCGTTAAAACTAGTATTATTTCAATGTGTAGTGTTCGCGTAAATATAAGAAATCATTATGTAAACCAGTACGGACTGGTAATTGCAAATAAAATACGCCGATTAGAAGATCTAAAGACTAAGCGCGCAAGATATCTAACAGCCTTAAATTTCTTGAAGAGATGTCGAGACCATAATCTCATTCCTACGTGTGTCAAAATATCCACCAAAAAGGACATTCGAGGAAGCGCTAAGATCTTAAATCAGGCAAGTAAAAAGTTGTTACGGGCGGTAATCCAACAAAAACGCTCCGATCTATATGACATAAATAAATCCATAGACACATCATCCAGTGAATTAAAGAAAGTTTTAACGACGTTTGATTATAATTTTTGCATGGAAACATTAAATAAACGCGAAATTAGTAAATATAACGAATGCAAAAACAAACATATAGAAAAATATCAAAAATTAACGGCCAAATCAAATGTCAAACATCCGAATCAATGCCAGAACCAAAAGCAACCATTGACAAACACAGATCATAGATTAATCGCGTTCTATAATCTGTCAAAACAAACACTGGATGATGCAACAATAAAGGTTTTATCCAAAGGACTAAACTATGCTATAACTCCTAGCAGATTACCGTACGAAGAAATTATCTGTAGTGTCGAGGACTGTTTATTTAAAAACAATATGCGGAAAGAAGATTTGGAGGCGATACGTCAAGACATTTCGTCTATGTTACGTCGATGTTCAGTGCCTAAACCGAATCTTCCCAGAGACGAATTTATAGCGTTAAAGAACCTACGCAATAAACCAGAACTTACGATTCTCCGCGCAGATAAGGGAAACGCCACGGTGGTCATGGATACGTCAGATTATAATTCTAAAATACAAGAACTTTTGTCGGATGTAAGTACTTATAAAAAGGTTAAAAACGACCCAACAAATAGCACACTAAAAACAACTAGTGACCTCATAAAGAAACACTCCGAAAAATTAAATCTGGACGTAAAATGGATAATACCTACGTGCGCCAAATCACCAAAGTTGTATGGGTTACCAAAAATACACAAGCCCAATGCTCCATTACGCCCCATAGTGAGCCAAATCGATTCACCAACTTACAGATTAGCTCAACACTTAGCGAAAATACTCTCACCGCTCAGGGGACATACAAGAGCACACATAAAGGATTCCTACCATTTTGTCAGCGAGATTAAAGACCTACGTCTGGCAGACAATGAAACTATGGTCAGTTTTGATGTGCAGTCGTTGTTTACATGCTTACCTGTGGAAGACTGCATCTCAATTGTAACTAGAAGGCTGGAAGAAAACAACATGCCCGCAGAATATGCAGTATTACTCAGACACTGCCTTACATCTGGCTACCTATTGTGGAAGGAGGAGTTCTACAAGCAAGTAGATGGTGTGGCGATGGGCTCACCTGTATCTCCCATTGTCGCCGACATATTCATGGAAGACTTTGAGGAGAAAGCCCTGCTTACTTCTCCCATAAATCCAAGATTCTACAAGCGGTACGTAGACGACACTTTCACAATTCTACCTTTAAATAAAGTAACTGCATTTTTAGACCATCGTAACTCTATAAATTCTAAAATTCAGTTCACAATGGAGTTAGAGGCAAACAATTCCTTAGCTTTTCTAGATGTGTTAGTAATTCGGAATCCTGATAACACCTTGAGCCATACTGTGTATAGAAAAAAGACCCATACAGATAGATATTTAAACGGTGATTCTCACCACCATCCTTCACAGTTAGCTACCGTGGGTAAATCTTTGTTTCAGAGAGCACGAGGGATCTGTGACAGTAAACACCTGGCTGCCGAGCTCCAACATGTCAAGCAAGTTTTGCATGACAACAAGCTTCGGGTCCCACGCCTACGTCACAGAGAACGAGTGAAGCCGGCCACAGTCGAGCGTGTACCTGCTGTACTGCCATATGTTAGAGGAGTCACTGACAAGATTGGCTACATCTTGAAGCGCGCTTCCATCAAAACATACTTCAAGCCGCCGAAGAAGATTGGTCAGTTTTTACCATCAGTCAAGTGTAACGTCCCTCTGCAAGATGTAGGAGTGTACAAGCTTGATTGTGAATGTGGTCTCTCCTACATAGGACAAACTAAAAGATCAATTAAAACCCGCGTCAAAGAACATATAGCTGATGTGAAGAATCGACGCTCCGGGAAGTCTGCAGTCTGTGAACATGTACAAGATCGCCCCCGTCACTACATCAGATTTGATAGACCACAAATCCTCGCTAAAGAACACCGATTCCTTCCAAGGATGATTCGCGAGGCTATTGAAATCAAAAAACATCCTAATTTCAATAGAGAAGATGGCTGGGTGCTACCATCTGCTTGGGATCCTATAATAAATAAAATTAAATCCCAACCCAAGCATACAACTGCAAGACTCCATGATACCATAAGCTCATACTGTGTAGATCGGAACAAAAGTTAAAATTTTAATCTATGGTAACCGCGGTTAACTATGACAGCTGGACGTTGAACATCTCAGTCCTTCCCGTGACCATGGGTGCTGTAAAGCTCTCGAAACGTCGGGTAAAAAAGTTAAATATACGCGATAAATTCCGTTAAAACTAGTATTATTTCAATGTGTAGTGTTCGCGTAAATATAAGAAATCAATACTCAGTTGGTTGAATACTCAAAGCTTTAATACGAAGTATGAAATAGCACCTGAAAGTGCCATGTTAAAACAGTACGATAAGATAAACTTTATATGTTATTCCTAAATCAATTGAATAATATAAGATTTCTACTTACAAAAATATATTACAAAATGTTTTTAAAATAGATAAAGGTTTTCTGTAAAAATAAGAAGTGACTTTTGTTTAAGTAGTAGTCGGCAGTGATGACTATTTCGGCTTGCTTATCTGAACTGAATCTGAATCTGAACTGAACAGATCAAAATGCGAGCTTCGAATTTCGTCTTTGATGATAAAAATTTACTAATTATATTTCGTTTATCATCTTTATGGCTACGTCACCACTTACCACCAGGTAACCAACAATATTTTTGGCAAATATTTTTAACAATATTATGGCATATTACGAGGGTGGATTGAAAAGTACTCGGCCTAACACAGATCAATTCAATTCTAAAAATCAAATCTACCCACATTATTTAGTTCAGTTCAGACTAGTTCATTGTGTGAAGTTCGAAACGTGTGCGATAATTAGTTGTGATTTTATAAATTTATTAACAAAGTAATCGGACATAATTTCCGCGAATGGAGCAAATCGAGCAGCGTGCCGTCATTAATTACCTCCATAAGAAGGGGCTATCATCAAAAGTCATCCATAATGACATGGTCAGTACATTAGGCGATTGTGCTCTGTCATATTCATCCATCAAAAAATGGATAGCAGAATTCAAGCGTGGTAGAGAGAGTGTGAAAGATGAACCCCGCTCTGGAAGGCCTTCGACGTCAACTACTGACGAAAATATTAAAAAAGTACCTGATTTAATAATGGGAGACCGCAGATTAAAAATTAGAGAGATAGCCGAGATTATAGGCATCTCTTATGAACGAACTCAAAACATCATTGTCAACGAGTTGGATTTCCACAAGGTGTCTGCGAGGTGGGTTCCGCGACTGCTTTCAGTTGAACAAAAAAGGACGCGATTGACTATTTCACGCGACTGTTTGGAGTTATTTGAAGCCGATGCAGATGATTTTTTGAATCGTTTTGTTACTATGGACGAAACATGGGTTCATTACTGTACATCGGAAACAAAACAACAATCAAAACAGTGGAGAAGACCTGGTTCACCAGTCACCACCCCCTAAAAAGGCTAAGTCGATTTTGTCGGCAAATAAGGTGATGGCTTCAGTATTCTGGGACTCGAAAGGTGTGATTATGATTGATTATCTTGAAAGGGGTCAGACTATAAACTCTGATTACTACTGCACCTTACTACGTCGTTAACGAGAGGAAATAAAAGAAAAACGTCGAGGAATGCTCAGAAGAAAAGTCCTGTTTCATCAAGATAACGCCCGTGTTCACACGTCAGTACAGTCAATGGCTGAAATTCACAACTGTGGCTTTGAACTGTTACCGCATCCGCCGTATTCACCTGATCTGTCACCATCAGACTTCTTTCTGTTCCCTAACCTAAAAAAGCACTTGGGAGGTCAAAGATTTTCGACAAACGACGAGGTCAAAGCAGCTGTAGACGCATATTTTGACTCTAAGGAAGAATCATTTTTTTTCAACGGTCTAAATGCTTGGAAGGGGAGGTGGCAAAAGTGTATTGAACTTGATGGTGATTATGTAGAAAAATAAAAATATAACTGATTTAGTATGTGTTTATTTTCTTGGTTAGGCCGAGTACTTTTCAATCCACCCTCGTAATTTTATATTATTTTGGTAATTAATAATAACGTAACTTATTTTATGTAAACGAAACATAAAAAATAATAACGCATATTTTAAACTGAGTTCGCTTGCCTTTCCACAGCAGCTGCTAGTATAATTGATGTAACTTTGCATTGGAGTTTAATTCAAATAATACTTACTTTAAAAATGTAGTCTTTATGAGAATGAAATATTGAAAAAGAGTAAACTATTACAAACGACACGAAAAATATCAAATTTCAAATTTATATTCATGACGAAATTTTCTGAAAGAAGTGTTTTTCAGGTGATGACGCAAAAAAATAATTTGTTCATCGCATACTTCTCAAAAAAGGTGGCAAAGAGAATCAAAACATTGGTCTAAACGAGAGTAATATTTCTATATCAAAATGTTGGTTTTCGGGCTGAATACTATCATGATTTTTGAAACGTGTTACGTTGTTTTATTTTTACCTGATAAAGATGACAAACAAGCACACAGTCCACCTGATGGTAAGTGGATGCTGTGGCACATAGCATCGTTACTAGTGTGAGGGCCTCGGCTCCACATTCATTAACTGGCCCGATCCATCAAGCATGGATAAAATGGACATCTCTTAAAAAATGCGTAACTGAATTCTTGAAAAGGCTTATTTTCATATAACGTACTTTATAAAATCAATTATCACATTTACTTTTTTATTGATTATTTAAGATTATTTGAGATTGATTAAGGATCAAAATGCAGATGTGTTGTCACCCCTGAAAACTAAGATGGAATGCCTCGTTTCCTGTAAAAAGAGTCTCCGGTTCTCAACCCTACGAAACACATCAATGTTTAGCTGCTATTTTACTCTGATATACTCTGAGAGCGTGGTTCTACCCTGGTCGAGCTGATTTATTCGTGCTACAAGTAATATAGCTGCATATGTATGAATTGTGGTGTTTTATTCATCATTGATTTTACTTGCTACAAATTTACTGATCATTAATGCTAGACGTTGCATAACTCCATCATTTTGATGACAAATCATGAACTCAGCGGTTAATTTAGAGGGTAATTCTGCCATTACTAGGATAAAAGTTTTTAGTGAACTTATTAGGGACTAAAGATTTCTATCTCTTATTAGCTTCCAACTAAAGTGTTTAGTAACACTTTTTTATAGTTGAGGGTGACAAACGAAAGCACGGAGTCCACTTGATGGTAAATGGTTGCTATGGCCCATAGACATCTGCATCTCTCCTCTATTACGAATTAAAATGCAGGTGCCTGAGGGCTAAGATGGAATGCCGAACAGCGAAGGAAAGTATCACATATAGCTGTATAACTTATACGTGGTTAGTTAGGTTAGTTATGTAGTAGTTTTATACGTGGTAGAGCTATGCTGCAGTTATATTAGTAGTATATTTATAGCACGAATGGGTCGGCTCGACCGGGGAAGGACCACGCTCTCATAGAATACTTGCGTAAAATAGTAGCTTAATGCTGCTGTATTTCGTATGGTAAGCGTAGAGAACTGGAGACCATTTTTACTGAAGACGAGGCATTCCATCTTAGTTTTCACGGGTGGCTACGCATCTGCATTTTGATTCTTAATCGAGGATAGATGTAGATGTCTATGGGCCACAGCAACCACTTATCATGTCATGTCATGACTGTGTGCTCGTTTGTCACCCAATCATATATAAAAAAGATGCTATAAATAGCCGCTGAATTCGTCCATAGTCGCCTCCACCCGCTAGTTAGTAGCAAGATCAAATTATCCCTAAGATATAACCTCCACCTTTACAAAGCTTTCTTAAGACCTATCATATCCTACGCATGCGTAGCCTTCATGCACTCGTCATATATTCATTTGTACTTCAAAGTCGTCCAAAATAGATTCATTCGCATAGCCACCGGAGCTCTGTGGTACCAGCAACTCTGTGACTTGTGACTTGGACCGAGATTGTCTCGACGCTACTTTGGGCCGAGACACATCCCTCCCATTCCCAACCTACTAGTGGTAAATGCAGCTACCTACGCTCCGACTCCAAATGTTACGAAAAATCTCCACAGACTCCGTAACCTTCTAATCAAACCCCCAGGTTCCACTAGATTCCAACGATCCAAATGTTGCCAGCCCATCAGACATGAAAACTACATATTCACCTAGTGCCACAAACGTCGGTAGGACAACGGACGGGATGCACCGAGTCCGCAGACGGGGGCGCCGCACACCACTCCAAACTGCGTACACACCATACACTCACATCCCTGAGCGGTTCTCACAGCCTAGAACATCGTACGATACGAGTTAGCCTTCAGAGCCGGGACAAGCCATCCACTACTCGGACGGCTGTTCGATAACTTACCCACGTGTGTCGTGGGAGTTATCGTTACGCAAGTAACCATGCAGAATAATTAAAATTCACTCTTTTACAGATACCTATGAGGATGTATATACCAAAATTCTAACAGATTTTGTTATTTTCTTTTTATGCGAATTTAAATTTAGAATGTTTTTATCGACCTTCGATCGATTTGCTGCCTTTTTACAAAATATTTTTCACTGTTATTCATGGAGTGGTGTTAAGGAAAACAGAATTGAAGTGATCGTTCATTACAATTAATTCTTCTATTTCATCATCACAAAAGTCATGGACATGAGCCCTCCCACCTTCCCCTGTTATCCGGGAAGGTTTGCTTTGATTGTCACATTTAGTAGGTGAACTGACGTTCACAAGACCAGATTTTTATCACCTTTGACGTCATCTTCCATCTCATGGGTATTTGCGCATGGCGTAATCGATGGTAATACCGACATCTATCGGATGCCTTAAAACCTAATCATAGCTAGCTATCATATTGTCACCTCTTACGACACCTATGAGCCAAAAGCGAGTTTAGATTCTCTTATTACGCCACCACACTGATAATCTGTAATAGCCGCTGGTGAAAAAATATGTAAAATGCTAAACATTGTAGAATGATTCCTTTAAATATTAAATCGGTTATTCGATAAGTATTAGCTTAGACGTAGATTTATTATATAGCTTTCGTACCAGCATGCAATTTGTTGTACCCATTTCAAAACCTATTTCTATGTCATAAATTTAGACTGTATACTGTTCTATTACGATATATATTCGTTTGAGACATTTACGGATTTTAATCGCTGGGAAGTTGTTGAAATATTAATGGGCGCGTTATGCTCAATTTCCTGGCTTTCAGCAAATAGCTATCGGTAACTTTGTCCTTTAAAATTCTAATAGGTTGGTGTAAGTACTCAGTGGAAGTTAATTGCGTAAGTTTATATAATACTTAACTTTGATACGGAATTTGGTTTTATCGATTACCATTATAGACCTGATTTCACAGTTGTATTTTATACTGCTTGTGTTATATTTTATAATGCTTATAATAATTTTCGTACCAATTTCGATACAAAACAACTTTACCAACGGTAATAACTTAGCCTTTGTGGTAGACCCAGCCTACAGTGTCTTATAGTTGCAACACGAATGAGTGGGCTCAACCGGGAAAGAACCACGCTTATATAGAAAAACAGTGTGATACTTACTATCAGTGGTGACGAGAAATGGGGACCCTTCCTATGCGTTGTCAGCCTTGAGGACTAAGATAGAATGCCTCTCTTCCAGTAAAAAGGGTTTCCGGTTCTCTACACTCACCATACGAAACACAGCAGCATTAAGCTGCTATTTGACGCTGTTATTCTGTGAGAGCGAGGTCCTTCCCCGGTCGAGCCGACCCATTCGTGCTACAACTATACATTTAATAAAGCTGCAGCATGGCTCTACTACATAAAATAAATATACGATGCGTTTTCTTACATAATATTTAAAAAAGAACTTATAAAAAGTTCTTTGGACATTTTATAAGTTCTTATTTCAATATTATGTAAGACAACGCATCGTATATTTTATTTGAAATTGGTTACAGGTGTCCTACGACTGCGGTAACTAATTAGCCTATTTGTCAAGTTAAATAAATCAACGAGATACTGTAGAAATTTGTTGTTTTCACAGAAAATATTAAAATTGATAAAAGTTACACGAAAAATCATAGAATCTTTTTGTTGCCTACCATTTAACTTTAGTTCTTTTTTTAGTTAACTAGTTCGGAGGTAACCGTGGATCAAGCTGTGCTTACTATGCTTAAAACCTGAAAACAAATAATTCGCGTTATTGATAAATATAGGCTACATTACTTAACTAATCTAGATAGATAAACGTAAACCATAAATTGAAGCATCCGATATAGAACACTACAATAGTAATACAATAAATTGATCATTGGTATGTAGGATGTCTTATGTGTCATAAGGATAGGTACTATGCGTAATATGTTTTTAAGTCAAGGATTGAGGTAGAGAGAGAAAAAAATGTTTTGAAATCATCGTGTAGATATTTTGTGAGACACCATTTTACTGTGTATTATTTCTCAATACATATTTGTATTTACTCGTATTTGTATTGGGTTTTATTTCACATACTGTAGATAAATGTTACATAATGTTTGTTCTTCACCGTATACCCAAGAAATATTTTGCAAAACAAGTTATAATTAATATATAGATAAGTTATAGATAAATATTAGTTATATTTTCAGAAGAAAAATCTTAAATATTGCTGTCCGCGATTGTTACGAACCATCTGTTGTATAGACATTCAGCCAACATTCATTATTTTAATTGTAAATTGCTTCTAACGAAGTATTTACTTCCTTTAAAATAATTTAAAATCATTTTATTTTTAAAGTATTATCCAGAAATAAAAGTTTCAATATACACCCTAGAGACATAAAACGAATATTACGATCGGCTCACTCTATAGTTTATTTTTTGCGAATATAAATTGTTTACAGGTCCGAACCGTTTTTATAGTGAAAGTACATAGCCAAGCTGTGCTCGAGTGCTATAAAGTGGGGCGCTTTTGAAAAATTACATTTATTAAATTTGAAACGTTATTCAACACGGCATCCGTTGATTATTCCAATTTTTCGCATCGCTTGCTCTCGTTAATTGTTTTCCCAGTCCATCCAATTCGTTCTTCAGTTAGCTTTACAATTTCAAAATGTCATTTGATTCGTGATGGATTTCGAAGTTTTTTGGCAATTTCACGCTCTGTGGCTATTCCCGAAAGGATTTTGTTTCGTTTCGTCAAACACCTGAAATGTTAACAATCATTTATATAACTATGTTATTGACAAAATTTGGAGAAACAATTGAATTGGAAAAGTTAATGTTTAAATCAATGGTGTAACGGCTGATGACGACGGTAGTTTTTAATATACTATATAAATATTAATATTAGTAAACGCATTTCATGTTTTTGTATATTTTATTCATAAATGTACAAATACTAAGGATGTAAGGGGGAACATATATTTTTCTTTTTGCTTGTTGCTAAAGTTCAACGGTGGATAACAAAACTAAGGGTGATAGTCAAGCGCACAGTCCAGCCAATGATAAACAGATGTATCCCGTAGAGGCCTTCATATATACTCGATTAGGAATCAAAATACAGATGAATTCTCAGCCTTGGATATAAACACATCCAGTATAAAGTATCTCCGGTTTCCGTAATTCACCGCACAAAATGCATCGGCATTGTAGTGCTATTTTGTACTGTCAGAGCCCCACAATAACATTAACGGACCGAAGAACAACTGGGCTAAATTGCCACTTTACTGCGTTTTGGTCCAAATATGATACAAACAGCACCTTGATAGTTATTTCTCTATGATAGTGCTATCTGTATGATAAATCATAAATGGTTGGTATACTTTCGAAATACTAACCACGCCATATCTGTGAGTAATTTGTTACTAAAACTTGTTTACAACTTAGCCAAACAGGAAAGATATTGCCCCAATTCCTTCTAAAAAATTCTTCGTCTGAAAAATACCAAACGTATTACCGGTTTTACTAAAAAAAACGATAATTTAGGTATGGACCAAATTTGTGTCACTATTATCCTGTATTTGGCACATCATGCATTAGAATAATACAAACATAC
This sequence comes from Parnassius smintheus behrii, assembly GCA_036936625.1. Classification (NCBI taxonomy): domain Eukaryota; kingdom Metazoa; phylum Arthropoda; class Insecta; order Lepidoptera; family Papilionidae; genus Parnassius; species Parnassius smintheus. The sequence continues at coordinate 27,992,029 of JAUPFT010000019.1, read as the reverse complement.
TATGTTTATGGCTTATGGAATTGAATCGTGGGTTCGACTCCCAGATTGGGAACGTTTTACCGTTCTGTAAATATTTGATCCTAATGTCGGAATTTTATAATACTCTCGTTTTAAAATATAAATGTTATGGTATTTTTGAAATGGACGCGAGAAGGCTTTATGGAGGTATACATAGTATCATCACCAATTTTTCCGACGACGATCTATCTGATAATGATAACGACACAAGATTGGTAAGGAGTTGTGCAACCGTAATAATACCCGTAATAGTATTACAGGAGTCTCAGAAAATTTGCCGAATTTAGCACCTCAAGCAATGGTGTATTCCGCCTTGCAAGGATCATTCTCAAAAACATTTATTTTATATCATTAGGTGACAAACGAGCACACAATCCAAGGTAAGTGGATGTTGTGTCCCATAGACATTCACACTTATTTATTTATTTATTTTATTCTTTATTGCATCCTTAAACAAACGAATACAAAGGGTGGACTTAATACCTTGAGGCATTCTCTACCAGTCAACCCATGGAGTGGTGAGAATTTGATGTAGGTGTGGCAATATAGAATAAGAGAACACAATACAAATGATAATTAACTACATAATATATACAAACTACTAATAAATAAATTACACATGTATGATCTATCCTTACATATATACAAATATATAAATAAATGGATATACATACAAGTATATATATAGAGACTTTAATGGAAGGGTTGGGGTGAAGAGGTCTGGTTATGAAAGGATATTGGGAACGTTTGGTGATGAAAGTATAAATGAGAATGGTGAAGACCTCCTCACCGTATGTGCGGAAAAGAATCTTTTTGTGACGAATACTTTTTTTCGTCATAAGAAGATTCACATGTATACATGGGAAAGAGGTGATGATAGAAGCATGATAGACTTCGTAATTGTGGATGAAAGAATGAGGAGCGCAGTTGTAGATACAAGGGTTTACCGGGGGTCCAACGTAGGGACGGATCATTACCTGGTCTTATGTCGAATTAATGGTCTTTTCAAGCGTTGGCGGCATCGGACATCTGTGTCTACCACTGCGTTACAGCGTATAAGAATAGAGAAGTTACAAGATGAAGATGTGAAAGAGAAGTATAAATGTAGACTGAGAGAAAATATTAGATGTTTGAATGAGTTGTGTATGAATGATTTAGACTTGAATACTGTGTGGGATAATATAAAGAAAGGTTTGGTGGATACCGCCACCGAAGTATGTGGTGTAAGTAAGAGAACAAATGAAAGGAAAAGTAATACGTTATGGTGGGATGATGAGGTACGGGTGGAAGTTGAATCAAAGAAGAAAGCATGGTTAGATTTACTAGCAACCAAAGCTGGTAATTCTTCTGGTATGAATGATGAGATTGAAAGAAAAAAGGCAGAATTTAGACGTCTAAATAAGAGAGTAAAAGAAGTTGTTGAAAGGAAAAAGAAAGAAAGAACGGATAAGAATGATAGAAGGATATCTGATAATTTCCAGGCTAACATAAAAATGTTCTGGAAACTCGTAAGAACTGCCAGGGGAAATACAAAACAGCCTATAATAAATGCTATAAGAGACGAGAATGGATGTATTCTGAATGATGAAGTTTCGAATTTAAACAGATGGAAGGAATACTTTGAAGGCGTATTTATGAGTGAAGAGTCGTCTGATTTAAATGAACTAGAAATTCCGAAAGAAGTGGAAAGGGGTATGGAGATAAGTGTTGATGAAATAATGAAAGCAATGAAAAGCATGAAAGCAGGTAAGGCAGCTGGATATGATAGAGTATCACTCGAGATGCTAAGGGCTGGAGAGGGAGTGGTGGCAGGCCTGCTGTACACCTTGTTTAATTTATGTTGGGAATTAAAACGGGTACCGGATGACTGGTGCAAAGCAGTAATAGTACCAATATATAAAGGAAAAGGGTCACAGCAGGACTGCAAAAACTACCGCGGTATCAGTTTGCTTAGTATTGTGGGTAAACTGTATGCTAAGGTGTTAATTGAAAGAGTTATGAAAGAAACTGATGGAAAAATTTGGGATGTGCAAGCGGGTTTTAGAAAGGGAATGGGGTGTACAGATCAGGTCTTTTCCATGCGCATGATTGCGGAGAAGTTTTTGGCCAAAAACCAGAAAGTTTTTTGTGCATTCATGGACTTGGAAAAGGCTTATGACAGAGTGGACAGGAATGTGCTATGGCAAACACTGAACTCATATGGGTTGAGCGCTGGTTTGATACAGGCATTAAGGTCTCTTTATAGGGACTCTAGTGCTTGTGTCAGGATCAATGGGGTCTACTCGGACTGGTTTGGCATCCAAAAAGTTGTCAGACAGGGCTGTGTAGCTTCCCCTTGGCTGTTCAACCTATTTATCGACCGGTGTTTGCAAACTTTGAAAGATGAAGAATGTGGTTTAAGAATGGGCGAGTTAACCGTCAAATGCCTTTTGTATGCCGATGATCAAGTCGTATTTGCATCATCGGCGTCTGAATTTCAAATGATGGTTACATTAATGAACTGGGAATTAAAAGAAAGGGGAATGAAAGTGAACACATGTAAGACGAAAGTGATGGTTTTTGAAAGAGAAGAAAGCAAAACGGTATGTGAAATAAGAATAGAAGGAGAGTTAATTGAGCAAGTGGATGAGTTTGTGTATTTGGGATGTGTATTTAGCAGGGATGGTAGATATGATAGGGATATAGAACGACGAGTAAATGCAGGGAATAGAGTGAATGGGGCACTACACTCTATTATGGAGAACCAGAATGTGTCAAAATAGGCACGTATGGTGATTCATAATTCTGTGTTAGTCCCTACTTTAATGTATGGTAGTGAAAGCTGGGTGTGGCAGAAGAAGCACGAAAGTAGAATAAATGCTGTAGAAATGCGGTCTTTAAGGAATATGCTAGGGTTGAATTTGAATGACAGGGTGAGAAATTGCGTGATAAGGGATAAATGTGGTATGCAAGATGATGTTGTGACCAGGATTAAGAAAGGAATGCTTCGGTGGTTTGGTCATGTGGAAAGAATGAATGAGGAAAGAGTGACAAAGCAAATTTATATGGCAGATGTGAACGGCCGAGTCGGGAAGGGACGCCCTAGGAAAAAGTTTATCGACCAAATTGGCGATATTTTGAAAATGGGCCACGTTAGAAGTACCCTTAACCGACGAGCATGTATGCGTAGATATATGGATGTGAAGGAGGCGAAAGAGGTGTGTCAGGATCGTGCCAAATGGAAGTCCGTAGTCTCTGCCTACCCCTCTGGGTGACAGGCGTGAGTGTTTATGTATGTATGTATATATATATATATATATATATATATATATATATATATATATATATATATATATATATATATACATAATTAGTATATACAAATGACTATGAATATATACGTCTGTTTGGCAATACATATTAAATAGATGAGTCATGTAAAATGCGTTGTCTTTAAGAAATGATCACGGATCAACTTTTTAAAAGCGTACTTATTGGGAGCTTTTCTGATGTCATCGGGCAAGGAGTTCCAAAGGAGTGTAGCCTGAACTGTGACGGAGTTACCATAGAACTCGGTGAAGTGAACTGGAGTACAGATTTTGTTGTTAGAAGAAGAGCGTAGGACCCTATCATGAGATGAAGAAAGATAATGAAATTTACTCTTAAGATAAGAAGGCGAAGATGGATCATTATCATTAGCAGCGTGGCTCTAACACGTTATCAAAACCTGAACTACGGTCTGTTTTTTGATAACTGGTACAATTCACTGCCACTTTTAGTGTACCTGATAAAAAAGAATACAAAGTTACACTTGAAAAGGAATTGAAGAAGGAAAGACTTGGTACTATGGTTAAAAAGCTTCAACTTTCAAAAAAAGTTCGTTTATCCTTACCAACGTGGTATAACAACAGAGTTTTAAACTTGCCATCTACCTATGAAGGCAGATAACCTGTGACGGAAGTAATATAGTATAACAAAAAATAAATTGTTTACAGCTGTTCCCTGTCCAAAATTTGTAACTACATAATATAATAGGAATATGAGGTTGTCCACGTCGAATGCCGAATATGTAAGGTCAACTTGTGTTTGAATGACAAAAGAAACGTTTTCTGTTATTTCATACAGTTTAATTAAAATAGTAAAAAGTTTTTGTGATTTCTGCTTAATGCCATATTTGAATGAAAGTGGACAAACCCAATTTTCTTAATATTTTTTACTAAGTTGATATTTCCTTATATACATGTATTTTTATTTATTCATTTAAATAATATATTTTTATTTGCTCAAAAATAAAAAATCACTCAGTACCTAAGGGGTAAAGTTCACTTACCATCAGTATCACTATCATTGGGATAGTATCAGTGGGTTAGAATAGTTAAAAAATAAGCTTTCGAAATTTTTTGAACGACACTTCACAGTCTTCACACGAACACATTGAGTATTGGCCGCTCCCTGGTCCGAACACTATGCAAGGAAGGCGATCTCCACGATTGTATATATTTTACTGGCATTCCGAGCAAGCGGGGAAGGTCCCAGGAGGTTCTTCTCCAGGACCTGTCAGTAGAAATTTCAGCCCTAATCACTAGCTGTTCTAAGGAAAATAGAATAAGAATATAATATAAAATAATAAGAATAGATTTGAAAAGACTATTTTTGTGACTTGTCTGTTTTTAGTATACTAATAAACTTGTTTGATGTTACATAATAACTCTTATCGTGGCCAAGCAAAAATTTAGATCCTTTAATATTCAAATATTGTATATTGTTTCCGGAATTTTCAAATAATATTTGATTAATTACTTAAGATAAAGCGTTAGAATTTTAAAGATCGAAGTTAATTATTAAAACACGTATGAATTGATCTACTAAAAATGAAATTGCTTCGTGTTTTCAGAACATTTAACTAGAGTAGTTTACATAATAACTAATATGGTCATTACATATTACAAAACTTAATGTAAATTCAGCCGGCATTACGCCGCGAAATGTCTCAATTTATTCAACAAAATCGTGATAAAAGCCGTAAAAGTAAAATGGTCACTTAAATCATGGCTTTCACAGCAATTGCCACGCCCGTGGTGACCAAAATTATGTTTGCATGTAACGTCGTGTTTAATGTTGTATGATATTCGTTGCGTTTCATTACGTTAGAACATATTCAATTAAGATAAGAATTTGACGTGGCAAACTTTATTACATTCAAACTGAACACTCCACACACATTTAAACTCCATTACAATATTAATAAAAGTCTAGAATACAATCTTCATTCGAATTTACATCTCACCTTAAAAAAAAGCGCATCTTGTATAGTTTTCACTACTGGGAACAAGCTGTCACGTCACGTGGGTAAATTAACATAAAAGATAAACAAGAATGTAAAAAAATCAGGAAATATTGAATAATTTTTCAAAAATTGTAAAAACGCACGTCCGTAGAGCAAAAGTATATTAAAACATAAAAAAATATATGTAGAAATCTGATGACTTTTCCCCTTTAGCGGCCAACTAGGCCATCGAGATCAGGACCACGCAGGAAAAAAATCAGTCGGCTTAAAATGAGAAAAGAAGTATGCTAACCAGAACTATCTGAAGTCCATTGCTTATCGGCATTTAATTTTAAATATTTTTCTTCTTTAAGAAATCGAAAAGTTAAGAATGCAAATACATAAAACTTTTAAAAGAGAAAAAATGAGCAATATTCTACATGCAAATCCAGCATATTTACTACTAAATATTAAATTCTTTTTCTTCGTCATCAACGCGTCAATGTTCACTGCTGGCCATGGGTTTCTCTCATTGAAGATAGGATATGTTTTAATCGTTACGCGTAGTAAACGGATCAGCGATCGTAATTTTGTTATTTACGTACATTTGATGTTGTTTCTCATCTCCTTTTTTTATAGGAGAGGGAGCAAACGAGTATGTGGTTCACCTGTCGTTACGTAACTACCGCCACCTATGAATAACTGCAACATCAGAGGAATCTCAGGTGCATTGCCGGCCTTTTAGCTTTAGAAAGGAGTAGGCTCCTTTCTTGAAGGTCTGGATACTGTACGTCTAGTATTGACGAATACTTTTAACGTCATTTATGGGAACCATAATATATTTTGAGCATCTCTCATAATCGCCTGTTACGGCATCCACTAGATGAAATGGGGTGATGGGATTACACCGCCACCACATGGCACATTTATTATCTTATTGTCAGCCAGTGCTCGATTAGAATCCCATCTGATGCTTACAGAATAATAGGCTGTTATGCTTCACAACCTCTTCCGAATATATCCTTAAAATAATATTTTGCCATTTATAATATATGATTTATTTTGTCTTCTATATAGAGTTTTTAATTTGAAATTACTAATCGATACAAAAGCTTATACCAAATATATTTTAAAATAGTAACAATGCTATCTTGGTTCTAAGGGTTGACAACGCATCTACATTTTCATTCTTGATCGAGGATTACTTACAATTATATGGACTGTGTGCTCGTTTGTTACCCTTATTCTTTTGAAAAACTTGGAATTTGAGTACGCTTACGTTAAGCTTAAGTCCAAGTATATGGCCATTAGGGTTTATCTGTTTACAACTAGGTAGAACTGATTACAGTTTGGTTTAAAAATCGTAAGTGGTTGCTTTCGGCTAAAACTAGCTCTAGTTCGGAAAATATTTAAAACTTTTTTAATATCCCAAAAATAAATACGAGATAATATCAGCGATCATTATTATTTATTATTATTTTTTCAGCAAAACCAGTACTATAAGTAAATCGTATACACATAAGTTTAAAGCAGGCCAAACCTAATGGTCTTATATCATAACACGACACTCAATTTTTCACCCCTGGGATAAACTTAAAATTTATTTTTACCAAATTTCGAATTCATTATTTATTGTTTAATCCATTGTAGGTTCAAAAATTAATTAAATAAAAGTATCGTTTAAATGTGAAACGATATATATGTACAATGCTTAGGAGATCCAATAATGGTATAATAAACGAACGATTTTTATATACAAGAATAGCTCTACTTAAGAAAAGACGATCGACGACTAAAAGAAGCTGTTTATTTATTCCTGATTAATCTCTAAACGACACATTTATTGTTGAACATAAATTATTTCATTATTCTAAATTATTATTATTTTTTAATTTTTGTAAAGCCACATAAGACTATATTTCCAAGTATTAATTTAACTATTTGGGCTGTAATTAGGCATAATCTTAAGCTCAAATTATGTTACTGACGTAAGTTAAAATTTCGCCCACAAACACCCTAATACGGAGTGTTGATTCCTTTTTAACAATTTTTCGGAACGTAGTTGATGAAACTTGTTATTAATGAAAATAATATTGTACAGAAGCATCAGCTGGTCCGCCTATATGGCATGCTAAAGGCTAAAATCATTTGCATATTGCGGCTTGCGTCAGGCTCATAATCATTACTCGCCAAGCAGAATTAGCCTCTAAGGTCTACTAGTCGACAACTACCACCACTTTATTATCCCTTAAACGTGTGCTCTCATTCTAATTCAATACCTTTGATGTGGCTTACAGTATCGGTTTTTATTGAACCAGCATTAATGCAGTAAAATAAGCACATTGGTGAACTTATTAAGTTAGGAAACCTTACTTATCTTACATTCATTGAGAAACACTGTATTTTAGGGATGTGTTTAGAATGTTCGATTCCAAGTATTCCATTTATGAAGATAATTAAATTTATTACAAAATTTGAACATAAAACCACTGCAATCTGAAAGAACTAACCATACGATCCCCTTTTCTTTTTTAACCATAACGACAACTGTCTTTTTTTAGGGGGAGGGAATGGATAAATAAATGTGTTTATGTACCTAGATAAGTACTGCTTGCAAATATATATTTTTGTAAAATATTCCTTACTGACTACGTAAAGCGAAATGTTTGAATTTGGTAGCTCGGTAAAGCAAGCTTAGCATTTAGCTGTTATGGTGATTCAAATCCCACACAGAACATGTATTTTCATGCAATACAAATAATTGTTCCAGCTCTGGATGTTTGTCTATGTATGGTATGCCTCAACGGTGCAGTAGAAATTCAAAGAATCTGTGTGAATTTTTTGATAATAGTTTGGATAATTTTTCACGTTTCTGATCAACTAAAACATTTAAACTGTATGAAATGTTATGAAGTCAATGCAGTGATATCTGTATCTACAATGATTTGTATCTTTATTATTTTCTTATTTCCTTACAATTCTTTTCCTCCCCATGTTCTTCCTTAGTTATAAAGAGCAATTACGTATTTCTGTTTATTTAAAGCCTAGTTGGTATTTTACTACAATCCCACATGGTAGTAATGGGTGTTGTCATAAACGGTAACGCTCACGCAAGGATTAGCTTAAAAAGCCTTTTTATTTCTTGTCATGAAAACAGCCGTGCTGTGATCGGATGGAAAGTTCGGCTGGCAAATTAATACATTCTCTTTGGTTCGAATACATCGAATATCGAAATTATCGAAATTAAAGAACTAAGAGACCACAGAACATCTGGTATTCCATTTATAGGAAGAATATAGGCTAGGGTAGGTGCATAAACGGTTACAGTATCAGTTTCATCGCCTCTGTTTGAAGCTTCTTACCATAGCAGTTGTGTTTATTTCACGGCGCCTCTACACGTTGGCCAACACAGTGGCGAATGTAGTGGCCAATAGCATTGGCCAACGTGTAGACGGGGTGTTTGGGCTTCATTGGGATGTATTGGAACGATGGCCCGCAAGTTGGCGCGAGATCCGTGTGGTGTCGGTTTTTTACAAAAGATCAAAGGATTGTTGGCAGAGTTTGGTCGCCGCGTCAACACGTTGGCCGCGAGTTTAGTTTGCTACAAGCTCCCAGAGTGATTACACGCATCTGATTTAAATTTTATATTCAAGCTTTGTAGGGTGGATGCCCTAATTACCAGCCTGTGTTTTAGTGCCAATTTAAACTTTAAACATTTCTACTACTTTAATTAGCGCGATTTAATTATTATTAAACATTTGTTTTAATCAATAAGTTATTTATCAAAAATAAAAATTAACGTATTTTTACAATCAGATTATTGCGAGAACAATTTTAAAATGAAAAAAAATGAAGCACGTCGTTTATATGTGGTAGAACCATGCAATTATATTAGAAATATAGTTGCAGCACGAAGGTCGGCTCGACCGGGGAAGGAACACGCTCTCACAGAATACCAGCGTGAAATAGTAGCTTAATGCTGCTGTGTTTCGTATGGCGAGTGTAGAGAACCGGAGACCCTTTTTACTGGAAACGAGGCATTTCACCTTAGTCCTCACGGGTGACAACGCATCTGTATTTTGATTCGTAATCGAGGATAGATGTAGATGTCTATGGGCCGCAGCAACCACTTACCATCATGTGAACTGTGTACCATTTGTCACCCTATCCTATAAAAAAACGTCGATTTCTTATAATTTAATCGTGCAAGATTTCGAATCATCATCATCATTACAGCTGTTCACAAGTCCACTACTGAACATCCTCCTCCACAGACTGCCGCAAAGCATGGTCTTGAGCCACTTTGCTCGTCATGAGTTTTTCATTTATGTTCCAAGTTATAATTAGTACCTACCTATTATTAAGTCAGTGTTAATCATATTTATTGCTATTGTTTTTGTCTTTCTCAAAAAATAATTAAATTACCAAATAAATTATAAGGTGTTTTTTATATATATCAAATGTCTGATAGAAAAGCAAGTACATGTTTTGCTAAACTTTAAAATCAAAACCCTATTTTAAAACATAGACTAATCGATTAAAACTCCTTAACTTTAAAATAAGTTAAGTTCTTAATAATGGTATTTATTCCAGTTTATGATGCATGTAAATAATAAATAAAGCTAATTGTATATCTATTTACAGCCCCATTAATATCCACTATTCTTTTATAATTATTTTATAAAAACGTTACCCCCACACTTGAATTTTCTCCTGTATTGCGGAGGCAGCTTACAAACATTAATTGCACAAGGACACACATCCAGACCCGAAACAATTATTTGTAGGATATACAAATACTTGTTCTGTGCGGGATTCACACCCGCGGTCCCCGGCACAGCCACTCATTGCTAAGCCACTGCGCCATGGAGCCATCGTCTAAAATTAAATAAATTCATCCGCACATTGGCCCGAACCGAAGTAAACTGAACGACCTTCCAACGTGTGGACACCGTCACCAACTCTCTGCCAATATATTCGCCACTACATTCGCCACTGTGTTGGCCAACGTGTAGAGCCGACATTACGTATATACTAAATGGTTACTCCAACATTATTATGAAAACCATTATATTTTTTAGTCATTGGAGAGGACTGAGGGAGTCCTCTTTTATGGAGCTCTCGTGGCAAATTTGGTTTTCCCGACCGCAGGTCACTATTTATTATCGTTAATTAATTCTGTTTTAAAAACCGCATTCACATTATTATAAACCGTATGTTTTAATATAAAAACATTTTAAAGTTTTAACCATAGTTAAAATTCAAAAACTGTCTACCTAACCGTTTAAAATAGCGTTCATCTTATAAGTTCAGCCTCATAACCTAAATTTTATATGCGCTTATCTTCTCTATTTTATCTAAAAAGCGAGTTTAATATTAGATGGTGGAAATCTTGTACTTTGCTCAGGTACGGCGCGGAGTGAGCATGGTATATTATGTACTCTTTGAAACTTACGAAGTTCCAACTTTAATATGCACCGTTGGCAACACACTCGCGTCGCCTTTTTAATCTGATGATCAAATACTCGAGCAGCTGACGACAAATTTATTCCTGTATACAAAGATTCTAATCGCGTGTTTTGTTTTTTATTTAGACTGATATTTTTGGCAACGAATGAAAATATGTCACGTGTTATAATACCGGTGTGTCATTTTTAACAGCCTTTCATTAGCATTTGAAAATACAGTCAACACAAGATTAATAATGTGTTAAGAATAAATAAAACTTTTAGAAACAGGTGAATTAAGGAGTGAATAAGAATTGTGACATCTCCTTCGTTTCAAAAAGATGTAAACGAAATTGAAACTACTGATATTTTGATTATTAAAAAAAATAATTTCTGTTATTATTAATATCCAAAATATAACAAAAATTGAATAGGTTTAGGCAAAAGTGTTTAGTAATGTTTATTGTAACTCTTCTGCCTCTCTGCCTCTCTGATTGCTTCGTTGGTCTAGTGGTTGTAGTAGTGCGACTGCTGATCATGAGGTCCTGGGTTCGAATCCCAGGTCAGGCCAAAAATCAATTATTGCGTTTTTCTGCCAAGAAGTTCTCAGTAGCTGCCCGGAGTCAGGAAGTTGGCGGTGTCTCACCCCCGCGTCTCGAAAAGCACGTAAAGCCGTTGGTCCTGCGCCTGATCTCGTGTCGGTTTACCGTCCCATCGGATTACGAGAGTGAGGAAATAGAGAGTGCACCTGTGCCTGCGCATACACTTGGGCACTATAATCCCGTCCTGCGCCGTTGGCTGGCCTCCGTAGAGGCAGGCCGCCGTGACCGAAATTCGGTGTGGAGGACGTTATTGTAAACTCTAAAAACCCTATTACCTATTAGAAACGTCTTAATACGGTCAAGGGTGATTTGGCTTCGAAGTTTCTATAACATCTACATCACAAGTGCCGAGATTTTCGTTTTGCAGTTTTATGGCGCTTTTCTCTTGTCTTCATCAGCCCATAAACGCTCACTGCTGGACATGATCATCTCCCGTCGTACGATGAATTATCCCTAATCGACATATAACTGAAATGTCGGTGTAAGAAATGAAATGAATTGAAATGAGTGATTTTTATTCAATATAAATTATTACAAAATTATAACTCTCTTTTCGAGGGGATGGGAGGGACTTATTAAAAGTCGTTTTTTTATTTAATAAGAATATCCACTAACCCATTACATCTAGTGTGTGTCGTTAAAAACGACGGAGAGAAACTGAATCAGGAGATCACCTGCAGCATCTTCCAGATAACATCTGAGAAAAATAAGAAATTGCAGTTGCCAACCGGCTTTCTAAGCGTGGTAACTATGGCTAATACGCCCCTATGAGGCATTGGGGAGACCCTATATTCAGCAGTAGACTTTTGATGAGCTGTAATCGTGTGGATGGTCATGTTTAGCAGATAGCTCGCCTTTTAACTAAATCGGGCCTTAATCATCCTGTATTGGTGACTGTAGTATTAGACGTCTTGCTCCTTGGACGCTGCTCGCCGTAGCTAGTCTGCCTTTTTTACGTCTGGTATAAGCGTGATCATCTTTTTGGATTCGTTTAATCACCACCACACATAGTCCCGATAAAAGTCGTCCGGATTTTTGCAATCCGATTTTAAGACTACCAAATATTTTTGATTTACTAGAAAATCATGAGATATTTCTAATATTTTTGATCGCCTCTTACCACGTGCATGTAATTGTGTGAAGTGCCTTTCACGCCTTCTGTTGCATAGCAGATTATTATTAAAATATCTTTATTCTACGATATTCTTAAAATATTAACATTATTATTTATTTATAACCAAATTAAAATAACAAAGGTTCCACATTCAATGCGTATGTTTTATACGCCTGTTCTAACTTCTCGAAAACGGCAGAACAGATTATATTGATTCTTGTTTTATTATACTTCAGCGGTAGCCCATCCCCAATTAAGTTTTACGAAAAATATTAAGGATTGGGAAAGAAGTGGGGAACTACGCAGCAAAAATTTTACCTGTTACCCTTATTTTTGTGATATAAGGAATATCACAAATTAAAGGTAACAGTCACACTAAAGGATAAAGCCATTAACCCTAAAAAATAAGCGATTTCGAAAACAAAAAGGAATAAAGTGATTTCCACATAACAGCTTCTGAAGTCTAGACAATTGAGTGGAAATCATTTAATGATTGTCGGTAATAAAAAAATAAATTAAACAAAACGTAAGTATAAGCGTTGTCGACCAAAATGTTGCATATATCTTCCGTCCAAATTTTTTTTAACTGTGTCAGGTGAGTTTCATTTTTACTTGGCACATCGCCAATTCATTGTTATTTAAAATACGCTGGCAACCGCGGTTTAAGCTTTTTTGCGCTACAAAACTTTATAAACACATATGAATATGAATCCTACAAATTGTTGGGTATTCAGTAAATTTGTGAAAATTACCGAGCTTATATCATAATTTTGAACAACAGATTTCGCCCGCGGCTGGTAAACAGTTCGTGGCCCTCTGTAAGCGTTATTTAGTTCAAAATTTTACTCCTTTATTCTGCAACATTATTTCACGCAACTCACAACGAATCTTTCGCGTGTGTTGACAAATTACAAACATTTTTGATGTAACAGATTCCTCATTTGTAACATTAAAGTGAGAATGCTGTGTTCCAAATTGTAATTAAAAAAACATTTTCAATGTTCCATTGTCATACATTTGCGACAGTAGAATTAGCTCAATCCGTTCGTCCTAAACCGTCACAATATCGTAGAGCTCTATATTCTTTTACATTAATTTGGTAGATCAAAACCTAGGAGTACGTTCCTTCGTTATATGTCTCTATTTTAATACAAGAGAATACTCTACTTTTTTATCGCTGGATACGGCCTCCTCCCATCAAGGTGCGAAACATTTGGTACTGCGTTTGGCAATCTAACAAACTGACAAACATCCTTCCTGGTTTAATCGCTGCACTTGCCAGACTGATTGGACATAATAGTACCAGATGTTTCCTTCTTCTTTACGCAGGATGATGTACAGCCATTTATTGAAGGTCCTTAGTTTTTCTGAATTTTCCTATTATCGCATCTCGTGATACGCAGACGAAATGAGTTGATGGATTTTGTTACGCTGACTCCACACGACCATGTAAGCAGGACATGTAAACAGTTTTCGGGTGTCCATATTTTTAACGGAACTTATGTAGTCGTCGTTATGTATTGTCAAGGTCTTTCAAAATATTTATGCGGTTCCATAAAGTCATCAAGCATAATTTTCAAAATACGAAGATTCTAATTAGCCTGTAAGGTGATGGAAAATGATCTGAAAATAAGTACTAAGAATACGATATACGACGACGAATACGATAGGCTATACCTAATATTTAATCTTTAGAAGCTTATAAGGATAAAGATAATAGGCTTTGAGGGACCTTAGCTTACACGTTGCTGCGGACGGCGAGTGAAATCGTCCATCGCCCCGCACCGCACCCACTTCGACACGTCCCGCGCGCCCCGCATCGAAACAAGGGCCCCGCGCGGACGGCACTCCCACTAACTCGGAGCTTACGGCGCACCGAATTACGGAATAAAAGAAGCGCTTCTGGCGCCGATTCCGTATTTGCGCCCTCCTTTCTGCCAAGGAGGGTCGCGTTCGTATACGGCTTAGAGATCTCTGGTCAGATCGTTAAGCCAATTCCTAAAAGGTTGGGTTTAGTGGGTAAAAGTCGCCACATAACCACGCAGCCGGCTGCGTGGTATGCTATGAGCATTCCCAACCTCCCTCCCCCGCTTTCCGGAGGGTTGCCCATATTTGCTTCGGGCGCAAAAAAAAAAAAACGCCGATTCTGCATTCTATCGGCGGCAACTCAAGCAACAGCAAGCAACCCGAACAGAAGAACCAACAAGAATCCCTATTAGTGTTAACTACTGCAATTGTAAAGAATTGTGGAAAAGATACGATATTAACATCAATGGCGAGTACATCACTCACCTTCGATTTGGCGACGATATAGTCCTTATGGCAGAATCGCTGGAGGACTTAAGCACTATGCTCAATGACCTCAATAGTGCCTCCCAACGGATAGGTCTTAAGATGAACATGGACAAAACAAAGATCATGTTTAATGTCCATGTCACACCTATGCCGGTAGTTGTTGGGAGCACTATGCTCGAAGTTGTTGACGAGTACGTTTACCTGGGACAAATAGTCCGACTAGGTAAGTCCAACTTCGACCGAGAGGTCAATCGACGGATTCAACTCGGCTGGGCAGCGTTCGGGAAATTACGACATATCTTCTCGTCAGGTATACCTCAATCTCTAAAAACTAGATTGTACAACCAGTGCGTGTTGCCAGTGATGACTTACGGATCTGAGACGTGGTCCTTCACTGCTGGCCGTATGAGGACGCTCAAGGTCGCTCAGCGAGCTATGGAGAGGGCTATGATCGGAGTTTCTCTGCGTGATAAACTCAGAAATGAGGATATCCGCATTAAAACCAGAGTGACCGACATAGCCCAACAGATTAGTAAGCTGAAGTGGCAATGGGCCGGCCATATAGCTCGAAGAACCGATAACCGATGGGGAAGAAAGGTTCTCGAGTGGCAGCCTCATACCGGTAGGCGTAGTGTAGGTTGACCCCCCACTAGATGGAGTGACGACCTGGTGAGATATGCAGGAAGTCGATGGATGCAGGTGGCTCAGGACCGTGCTTTGTGGCATTACTTGGGAGTGCAGTGCAGTTCAGCAGTGGACTTGTGAAGGGCTGTAATGATGATGATGATGACTGCAATTGTAAATAGTGTAAATATAGTGTGTCATTTTGTCAAGCAATTTAATTTCTACTCAACCCCTTCATAGTCAGACAGATGTCACAGTTTTAAAAGTAAATAGTAGCTCCTAGCGTATTAAACACAACACAATAAATTAAATACAGTCCACTCGCTTTCATCTACCATACACGTGTTTTAATACCCACTTAGCTAGTTTTGAAGATGTAGCTTGATTTGAATCCATATTTATACGTTTATTAATATTTTTAATAATACTTCATTTTTTGTTGCGTTTGTCATTGAACGCCTCCTAAACGTCCGGAACGACATTGATGATTTTTTTGTGTGTGTTTGATGGCGAAATACACAAACGCTACCCACTTTTCGCCAGAACGACATTGATGATTTTTTTGTGTGTGTTTGATGGCGAAATACTCAAACGCTACCCACTTTTAAGATTTCGTTAGGTTTCGTGGTGTTACAGTCAGTTTGACTTAAAGTGCGAATAGCATTTGAGTATTTGAGCATGAGTAGTTTTGATTGTATAGTTTGGATTCACAATTGAATCCCTTAAAGCTATAAATATATTTAATAAATATAGGCAACAAATAAGTAAAAAAAAATAATTAAAAGTGAACCACCAAAAAAAATCGTCTTAATATACGAACAAAAAAAAAAATAACACAATATCCATAATAATTAAAAAAATTAAACAACATTGTTGTATCTAAGAAAAAATGCTTCTAATTAGCTTATTGTGCTACGAAAGGCTACACACTGATGCTTTTACAGATTACAAAAATAAGCCTCTAAGCAGATAAAGAATAAAATAAACAAAACAGTTATTGACTAAATCGTTTTTGAAGTTCCTTATGTTTAGATAAAACTGCCTTATCATGTGTAATATAACAAAGACTGGACATCACGATTTCGCGTTCACGATTTTAATTTTGTTCACAAACATTTCAATGATCCTTTTTAACGGAATTCACATAAATTTTATTGCTTTGTACTGTATATTTATCTTACGTATTATATATATTATGAAGGATATTAGGTACCTACTCGTACTTAAGAAAGACTGACTGACCAACTCACTACGACACTCACACACTGTATTTAACTTGTCTGACTAAACACAGTATTTATCTTTCGTAGTTTATATTATAGAAGACATCAACTTACTTAACTTACTATCTTAACTACTTAAGAAAATAGTTAGTGGTGGAAGTTAAGTCTTTGGGGCCCGAAGGAATAATAGTTATAAATCTAATGATTTCTTATATTTACGCGAACACTACACATTGAAATAATACTAGTTTTTAGGGTTCCGTAGTCAACTAGGAACCATAAACCTCTAACTTTTGAACCATAAGTTTAGAAAATATGAAAAAATCTGAAAAGTAGAACTTTATAAGGACTTTCTAGAAAAATCATTTTCAACTTGGATGGAAACGACAGTACCCACTACCGGGAGCAGTAGCAGGAGCGCGAACCGCTGCTGGAGCGCGAACATAATGGATACCCACCTTTAAACTCATTTGTGACGGACGGGAAACTACGGAACCCTACACTGAGCGTGGCCCGACACGCTCTTGGCCGGTTTTTTATTACGGATTTTATCGCGTATATTTAACAATAAATACCCGACGTTTCGAGCGCTTTACAGCACCCATGGTCACGGGGGGGGGGGGCTGAGATGTTCAACGTCCAGATAATTTCCTTTGTTGTGATTGTCAGAAGTGTACATGTGTATCATTTTAATCCTTATCAACTCTTCAAACACTTTCAAGCTAAACACGGATTTCTTATCCGAGGCCAAAGCCTCTCGAGGTCAAAGCATTCAACCGCTGGTTGAATGCTTGGTTTGAATATCGCAAACTTCGTATTGATTGTTTAAATTTGATCATATTAAAAATTGTTTATTTACTCGTCACCCCCTTTAACCTCAGTGAAAAATATGAAGGAAATGAGTTTTAAAACTATATGTTAGGTGCGTTAAACTCGCAAAAACTTGCCTGGAAAGATACGTTAAAAAACTCATATAATATCATGTATATAATATTTATAATAAAATGTTATGATATGTTATCTGTATAACTAGCCGTCATTGAACACTGTAGTAGCGTAAAATATTTGCATCGTTGCGTTATGCGGTATCCATAAATTACTCACTTCGGATTAAAACAACATTTTCAGTATATTTTCGCGATGTTATGCTCGCGTAATACAAGGATTACATTCGACCGGCTAAAGCGAGCGAGCTTTTCGATCCATAGTTTAAAAAAACATTGGGATTTTCGGATATCAACGCCTTTCAATAAATAAAATTTTATTTACATGCGGTTTTATTATACGAATAGTGACGACTAAATGTTATACAACTAACGCCAACAAAAATTTCAAATCCTATTCATACATATATACATTACATATATTTCGGTCACTGGCTTGTCATCGTATAAAAATTCAAGCTGTATTTTTATTATAGTATATTATATAGGTATCCAAAAACATTACATGATGCATTCTACGTTGTTCAAACAGATTATTTTTTATTAAAAAGCTTGTTTTTCTCGTTTCTGTATATTAGATATATTGTGAAGAAGGATTAAAGCCCTGACTTAAGAATAATTGTTGTGAATGAAATTATTTTTAGTAGTCAAACTACTAAAAATAATTTCATATTCTTCTTCTTCTTCTTAGAAAGCTTTTATTATTATTAAAAATACTTTTTTACACTTTTGACCAGACTAAGCATTCAATCTCAATACCGTCATTACCTATTTTACTACTTTTAGAAGTGGAATTCTTTCATCTAATTTATATGGCATCACCCCTGATTGGAATAAAAAATACGGTTGACCCTACAGGCCATCCCTGGAACTTCCCGCTAATTTCAAATGCTAAGCGCTCCAGATTCCACCTATCTATTACATGTAATAGATAGGT
>JAUPFT010000019.1:27716080-27968580 GCA_036936625.1 Parnassius smintheus behrii | reverse complement strand
ACAACTCACTGGTCTATGTTTGAATTCAAACCATCTAGGAACCCATTCAAACACACAAAAAATTTCATCGAAATCGTTCGTGCCGTTTTTGTTAATTTTTATATGTATGTATAGATAATATGGATTTTTACTTTTTAAACTCTTTATGTTATAATATAGGGTTGCATTTTATTATAACATTCATTAAACATTTTTATTCTTTTATTAAGAGACCGAGTTATTTTTTTGCCATAGTGGTCTAGATTAGTACAACCCTCTTATGGGGCATCCAAATTAAAACTGCATGCGTCTCCAGTATATTTTGGTAGCTTTAACACTTTTATCACACGAAATCATATTTAGAATTTTAAAATTTATTAATAGAAAGGGCGTGACGAGTAATTTTTTATGGTATCTAATACGTTATATGTGACAAATTCTACCAAAATAGGTGCAGTTTTTAACTAGACGATGTCTAATTATTTCTTTTGTTATTTCGCTGCTCAATGTTGTTTGCAAGTTTACAAGACTACTAAGCCTGCAAGCAAGTTGTTTGCTTAATGGGCTAGTTACCATTAGCAATAATAGCGCGTTGATCACTTAAATGTCTTCAGCAAATCTATATGAACCTACCTTTAAATCATTTTTTAAAAGTATTCTATCTGTGTTGTTAAACGCCACTTTAATAATGTCCTGAGTTTATAAATAAAATAAAATAATTTATAATGCCGTACCACTAACAATAAAAATAAATTATCATTTATATATTTTTGTGACTCTCGTATTCCGCAGTCCTTATTAATAAGTTGCATAACATATCTTACATTTTCACTTGTTATGTTTTGGTTTCGCATGTAAATAATGCGTATTAATAGTTTCCTACGTTTAAACTGCTTCCTTGCGTTGAATGGTGTTTCGATTGTTTCGAAGATCATAAATATTGATAAGCTATAACGAAATAGTGTAAGCAATGGGTTTATTACTTCCCGTTATAGATCATTTAACACACACGTGACCGATGCTCGTTGGGCTAGTTCAAATGTCGGTTATGATTTTATTTATGGTGTTATTTTTTTCAATAGAAAATTCAATAGAAAATACATTTTTAATATCTTTTTAATTGTACCCTGTTTATAATAATCGAATCCAATAATATCTTTTATATAGGTATTTTTATGATAGGTACCAACATTTACGAAATGTTTGTCCTTATTTCATGTTTTGTTATTTTTTAAATTTTGGTAAAGTAATCGTCTCCATCCTAATATATTTTTGCATACCACGGAATTTTTATTTCTATTTTTGAAAAGAAAATAACGTTTGTCGGGAATAAAATCAGACTTATACGCCTGCCGGGTCAAAATATAATTTATGAAATACACAATCTTATTTTGTTTTTCGGATTTCGCTATGGTACTAGGCTTGAAAAGGACACAACGGATCGGAAACTAAGAAACAGAAGGGAGGAATCGAGGCTTCTCTCGATCCGGCCTCCTATAACGCCTACGTTGGGTTCGGGAACAACGTATGTGATCTCCGCAACGGAGTAACACACTAGGGCGATAACCTCTTTCCTTTTCAGCAAGTAGGTTCAGACGGGGATTACGGGTCTTCCGAAGTCGTCCCGGTCCCGACGCCTTAATTCTTCGATGTGGACTGTATAACTTTAGGGATGAATTACTTGGGAATAAAACAGCAATTATCTTCAAACCGTTCCGTGAGAGAGTAATCACTTTTCCCTATCACTTCCCTACACTTTTTCTTCTTGACTGCTGGTTTTCACTTTTCCCGAAGGATTTTCTTGTTTTTCCGAACTATTACCCCGAACGAATTGCAATTTACGTTAATTGTCATCTGCACGCACCTAAGTACGTGTAGGTATCGGGCCTCGGGGTGTCCCCCATTGCCCGGGTGTCCTCATATCCCATTACTATGGGACAGTCATTAGGCCTATTCTAGGCTTGATAGCATACACGGGTTGTTCCGTAGTATAATGGTTATGATTTCCGCAGTTATCCAACTACGGAAAGAGAGGTTGTCTGATTGAGTCAAAGTTGGCCTTTCAGCGGCATTGAGGGTTGTTACTCGACTCTCTAATCACATATAGAGAGGAGTTCTCTTGGAAGAGGTCGCCCGTCCGGTGGCCGGGTGTGCAACGGCGCAAAACCGTTGAGGTGTTCGTGTGGCCCGTTATCGGCACGGTCGAACATACCGCGCGCTAACCGGGCCACAAAGTCGTAGATACTCTCGACCTTTAAGTCGGCCGCTATCACGTCATTCCGGACGTAGCGACCTGCTCCGACGATCGTTCTTAATGTCAGGTTCTGCTGGGCCTGTAGTCGCCGCCTCAGAGGATCGCTCAGAAGTGCGTTCCAGGCCGGTGCAGCGTAGGTGATGATGGTCCGGATATACATCTTGTATATCCGGAGCTTGGTTCGTAGTGGCAGCTTGGATGCCAGGACCGGCAAGAGCGTCGCCCGCGCACATCGGGCCCGGCGGACGACGAAGTCGACGTGCGCGGTCATGCGCAGCGTCCTGTCGATCCTGCACCCAAGGTATGTTACAGCCTTCTGGTACGCAATCTCCTGGCCGTTGAGGGTCAGCGGAGGTGGTAAGTTCCTGAGCCGGCGAGTGAGCAGAGCGGTCGTCTTACCAACGTTGACGACCATCCTCCACTCATCCAGCCATGGTGGCAGCAGGTCCAGCAGACGCTGCATCTTGGCAGTGGCTATGTGGGCTCTTCTGGACGAAGTGAAATAGGCGCTATCGTCCGCAAATAGCGCCAGCTCGACGTCGTCCTCCCACTCTTGAAGCCTGCCTGCCAGTGTTGGTATGTCGTTGGTGTAAGCCGCGTACAGGACTGGAGACAAACAGCTGCCCTGTGGGACGCCGGCTTTGATGGATCTTGTTGCGGATTCGGCGTCCTCTACGCAGACGTAGAACTTCCTATCTTCCAGGAAAGACGCTATTAGCCGCAATATAGCAGGAGGGACACTGGTCTGTTGTTCCAGCTTATATAATAGTCCTACGTGCCACACCCGGTCGAACGCCTTCTCGATATCGAGAAAGACGCCCAACGATATGCGGCCACGATTGTACTCTGCCGCAAGCAGGTGCAGCACTCTAGTCAGTTGTGTAACTGTGGAGTGACCCCTCCTGAATCCGTGCTGCTCCGCCCGAAGTTGGATGCACGGACGGAGACGTCTTAGCAGCAATCTTTCGAACAGTTTAGCTATATGTGGTAATAGCGTGATCGGCCTGTAGTTGGCAGCTCTACGCCTGTCCTTCCCGGGTTTCGGCAAGACGATTATTTTGCCTTTTTTCCAGTCCTCCGGGAAGTGGGATGTCCGCAATATCCCATCGTAGAGTCGACCAAGCTCTACTATGACTCTATTGGGCAACTGTCGGAGTGCAGCGTTGGTAATCCCATCGTGCCCCGGCGCCTTCCTCGGTTGCAGGCAGGTTACTGTCCTCCGCAATTCTGCGGGGGAGATGAACCAATCTCCTGCAAGAGGTGGCGCGGGCGACGACAGGAACTCCCGTACGCTACTTTCCTTCCGGGCATGAAGCTCCAAGAACTCCGCACTTGCTGTGTTCGGCATAAATTGCTCCTCGAAGTGCTCGACTAGGATATCCGCTCTGCCCTTGGCATCGTAGCATCGTTTGCCCGTATTATCAGTCAGCGGGCAAACGGGAGGTTTAGATTTGGTCAGCTGTCGGTTTAGTCTATAAAGCGACGCATCTTGCTCTTACGCTTTGTGGATGCGCCGATCCCAGGCTTCGCCTCTGAAGGCCTGAATTGCAATAAAACCCGTTCACTAAGCTACCCCCAGAACTATACGCGAAAGTGAGCCGCGCCATTCGCGTGCCTGCGCAACTTAACAACATGAATTTGTACTATTACTCTCTCACGTTTCACTTAATTTCTTTATTCACATAAATCATACATAAATACAAGTTATCTATTTAGATAGCACAAAACAATATCTACACCATGATATACATTATTTTTCCGTATCACAAAAATCCTTTAATTTATAAAACAAAATATGCCTACTTTAATCACAAATTCAAAATCCAAACTTCTTAAATATTTAACACAGAAAGTTAAAACAATGTTTCCCACTTGAATTTATACATATATTAACTAACACAATAGTTTAATTTACATTTTCTCTATTTATTTCACTATTTAAAACACTTTTAAATTTCTTATACAAAACTATCATTATTTCACTTATACACAGGAATTTTCACATAAAAATAACACAGAATTCACCTTTTTAGCACGTACAATCAACCTGAAATGTTTTACAAGTCATTTTTACATAAATTGCTGAAATTACAAACATTTTAAATTTTTACATATTCGGCCTCCTAGGGGCGTGGTCAGCGTGCTTTCGTGAACTCACACTATTTGAACAACTAACTTTGCACGGCTCTCGGCTATCAGAAAAAAATGAAATTCTGAAATACACTTAATTTTAACAATATTATGTAAACAAGTGCTTCTACATAATTTTCAAACAGTAGGAAACTATTTCTGATAAGACTCTTATTCGTTATCATGTTTCTTATCAGATAACAATACAAGTGAATGTTCTCATTAATCAATCACAACAAATAGGCATTTGTTTTCGTACAAACATATCATACTTATACAAGACAATACTTATGTAATTAATTTCCGTTAATTCTGTTTATGCACAGAGTGATCATCTCGACCGGGGAACCAATCCGATCTCTAACTTCACTTTAATATTCCTTTGAATTTACATCGTTGGAAAGACGATTTCAACCGGGGAACAAATCCGGTAACATAATTTATAACATAAAATTCCCTATATGAATTTATTGAAAAATATTACTTAGAAAACAGTAAACTAGTCCGGCCTGGGAGTCGAACCCAAGACCTTCATACCATTAATTCGACATTTCTTTAAGATTTAACTAAGCATTTTCTTATCAGAACATCTGTATTGGACAATAAGTTTCTGAAAAGTTATTCGTCATCGGTTGACTTAATAAACTGAAATATTCTTATAGGCGCGTCGCCAACAATCTCCCCCCCCCCCCCCCGTGCGCTAGCACCATCATTTGGGAGGCGTCGCGGGTACCAGGACTATTATTCTGGATGTAGGTCTCCTCAAGATACCTGTGCTAGTAATGACGTCAACCACTCTGGTGTGACCGTCTGGTCCCGGTAACGTTCTACTAATTTTGCCTTTCGGCCACGTATTTCGTGGCAACGAATGATCTATTATCAAAACAATATCGCCTTCTTTAGGTTCCATGAACTTTCCGTTATTACCTGTTCGCGGTATTAAGGTAGGCATGTATTCCTTCAGCCACCTTGTCCAAAAATGGTCGGCTAATCTCTGTGCAGCTTTCCAATTGAGTTGACCCGTCAGATGCCGCTCTAGAAATAATCCAGGTGGTCGATCACCACATGAGCGTCCCAGAAGAAAATGATTGGGTGTCAAACCCTCTTCAGGACTATCCATACTGAATGTTACCAGAGGCCTGGAATTTACTGTGTGCTCTGCTTCTAAAAGCAACGTATGTAGAATTTCCTCTCGTGGGCTCCTTTCTCTGAGCGTAGCGGTCAACGCAATTTTAATCGATCATCGATCATTTAATCGATCGCACCGCATATGGGTGGCGCCTGGGAGAGGTTAGTAATAACCTCTCCCAGGCGCCACCCATATGCGGTGCTCCCGGAGGTATAAATTTCCATTTAATATATCTCTTAAATGACTCATTTTTCATGCTCTCATGGCATTCTTCGCATGCTTTCAATAATTCTTTATTCGTAGCTTTGAAATTTGTCCCGTTATCGCTGTATATAACGGCTGGTTTTCCTCTTCTGGCGATAAATCGCCTTAACGCCATTATCATTGACGCTGGTGTCAATGAGGCTGCTAATTCCAGATGTACTGCTCTGGTAGTCAGACACGTAAATAAAACGCCCCAACGTTTTTCGTGTCGCCTTCCTATAGTCACACTCATAGGACCGAAATAATCCACAGCTGAGCATGTAAAAGGTGGTTCATGATGAGCTATTCTCTCCAGAGGAATATTTCCTTGTGGCACGTTCTGCGGTTTGGATCTGTATGTCCTGCACCACTGACAATGATGTGACACACTTCGTACTACATTACGTAAGTTCAAGACATAAAATTTCTGGTTCACCTCATTCATCACCGTCTGGTGATTGGCATGTCCAAAATGATGATGAACTTCTCTAATCATCATTTTAACGATTTCGTGTTTACCGTCCAATATGACAGGTTTTCTACTTTCCTCGGTCAAATTAGACTTGAAAGGTAAACGTCCATTTAAACGGAGTAAGTTATCTTCTCCTATTTCCATAGATAATTTACTTAAGCGTGAACTTCTTTCAACACTTTTGCCTGCTTTCAAGCATTTTATTTCCGAATAAAAACATTCGTCTTGAACGAACTTCCAAATTAATAATTCCGCTTTTTTCAAGAGTGCTATGTCCAACGCGCCATCGGGTCCTTTAACCGACTTTGCTAAAACTTTGTTGGAACACATAACCGACTTTTCGGCTGCGTCGTCGGGTCCTTTAACCGACTTTCTTAAACTCTTGAATTTTTCTACCGCTTGTAAGGTGCGTGTAGTTGCCCCAAGGAATTTCTTAAAGCTGCTAAATCGTCCGTAGTCGGGTAGACTTAACGGTTCTCGTTTTCTTAACGCATTTACGCCCTTTGGCGATTTTTCTTCACCTGTTTCTAAGCTTTTTATGGTGTCCACTTGTTTGGGCCATAAATCAGGACTTTTCCTGAGGAATTCAGGTCCTTGAAACCAGCGATGACTTACATCGAAGGTGGAAGGGAAATTTCTAGTGGCGTCGTCTGCCACATTTTGTGACGTTGGAACCCATCGCCATTCACATGGCTTACTGTGATCTTCGATCTCAGCCAATCGATGAGCAACGAATGGTTTAAAAGCGCGAGGATCTGACTTAATCCACGCTAATACTGTACGTGAGTCCGTCCAAAATACTCTCTCGGACATCTCGTACTTGCTCTCTTCACTAACCGAGGCAGCCAGCCTGCTGCCCATAAGAGCTGCTTGCAATTCAAGCCTTGGAATCGAAATTGGTTTCAACGGCGCTACTATTGCCTTTGCGGCGATCAGCGTAATCCGCCTTATTCCTAGCTCGTCCGTGGTGACGTAATACACCGCGGCAGCGTATGCTTTTTCACTAGCATCCGTGAAAGTGTGTAACTCTCCCTTGCCGACGCCTTCAGCAACGGGTCTAGGTACTTCTAAATGACCTAATTTCTTCACTTCCGATATCCATTTACAAAATAACACGTGTAATTCGTATGAAACTTCTTCATCCCAAGAGATGCCTGTCCTCCATACTTGCTGGATCAGCGACTTCCCTTGAATCGTTATGGGTGATGCGAGTCCCAAAGGATCGAAAACTGACATCACAGCGCTAGTTATCTCCCTCTTCGTAGGCGGTCGTAAACCTTCCATCACCTCTTCCGGTGTGTTACGAAGACTTGTGGAGAAACTTATTATATCCCGTTTGATATTCCAAATCAAACCTAACGTGCGCTCGGTGTGCTCTTTATCTCCCAGCGAAGCACTGTCGCTCTTATATTTACTTTCCATTTTACTTAAAACTTCGGGTCGGTTGCTAGCCCATCCCCTCAGTTGGAAAGAAGCATGTTTATGTAATTCATACATATCGTTTACTATCCTTTCGGCCGCCGTCACGTCGGGAAATGCCTGTAGATAGTCATCCATATAGAAATTGCTTTCCGTAGCGGAAGCTGCTTCTGGATAGATATGTGCGTTGTCCTGCGCATTCCTATTCTTTACATATATAGCGATGCATGGTGATGATGCCGCTCCAAATATGAGTGACGTCATTCTATACTCTTCCGGTGGCGCGTCACGATTGTGCCGCCATAAGAATCGAAGGCTATCCCTGTCTTCATCCCGGATTTTCACTTGCAGGAACATTTCTTTAATGTCTGCCATTACTGCCACGCTTCCTTCTCTGAATCGTAGCAGCACTCCGAACAACGACTTCAATAAGTCCGGTCCGGTTAACAATGCATCATTGAGACAACGTCCGCCCGTCTTTGCGGCGGCGGGTTCCGTGAGAGAGTAATCACTTTTCCCTATCACTTCCCTACACTTTTTCTTCTTGACTGCTGGTTTTCACTTTTCCCGAAGGATTTTCTTGTTTTTCCGAACTATTACCCCGAACGAATTGCAATAAAACCCGTTCACTAAGCTACCCCCAGAACTATACGCGAAAGTGAGCCGCGCCATTCGCGTGCCTGCGCAACTTAACAACATGAATTTGTACTATTACTCTCTCACGTTTCACTTAATTTCTTTATTCACATAAATCATACATAAATACAAGTTATCTATTTAGATAGCACAAAACAATATCTACACCATGATATACATTATTTTTCCGTATCACAAAAATCCTTTAATTTATAAAACAAAATATGCCTACTTTAATCACAAATTCAAAATCCAAACTTCTTAAATATTTAACACAGAAAGTTAAAACAATGTTTCCCACTTGAATTTATACATATATTAACTAACACAATAGTTTAATTTACATTTTCTCTATTTATTTCACTATTTAAAACACTTTTAAATTTCTTATACAAAACTATCATTATTTCACTTATACACAGGAATTTTCACATAAAAATAACACAGAATTCACCTTTTTAGCACTTACAATCAACCTGAAATGTTTTACAAGTCATTTTTACATAAATTGCTGAAATTACAAACATTTTAAATTTTTACATATTCGGCCTCCTAGGGGCGTGGTCAGCGTGCTTTCGTGAACTCACACTATTTGAACAACTAACTTTGCACGGCTCTCGGCTATCAGAAAAAAATGAAATTCTGAAATACACTTAATTTTAACAATATGTAAACAAGTGCTTCTACATAATTTTCAAACAGTAGGAAACTATTTCTGATAAGACTCTTATTCGTTATCATGTTTCTTATCAGATAACAATACAAGTGAATGTTCTCATTAATCAATCACAACAAATAGGCATTTGTTTTCGTACAAACATATCATACTTATACAAGACAATACTTATGTAATTAATTTCCGTTAATTCTGTTTATGCACAGAGTGATCATCTCGACCGGGGAACCAATCCGATCTCTAACTTCACTTTAATATTCCTTTGAATTTACATCGTTGGAAAGACGATTTCAACCGGGGAACAAATCCGGTAACATAATTTATAACATAAAATTCCCTATATGAATTTATTGAAAAATATTACTTAGAAAACAGTAAACTAGTCCGGCCTGGGAGTCGAACCCAAGACCTTCATACCATTAATTCGACATTTCTTTAAGATTTAACTAAGCATTTTCTTATCAGAACATCTGTATTGGACAATAAGTTTCTGAAAAGTTATTCGTCATCGGTTGACTTAATAAACTGAAATATTCTTATAGGCGCGTCGCCAACAAGGCTGTACTAAAAGTATCTTTTTAATTGAAAATTCCTTGGTTTTAAAAATTGAATACCATTTATTTATTTAAAAAAATATTCTCGGTCTTGTCACAAGATTCTGTCAAACTCGTTTAGTCGTTGAGGAAATGGAATTGACTCGAGAAAATTCAAGAGCGATGATTTGTTATAACTTTTGAAGTGGTTTAACACAAAAACAGTGTGTTGACCGGATGATTTCTGCATTTGGTGATGAAGCCCCATCCAAAACCACAATTTATTTTGTTGTATTCTATATAATATATATTATATTTATTGTATTGTAGTTTGCTGAATTTCAACGTGGACGTGTCAAGCTCAGTGATGATCCCCGTCAAGGTCGTCCAAAAACTGCAATCACCCAAGAAAATTGTTGATGCTGTGCGTAAGCTGAATGAGGAAGATCGACATGTGACATACCGCGAAATTCAGGCAATTTTAGACATTGGCATGAGTCTTTATTAGGTGTAAAAAGTTGTTTTCCCGATGGATACCGCATTCGCTCTGTGAAGAGCAAAAAGCGGCTCGCATTACTTGGTGCGTCAGAACTCTCGAAAGATTCCACGCAGGATCCTCAAATGCTGTATACAACATCGTATCAGGTGACGAATCCTGGATATACGCGTACGAACCCGAAATAAAAAACCAGTCACGAGTTTGGGTGTTCGAAAATGAGTTAAAGCCAACAAAAATTGTTCGTTCACGGAGTGTTGCAAAAAAATGGTGGCCACGTTTGTCTCCAAAACCGGCCATGTTACGACTATTCATCTTCAGGGACAAAGAACGGTTAATGCAGAATGGTATACTAGAATTTGTTTGCCACAGGTCGTTTCTGAACTCATCACGACAATGCGAGTTCTCACACCGCATACAGAACAAAAGAGTTTTTAGAGCGAGAAAAGCATAGAATTATTAGACCATCCGCCGTACAGCCCCGATCTAAGCCCTAATGATTTCTATACTTTCCCTAAAATAAAGAATAAATTGCGTGGACAGAGATTTTCATCACCTGAAGAAGGTGTGGACGCCTACAAAACGGCCATTTTGGAGACCCCAACTTCCTGGAATGGAATGGTTGCTTCAACGATTGGTTCCATCATATGGAAAAATTTGTCAAATTTCGCGGAGAATGCTTCGAAAAGCAATAAATACATTTTTAAATAGTAATATTGTGTCACTTCCTTGATTCCCGAAATTTTCAGTGCCGCCCCGTAACGTGCGGTTACGGCATTAGAGAATCCCTCACCCTATTCTGTCTGGGGGCTCTAAGAGAAGGCTTTGGGTATAGACACAAAGATCTTAATACGGTTTCCGAAAATTGCTACTTATTCCGTTTATGTTAGTACGTTAAATAACCAATACAGTGATCTGTGTCAAAGGCTCAAAACATCTACAATGCCAGAGGCATATGTTTTTAAATATAAATTTATGGTAATACCTAATATTATATAAATATATTTAATTACGTGGTAGAGCCACGCTGCATCGATATTCTGGTTGAAGTACGATGGTCGTGGACGACGGGTCGGCTCGACCGGAGTGGTAGGACAACGCTCTCACAAAATACCAGTGTAAAATAGCAGCTTAATAATAAACCGGAGATCCTTTTTACTGAAAACGAGGCATTCCATTTCAGTCCTCAGGGGTGACAACGCATCTGCATTTTGATTCTTAATCCATGATAAATGTAGATGTCTCCATAGGCCCATGCCAGAGAATGCACTTACCATCAGGTGAACTGTCTGCTCGTTTTTCACCCTTATTCAATAAAAAAATATATTCAACCTTAAATAATTATATAATATATATGTGAATTTAATGCATTGTTAAAACGATCTTTCTAGTGCATTAATTAACTGTGATATTGTGGCAGTCAACAGGATAGAACATATTGTTATGGAACGATTATACGAGTTAAAAGAGAAACACTTATCCTAAAATCTGTGTACGTTATACGATAACATTGAAGATAGTCTTGGGTGGAGTCTCAGAGATACAAGGCCAATAATAATAAACGTTACATTAGTTACGAATAGGTTGCGAACTGGTAAGGAATTAGTGCCTTAAGCTTGGAGTAAAAGCCACAATCCTTTAAAATACATAGTGACAGTTCCTGTTGTCATCTTTCAGTTTTAAGCCAGAAATCACAACACAGACAGGAGGATATCACCAAAACTATTAAATTATGTAACTCAATTTAGAATATCTAAGACTGCACTGGAGTGCATTCTATATAATATAGGTAGATACCACAATTTTTCGCATTAAAATAATTCTATACAAATTTGAAGTTGTTAATTGCTTGTGGTTAAAGATGAAGAATAGTTAATTACGCTCAAAATTGTTATCTATTTGTTTATTTTTCCTTTATTTGACTTAGACGAAGCTCACGGACTCGCCGCCCTCATATTGTTTATTAATACGGTGTTATACAAATTATTGTCGGGCTATCGGATGTTTTGTTTAGATTGCGGTGGTAAGTTTCAACTCCCGAGGCTGTTTGTTTTACCTATAGTGTGAATAAATAATTTGTAGACCCTTGTTAAATATTAAAACGTTCGGGAGTTCGTTAAACAGCGGCGTACCGATACACACAACTTTGCTTAACTTCAATTATATAATAGCTTAATTTAATTTATTTCTAAAATTTTAACGTTATATTTAATATTATAAATTTAAACGTAAAACAGAAAAACATAATTTTCATTTTGCAAATCAAAGTTCAAACAACAAAGCATTTTTTTTAATAAATGTTAAGCGGATATAAGATAATTAAAAGATTATATTGATTGCGGTGTGAATACTTTGTCTATTTAAAGATAACTTTAGATCCAAATTATAGATCAAAAAATATTTTCAACCACGTTAGATTACCTATAACAGATAACGTTTGTGACACCTATTTGTAGCCCCTTATAATTCCTAACGCATAGTAATAGAAAAATCCTTAGTCAACTCTGAGGTGCTTGTTTATCGTTTACCTAATTGTACCGCGAAAAAAGTTTGGTCTATACTGGACACAAGGGGATGAAACATTTTGAAATTTTCCACTCCATGAGTTGACTGGTAGAGAATGCCTCAAGGCATTAAGTCCGCCCTTTGTATTCTTTTGTTAAGGATGCAATAAAGAATAAAATAAATAAATAAATAAAAATATCAGTAAAGGATTAATTTCGTTTTTAAATATTACCTAACTCCTACTATACTAAACGCAAAAAATTAAATAGAAAACTAGAAATTCTCCAGACTCAATTATAAAAGAGTTTTATTGTTGTCTATCATTAAACCCTACTAAGTAGTAAATACTAAAGCCACGGCCTGTTGCTGGTTCTTACACAAGTGTACCCTTCATAAGTTTATCGCTGAACATAGTCCACTCCTTATCAGGCAGTCACTTCATATCTTGGGAAGCCGCTTAAAATTCGCTAACCGACATGAGGCTGCCACTCTTAAACCTTTTTTCCATCATTGGTTGTCGATTCTTCAAGTTATATGGTTGGGCAGGTCACATCAGCTTACTAATCTATTGCACTCGGGTTCTATTGCGGATATCTTTATTAAGGATTCTATCACGTAAGGAATTTTGAGTATACCCTCTCCATACATCACTGAGAATGACACATCTTAGATCCATATGATTATTGGCAATATACACTGGTCGTACCCTCTTCTTTTTTAAGTTTTAAGGTATACGTGATGAGAAGATGTGTCGAAATCTCCTTAATGCTGCGCAACTGGATGTGTCAAATTTCTACTTGGTCGAAGTTAGACTTACCTAGTACATATTTTACTTAAAATTAGGAAGAGACGTTAAGAAACATTCAAAAATGTTTCAAAGTATTTACGTATACTTTCTTAATAGAAACTTATAACAAAGATAGTAAAAAGATATTAATGTCACTTACTTTCCCCATTTATTTTTATTTTGTGCGTACATTTAGAATTTTACGGAATCTATAAGTATCTTAAAAATAGTTTTAACAAAAGCTTTCTTCACCTTGATGTTATTTTTATTATTTTTCCAAGCAGTGTAGCTTTTACCAAACAGTATATTTTCACCGTGAAGCCCTCTATTTACGTATGCGAATGTGCATGTTTTGTTTCTATTGTGGGTAGGAGTAGGGTGTGTATTCGTAATTACGGCTTTGGGACGAGTCCCGGAGCAGAGCAACCACACCACGCAACAATATACTTTTCTGAACGCTACTAGAAACGTTAAAATAACAAATAATTTTGTCGTAGAGGATTATAGATATATAAATAATATTGTACAATTCATATCACCGAATATTTACTAACCTTACTTTATATATTATTATACACTACCCTTACTACCTAATACCCTATTTACTACCCTTACTTTATATATTATATATTACTTTATATATATTACGTTATACGTGGTAGAGCCATGCTGAAGTTATGTTAGTAATATTGTAGCAGCAATGGGTCGGCTCGACCGGGTCAAGAACCACGCTCTCACAGAATACGAGCTTAAAATAGTAGCTTAATGCTGCTGTGTTTTGTATGGTGAGTGTAGAGAACCGGAGACCCTTTTTACTGGAAACGAGGCATTCCATTTTTGTCCTCACGGGTGACAACGAATCTGCATTTTGATTCGTAATCGAGGATAGATGTGATGTCTATGGGCTACAGCAACCACTTACCAGGTTTAACAGGTGGTTTGTGTGCTGCCCTGTCACAATATCCAATAAAATAAATAAAAAAACCGTATCATCTATTGGGTGTCGTAGAAAACAAATCAGGAGATGGGGTGCAGCGTCTTCATAATAACGACTAAAAATAAAAAATAAACGGCCGTTGCAAAACCCGCTTGCTAAGCGTGGCAACTACGCCAAATATCTCTCTATGGGGCAATCTATGGTAGAGGCCTATGTTTAACAGTGGAGTTTAATAGGCTGTAACAGTAAAGGTAATTTATATCAGTTTTTTTACTACAAATTATCTGAAACTTAAAAATAATGTACTGATTTTCTTTCTACTCTAATCTGTCTTACTTTGCTCAACCGACATAAAAATGTAGGGATTTCAAATCGAATCATTACTTGTGATGAAAAGTGGACATTGTACGATACTCGGAAGCGCTCGTCGCAATGGCTAAACACTGGAGACCTCAACACCTGCACAAAACGAAAATTGATTCCGAAAAAGTTACTTGTGAGTGTTTGGTGGACCAGCGCCGGTGTCATCCACTATAACTTTCTAAAACTGGCCAAACGATTACAGCAGATATCTATTGTCAAAAACTGCAAGCCATGAAGGAAGAACTAGCTGCTAAACAACCAAGCTTGGTCAATCGCTCTAGGCCACCGCTGCTTCACGACAACGCGAGACCACACACTGCGCAACAAACAACCACTAAGTTAGATGAGCCACAATTGGAATGTCTGCGACATCCACCGTATCCCCAGAGATTACCATTTTTTCCGGAATTTTGACAACTTCTTACAAGGAAAAAAATTCAAATCTGATGTGGCAGTCCAAACCGCCTTCAAAGAGTTTATTGATTCTCGCCCCCATGGTTGTTTTTAGTAAAGGGATCAATGAAATACCTATGAGATGGCAAAAGTGCATAGATAACAACGGTGCATATTTTGATTAATTAAATATATTTTTTTTAAAGTTGACTTTATATTCCTCCTGTACAAAACGCCAAATTCATATGTAAGGACCTATTATAATAACAGGGTTAACGGCTATATTTATTGCTTAACAGATAAAATAGTAACATAAAATATTATTTCTAACAGAAATACTTGTCTCACGTGTAACTTTCCTTAAATGTTTGTCACTTCCAGAAAAAAATAAAATGACCCATTTTAACGTTCGAGAGTCTCCTCTAAATGAACTCGGTCCGTGTTCATGGTAATTCAAGTTCTTACCTGCATGTCTATGCGCGACACAAGGTAAATAAATTTTGTGTCGATGTAACTTTAAACTAAGTTTGAATAACATTAGAAAGTTCATCCACAGACAAAAGTTTATAACTAATTTAACATAACAACTACACTACAAATTACAAACGGGCTTTAGTGACCAATTATTAAAATTAATAGTTTTTATTCAGGATAGGGTAAACAACTTACTATTAAGTAGATCAAAATATTGAGAACAATAATATGTGGAAATAAAACTAAATCTGCACTTACAAGTACTCTGGTTATTAATAAATTGTTAATATTATTATTTAAAAAATTTATAATACATTTAATGTTTGTGAAGACCCTTTGAAAGATTTACTAGCCGGTTCTTCATTGAGAGGTTCTTGTTTTGCGAACAACTGTAGATTTTGACTTTCATAACAGCTTTAATATTACTTTGACATGGAGGTCGGAGAACCGATAACTAATCCACTTACTCGTAAATAGAGTGTTGTGTGTCCGCACTAGATAGTGCGACGACCTGGTGAAGTGTGAAAAAAGAAGGAGCTGGACGAGGCCTATGTTCAACAGTGTAATGATGACGATGATGAATATTTATTTTTGCTTTCGGGTGTGAATACATTAAGATTGTTTCCGATTCTATAATATTGTATTCTATAATTTTATCTTAGATTTTATTATGTAGTATGACACTTTTTAGGGAGAGTGCCTACGTATACCCGCCTCGCGGGGCTAAGGACGGGTTATATCAGACTTGCACCGACTTAAACCCTATGGTATTCCGCCTTCGCCGTATATTGGCAGGTCTACGGGAACGCACACATCCGCGGCTCCACCAACGCCGGCCGCCCCATGGCTACCCCTCCACGGTAAGAAATTCTCCTTCCCTTTTCCTTTTTTGGTAAGGCGCACCAGAAACATTTTGTCAACCACTTCATCTGCGCAACGGACGCCCCCGAGTCCGATACGCGAATGCCATGAGGCCAGGAAAATCGAGCACTCACAAGTACTAGCCTTCCTGATCCCTAGCGGCGGATCTGGTCTATTCTCTTCCGCCAAACAGATAGTCTGCGGAGGCTAGGGAGTGGCGCCTCGCAATACGTCGGTATTGCGAGGCGCCACTCCCACTCCACTCTTCCCACTCCACACTTCTCTCCAGCAGCCCCGCCACCACCACATAAATGGTGCGAATCCGCCAAGATGGGGCGAGTGCTGCATTGCCATACCAACACTCCTCTTCCTCCGGGACACTACCTCGGCTGCGATGGTAGGGGAAGAGGACAACCCTCTCGCCGTAGTCAATCAACTCACATCCGAAGTGGGCTACGCTAAATGGCCACCTCGGCTCGGCCCTTCACCTCAGAAAGCCATGTGGCCTTTTAGCCTTTTAGCTCACCGTGGGCGGCCAAGCTACGGCCACTAAGCCCTCCTCCTCCCACCACGACAAGGCGGGAACCCGTTCGGGGGGGACACCTACGACACTATGTTACATAATATCAACACGATATTATATATAATCTGGCCTGGTAGACGTAGGTTAGTCAGTGGATCTCGCTATCTACTGCAAACAGTAGGTACCAAGATCCACCTATGGCATCCTAAGATAGATATGAACTATGACAGAACATAAATATTATGTTATGCAGTCAAGAAGTTCAGAAGTTTTTAGAGAAAGAATTACTTATATGATGCATCAGCGATTATATACTCGTAATTAAAATTATAAAGATTAAGCAATGTCTATTAGGGGTTTTATTTTACTTTGAAGTTTGTAAGATATTCATTATCATCATCGTCATGATCGGCTCGAATCAGGCCACTGCTGTACATGACCTCGTTTAATGTATGAAGTATTTTATTATCTTTAAAGTCAATAATAATATAACAAGAATATTTAATGGTACTTATCTCCAAAGTAGAATCGTTATACGCAGTAAAAAGGACTAAAGGTTAAAAGGTTGAGCGGTAACTTAACAAAACCTATAATTATTAGTTTAAGTGATCATATTGCAGTAATGCTTGTCAATATTTTTCTTATAACATATTTACCCTAAAATACCTATTCAAATATAGAGTATTTTTAAACCAAGAAACTTATTTTATTTTAACTATAATAATGTTCTCCAGACCGAATTTCGGTAACGGCGGCCAGCCTCAACGGAGACTAGCCATCGGCGCAGGACAGGATTATAGTGCACTCTCCATTCCCTCACTCTCATAATCCGATTTGATTTTAAACCGACAAGACCAGAAAGAGACCAGGCGCAGGACCATCGGCTATACGTGCTTTCCGAGGCACAGGGGTGGGACATCGCCAACTTCCTGATCCCTTCTTGACGGAAAAACTCAATAATTGATTTTTTGGACCGACCCGGAATTCGAACCCAGGACCTTATGTCCAGCATGAACAGCAGTCGCACTACTACAACCACTAGACCAACGAGGCAGTCGAATCGAAGCAGTATTTTAACTATATTAAAACAATGTACACAACAAAGAAATACATTTTTTCTTTTATGTGATATATGTATATATGTACCTCATATCTAGTAATTATACAAAATGAAGTAATTGTTTTGAATTGGTGAGATACAAGATAAACGTTGATTGCTTACTATTACTGTGAGTGGCAGCTTTCATATTAATTAAAAATATAAAGGACTTTATCAAAAGGAGAACATTAAATTTGTTAATAGTATTTCTGTCAAAATCCCCTTAAATAGAATTTCATCCGTTTGTATCGAATGTTGTTCAATTTATTAAGGCTTTCTTGCTTTGGGTCTACTTAAAAATCAATCCTGTCTCAGAGCACTCGTTCCAATCAATCACAGTCCGATTGAAAATTCAATCGCAATAAGAGATGACTGAAGAAGGATTACGTGACTACATTACGGGATATCGCTAAAATAACTTCTGCGAGTTATTTTATTCTTTTTGCGCAGGCCAATTCCCGAGGCACCCCAAGTCTGTCTGTTTTATATCACTTTATCGGAGTTGTGATGAAGTGAAACTATGATTTTTCTTTTCTTTTTGCGATGCTTTGTGTATTATAATGTATAAAGGTAGAGACTGTCAATTTGATGAAAAATGACGTTTTCTATTCGGATTTTTACGAACGTTTATTAAAATTGTAAATGTAGTGTATAATAATTCTATTTCACATAGATAATCAAAATTCAGCGTAGTCAAAATTCGTCTTGCTAAAAGGGAAAAAGTTATCCCATCACAACGGGAAACCACCGAAGATCTTCTGGGGCTGATACGAGAGTTGTGCCGTGAATATAATCGTGTGCGGTTCCGTGATTCTGTTGGTATGCGGTGAGGGTGGGATAACTTGTGGCGTTACTTAGTAAGAGCTCATAAAAGGCACAGTTTCCACTTGAACCTTTTCTTAATTACTCAGTAACAATGTAATTACCTGTGTAAATGTAAAATATTATCCCAGTACTGTGTTGTTGTTGGCTTTCAATGCAAGCCGCTAAGACACTATATCTTAACTAATAATTAATACTTAGTTAGTGATGATATGATATCGGAGCCGTGGTAGCTCAGACGGTTAACGCTCGCTGTAAATATAACAGAACGCGAGTAACCCGGGTTCGATCCCCGCCAGCACCAATGAAATTGTTAATTGTAATTTTAAGAGCTGATTTACCACGTGCTCGGCGGTGAAGGGTATCGTGAGCAAATCTGCATGTCTGAGGAATAAGAAAAAGAATATTTTCGAAGACATGTGAAGTTCGCCAACACGCATTGGGGCAGCGCGGCGGACACTTCCTTGCCCTAAAACCCTGTCAGAAATGAGGGGAGGCCTGTGCCCTGCAGTGGGACGTATATATATATATATATATATATATATATATATAGGCTGTAACTTTTAGTGATTGTATGATAATATTAGGGTAGTGGATACTATTACACCGTGTAATGGCGGTGTAAAAATACACACTACCCGATATCGTCCCGCGGGTGTCGTGAGAGGCGACAGAGGGATAATGAAACAGGAGATCTGCAGCAGCATCTTCCTGATAACTCGAAATAATAAAAAGCTATGGTTGCACACCCACTTGCCAAGCATTGCAACTATGGTAAAATAAATAAAATATTACGCCCACACCGGTTCTCTTAACATGAGATGGACTAAACTTACTTGTCACACTTGCTTTCATAAGAAAGAAGAGAATCATTCACAAAATTCCAGAGTTTTTTTTTAATAGGATTAGGGTGACAAACGAGCACACAGTCAACCTGATGGTAAGTGGTTGCTGTGGCCCATAGACATCTACATCTATCCTCGAATACGAATCAAAATGCAGATGCGTTGTCACCCGAGAGGACTAAGATGGAATGCCTCGTTTCCAGTAAAAAGGGTCTCCGGTTCTCTACTCTCACCATAAGAAATACAGCAGCATTAAGCTACTATTTCACGCTGGTATTCTGTGAGTAGAGTAGAATACAGATTAAAGTAAAAGAGCTTAAAAGACACAGACACCAAAACGGCTGATACCAACGAGTGTGCAAACCCTTACTGAAATAAAAATAATATTGAAATCAACTAGTAGTCAGAGTAACTATCTACTGCGCCACTGGCCTCGGATCTCTATCGAAGTCAATATTTGCTGAAACACAAGTAATTACTTTTTCAAGACTGTTTGTGTTGATTTGATTGTATTTATGTATCTGATACTAAATTGTTTCTCACCTTCTGGTCTGTGGTTTACTTAGAAATTATCACTGATCGAAAGTTAGCCAAGAGGACATTGTCGTTTTGGAAAGTAAAAACATTAGTAAATACTAGGAACACACACAAGCTAGTAGTACCAGTTACTCGACTCCACCGAGTCAGTAATTCATTCTTGGGGCGATGTAAACGCTTTTACAACATAATCCCAGAAAATATACAAAATTTGTCATACACAAAGTTCAAAAATGTTATTAAACTAAGTTTGTATAAAAAGGGTTATTATAATATTAAGGAATTTATGGATGATAATAATCCCTGGGTAGGGTGATCGCTACCAAGCTATTTCTAATTTTTCTTGTGTTGTTAATTTTAAACACGATTGTAAGCTTTTGGGTTTCTTGCTGGTTCTTTCCAGGAAAGAGGTTTTTTTTGCGAACCAGTGGTAAATGAAAAAAGTGACTCAATAAGTATTGTTATAATCTACATTGAATAAAAAAGTTTCTGTTTCTGTTTCTATTACTTAAATATGAAATTTTATCCAAATCCTTTACCTAAAAATTTTTAATAGCTATATGTTAGTCTTGCTAAAACTCAAAAACGACTCGACCGATTTCGATGGATTTTTGTGTGTATTTGAATGGGTTTCTAGATGATTTAGATTCACATTTGAACCTGGTAGCTCGCGCTGTTGTCAAGATCCAGAGATCACCCGTGCGACGCCGGGACGGATTGTTAGTATTTTCTGTTATATGTCGCAAATACTGCTACTTGACAGCAGGAAAGGCTAAGATAGTGGTACGTAACAAGATGATTTTAATAATTTTTTGTAATTATTGTGGCTTCGGATCGGTCCCGATATAATTTCCCTTACCTAAGCATTTCTTGTCCTACCGCCTCCCCTATGTTCGCACTACTCAAAAATGGTGTGCCAAAAAAATAATAGGCAAGATGGCCGCGTACGCATAAACCGTGTTCGTTACCACTCGTTTAAAATTACTCAATAAATAAAGTTGTAAGACAATCGTGCAATTGCTCGTGTCCATACACATCCAAAGTGCAGTGTAGTGTATACACAAACACTAGTTATTCAGCATAAATATTTAGACTTCACCATAACTACGAGGAGTGCTCCAGTCTTGTGATGTTACCCTTGCCTTATCACCCTAGTTCTGCTGCTATTTTCGTTTATTTCTCATTTAGGAACATATGTTTAGCCAGCCCTCGGTCTGCTTATTCTCTGGTTCTGGAAACCACCCACGAAACACTTTGCGAAACATTCAAGCTGTAACAGTAGTAATAGTAAATATCAATGACACTAAACATTGAACCTAAAAAATAAGGAAAGTTGCAAAGCCGTGACTATAAAAATAGTTATTTATAATTAATCTTTCAATCTTAACATCTACGACTGTACTTGTAAAGCGTAAATATTGTGGTATTTCTGTTGTTCCCACATACAAGAGGCTATTCATTTATCGTAATAAGTGTTCCTTAGAAAATAAGGAGTATCTTAGGAATAAAGCGTTTTCGAGAAAAGATGAAATCAATATTTTTGAGTATAGGTAATTGTTTAAACAAAAGAATTATGTGCGAGTTCTGTTCATAAGAGCCCGTATCCATTGCCCGTTTTAATGTTGTTTTGTATTAAAGTTTATTTTATTGATTGAGTGACTAAAGTTCACTTTTGTATATTTTTGCTTATCATTTCAAAAATTTTTTGTTTTTCTTCGCGGTATAGCCATGCTACAGCTATATTATGGTTGTAGTACGAATGGATCTACGCTCTCACAGAACACCAGCGTAATATTGCAGCTCAATACTGCTGTGTTTCGTATGGCGAGTGTAGAGAACCAAAGACCTTTTTTACTGGGAACGAAGCATTCCATCTTAGTCTTCAAGGCTGGCAACGCATCTGCATTTTAATTCTTAATTGAGGAAACATGTAGATGTACTGTGGGCTCCTTTGTCACCCTTATTCTATAAAAAATTATAAATGATAAACTGATTTGTGACGACAAATTTTACGGATTTTATCGCTTTCATCTGTTTTGTTAAATCTGTAGTATTCGTATAATAATAAAAAAAATATATAGATTAGATAAGTATTACATTATTCTCTTAATCAGACAAATATTTTTAATACTTTTTATTCATAAATCATAAATTCATAAAACACGTTTTCACGTATCGTGTCTATTCAACGGAACTCTGTAATACGATTCGTATCTTCCAGTTACTCGAAAGCGCGTGTGCCTCGACTCGGCGTGTAGTGCATGATAGCCATCTACGCCCGATATGCAGTTAATAATGTTACGCGATAAATAATGCAGGTGAATACCACTCAACTCCTACGAACATTACGTTCCGTTGTTCGGCTCTATTGAACGCAGTTCTGTTCTCAGCCGATAAAGTGTGTCTTGTATTAGAAATTGAATTTTGATAAGTCGGTCTCGCTCTATGCTTTATTTTGCATTGTTATTGATTTATTAAATATTATTCTTCCATTTAATTTTGAATAAAGCGAAGGAATGAGTTCATTTAATTCAACTGCGACAGTTATTAGATAGTAAGCACTCAACTTCATAAACAGACAGAAACAGCGTTAGGCAAATCTAACGCCTAAGTAGTGTTTAGCGGGCATGCACTGCAGAGGCACGTTCAGTATAAATTTTTTGAGCTTTCGTACTTGAGATTCATATTTTTTTAATTTTCACATTTTGAGAATCCGCCACTCATGCCACATGGTTGTGCTTATGAATATCGATCCCGTGTTGGAAGGTGTGCCATGCCTGAAAAGAATAAGTAGAGAAGTTGTACTCTCCCGAGGAGAGCTGCCAAAGGACGACTGGTGTTGGTGGAGCCGTTGAACTGTGTGAAAGCTTTCTCTTTGTCCTACCTATATGCTTCCTACTTATATTGCTTTTGATACGACCTTGGGACCTTCAAGAAAAGAGCTTACTCCTTAAAATACTGGCAACGCACCTGCGATTCCCCTGGTGTTGCAGTTGTTCATGGTCGGCGGTAGTCACTTAACGTCAGGTGAACCGTATACTCGTTCGCCCTCTCTCCTATAAAATAAATGTACGGTGGTAGGACCTTGTGAGGTTTAAGTTGGTGCGAATCCGACATAACTCGTTGTTACCCCCGTGAGGCAGATATACGCAAGCATTTATCCATAAATCAAAAGTGTGGAACTAAAATAGGGGGTGATGCATTCTTAAATGCTGCCACCATACGTCATTGCATCACCTTCTTACGTAGAGAGGGCAAAATTTTATAAAAGGTAATGTGACAGGAAACATGAATAGTTTCATTCATATTGATAATCGAAAGCAGTGATGAAGGTGCAAGGATTCATGATTGTATTAATACTCATAAAATCATATAAGGTACGAGATAATTGTAAGCTTCACCCTTATGTTTCTAAAAGTTGTGAAGTAACTGAAAATACGAGTTTATGTTTGGAAGTTTTCATTGTAATACATACATTTTTTACTTATTGTGAGCCAGTTATTGATCACAATCCCATCTGGTGGTAAGTGGTGATGACGCCCTAGATGATAAATCGTGGGTTGTCTGCTGGTGTGTTCACCAATAAAATGTTTAATGTGTAATATGAATTTTAAAATAAATGAGCTTCATTTGTAAAAAGCAATCATTTATTAATCTATGTAGACTCTACTCGTAAATAAGTTTAATTTTAAAAGGCATTCAGAACGTGTTGATATTTATCAAGACCTTAGTTTGCACCATAAAGTTGTAGACGTGATATTATTCACTTTATTTACGAGTGAGTTCTATCCACCGTGCGCGCGAAGTTCTTGACTGTGTTAACTTTTTAAAACATTATTTAGAAATACGAAGTTTAACGACAAGTGCCGTGCATAATTTTTCTTATATAATGCCATGCCATTATAGGTGATTCACGTTTATGCATCATAATAAAAACGCCATAAAATCGTTTTTATTGGCCATCATCCATGCACGAGTGGTACACTAAATTAAATTATTCAATGTTTATAAAATTTAAGTTGGCTCCCAAACCATATTTTGGAACAATACAGTCATAAATGAAATTCGTCTCCGCCAAATGACCTATATATAATTGAAACTTAATTGCTTAATGGATAAAGCTCATTTTATTAGCGTAATAATGGGCTTAGCTCCATTTCTTTCCATTGCAGGATTTCCTTCTGTATATTTTTTTCCAAATGTTACGTGTAAAAGAAAATGTTAGGCTTTATATTTAGGGGTATATTTACAACCTATGATATGGTACGACGTTGATCTTGGGTTGTCTGCTGGTGTTTATCTATCAAGTCGGTGTGTTTTTACATATAAAGGTATTAAAATATGACTAAAAGTTTGTTTGCAAAACAGAAGAAAAGAATTGAACAGGAATTTGTTCTAAAAATAACAATTTGCTGTTAAAATTTTCCCTCTTAAACCACAATTTAATTATTATTTAACAAAAAATAATAACAAAAAATATTGGATCATGATATCGGTAAACTAACTGCAAGCAAAACAATAAAAACTGGAGACATTCGGAAACTAGCAACATTCTCCAGTTTTACTACAAAAATTAATTTTGCCTCAGGAACATTTTTGTGGCAATAATTAAATGAGCATATATTCAACATGAGACTTTATAATACTGAGATAGGTAATGGTAAAGATGATTATGAATGCTTTGTGCATAAGTGTTTCAAAATTTCTTTCTTCAAAATAAATCATAACAATATATAATCTTGGTACATACTTATTTTTACTTATAAGCAACTATTCAAAAACAACTTCAATTTAAATAATAGCGCAATTCAAATATCTTTAGTTAAAGTGCATTGTGTTGGAAATAATTTGATGGTTCGTAGGGATCCATAAGCATAAACGTAAATTACACATTCAATAAAAAGGAAATAGAACAACATTAATTTACTTGCCTAAATTGAAGTAAAAGCGAGTCTGAGAGGGGCTCAAGAACGCTTCATTTAATTCTTATTGATTCTCGCGGTTCGTTACGAATGCAAAAACTTCTATTAGACATTCCTTGAGAGCCTTTGATATGCAAATCGGGGTATAGTCTCTTAAGTAAAACAATAGATTATAGCGTCGCTTCCGTAGCCTTCCGGAAAAACTATACACTTATTAATTTTAAATTAATTTACAATATCTTATACATTGTAGCAATTTTAAAATATCGAAAAAAAATGCTCATTAAAATATATTAAGTGTCGATCAGGATCAAAGTACAATCAGCTTCTGCGATCTCATATCTAGTTGATCTAGTATGGTATCAATATAAGAGAATCAATCACCCCACCTCTATCTTATGCCATGGATATCGTAAGACTAAGGAACATTTAGAAGTAGTAAATCTTGTGACCACGAACAGGTTTTCCATCTTAGTCAATCAATCAATCAATATATTCTTTATTTTACACCATTACACATTGAAAACAGCAAGAGAAAACAAAATGAATTGAAACTTATCGCTCTGGAAGCGATTTCTTTCAGGCAACATTTTTTGCGCCAAGAACTGTTGTTTACAATGATTCAGATACGAAAAGTGTACATAAAATAGACATTTAACTAAAAGGAAAAATTAAATAAATATAAACAAGTATAAAAAAACACAACACGATGACAGTCGAGAATAGGAATGACAATTAAGAGCGGAAATTATGATGGGAAATATTACAGCTCGTAGTAATAAGCGTTGAGCAGAGTTTTGAAGGGAAAAAAGAACTGAGCACGTCGAATATATAAAAGGTAGGAGTTCCACGAGCGTGTAACTATAACCAAGAATGATTTACTGAAGAAGGAGGATGAATGTACTGGGATACTAAGCAAAAGATTGTAAGTGGAACATCGATGACGATTATTAGAGAAGTTGATGAGCTTAAATCGGTCTTTCAGGTAACGGGGAGTGAAGAGATTGAACAGTATGCAGTATAAAGCAGAGAAGATGTGAGTATTCCTGCGCAGGAGAATCGGTAGCCATTTGAGATGTTTACGAAATTCTGAAATGTTTATCATATTTACGTAGTCCAAATATTAATCGTAACGATACATTTTGAATTCCTCGAGTTTATTTAATTGCGCTTCGATAACGTCAACACCAATAGCAATAGTCAAGAATAGACATGAGTCTCTACTCATTTCAGCAAGCGCAACTTTAGCGGCATTAGGAAGAAAATTAATGTCTTTGCAGAGGGCTTAGCGCTGCATGCTGCATGCTTATTGCTTATTC
Organism: Parnassius smintheus behrii; assembly: GCA_036936625.1. Classification (NCBI taxonomy): domain Eukaryota; kingdom Metazoa; phylum Arthropoda; class Insecta; order Lepidoptera; family Papilionidae; genus Parnassius; species Parnassius smintheus. Next base: position 27,942,226 of record JAUPFT010000019.1, on the reverse strand, counting down.
TGGCTGCAGTATGAATGGATTATCTCGACCAGAGAAGGACTGCGCTCGCAAATATTACCTGTGTCAAATACCGTGTATGATGCTATTGTGTTTGGCAAGGTGAGATATAAGCACCGGACAGCCTACTACTATAAAAATAAATATTCTTTACTATTTTGTTTTTAATTTGACATTTTTAGTCGCTTTTGTAGGACGTTTTGTTCACCGATTTTAATAAATTAGGTAATAGCTTCTGAAGTCGGCGCTTTAATTCTTGAATACGCTTTGTCTTCGGAAGCTGTAATGTGGATATTATTTTAATTTTTGAAGTTCATAAAGGTTCAATTTTTTCTTTGAATAGAATGATACAAATTTCATAAAAGGTTAGTTATTTTTTGTGTGAAGTAATTTGTCTGAATTATTGTTGAAACTGCAAAATCTGATATTCAGATATTCAGAGACATTCCCGGAGATAAATGGTTTAAACTCATCTTACAGTGACAACTGGATATTGTTGTAAGAACTCCTTCAGGTGTAACAGCGGCAAGTGCTGCCGTATCAGAAAATATTATAAAAGAGTGGTTTCAATCAATTGAAATATATCACGGTTGGATTGAAATTCTATAACTAAAATCTAAAGGTTCACTAACAGTGATGTTTACTTTTGCTGCCGATTGCGAATTCACCCCACCTATTGTGATATTCCCGTACAAGCGCTTGGAAAGTGAAACTGCTTCAAAGGTACCATCAAATTGGGGTATATGCCTCAGTGACAATAACCATTTACCATGTACCATTTCCGATTATTTTATTTGTCGACGGATACAAAAGTATGCTGTCGGTGCGCTTTGTTCCTCAATGAATATTGTGCTTATAGCAATTTATCCCAATTACTCTCGGTTGCTTCGGTCTGCAGATGTTTCTGCTTTTAGACTTCCAAAAGGTGGTTGGCAGAAGACGTAGCAGTCTTAAGTGGCGGCGTGACAATCTATCTCGAACTCTTACAAAAGCCGATTTTATGCCGTTATTTAAAAAAAACTATTGATAAATTCGTTTAACGAAATACAATTATTAATGGTTTCCAGACTACCGGTTTTTATTCATGAGACTCAAACGCTGTAGACTACTCGAAACGCTTGGGGAAAAACCTAAGGAATAAGCTTGAAAGGGAAGCAATACCGGAAACTTCGAGAACAATTAAAAATGAAAAATAAAACAAAAAGGATTTTATCAGATAAGCAGAACAGTCTACAATAACAGATCTTATAAATAAGCAGAATTTGACAGCTGCTGAGAAGTTTAAAAAAACATGTGTTATTTTTTGATAAAAACGAAAACAATTAAGCATATAAAGAAAATTTTGAAAAAATATTTAAAATTACGCATGAAAACTCTAATACAAATGCAAAAACAAAAATAGAAATACAAAAACACATACCACGGATGTTACCCTTAAATAACAGGAAATTTTGGACTTTGAAAATATGCATGTATGTAATTATGTGTGATGAATTTTAAGGTATATGTAATATTCCTCTAGCTCAATAAGTCGTGATTCAAGAAATTGTTATCGACAGCATAGAAAAACATCACGGCTATAAATGATTCTTAAACTGATTCTTTTCCGAAAAACGCTGATAAAATATTTTGTAATATACATAAAGAAGATACTCAACTAACTGAATATGTACGAGTTACTCATACTGCACAAATCGAAACATATAAAGAAAAAAATAACTGCAGATTAGATACTAGTTCACGCAAATCAATTCCTAAAAATAGTGTAGTTTGTGCAGCTCAACAGGATTTTAACAAAATTACGGTTTTGGAAACTGTAATTAATTCAATTTTCACTACCCCTAGGAAGATAAAACTACGAGAAACAAAACTGGATGACACATTAGTACTACCTAAAACACCACAGAGGGCGTGAGTGAGACAAACTAAGAAGACACCTTGTGAAATAACAACAAAAGAGTTCAAGGACGAAGAACGCGAAAAAAATAAAGCAAAGAAAGAAAAGAGATAAAAGATACAACGACAGTAAAAACTATAGACAAACTAAACAAATGCCAAGAAAGAAGAAAAATGTGTCAAAAATGAGTTGTGAAAACTAACGATATAAAACTACGCAATCTGCAAAAATAATATTATTTTCGAAAGATTTTTACTATTTAAATATTGTGCCTAAGAATAAACATGAAAAAAAGAAGGATCAATATGAAGTAGAATTGATACAAGAAAAAATAAAGTAGACAACAACAAATTAATACAGAGGAAAGGGTAGCAATTAATAAAGAAAATTACACAAAAAATAAAACCTAAATCTAATATTATTAAAACAAAAAAGGAAAATGTGATATTAAGAATAAAATAATTAAGATAGGTCTACAACTAAACTGCAACAAACCAAAGAAAGAGGATACCAAAAGCATTTTGAAAAATATTTTATATTCTGTAAAAGCATTATGCTATACGGATGAAGACGAGAAATCTACTGATGATGGATCTAACAAAAACTTAAGCATATCTGAAATTGAGAAGATCTTGACCGATGATTAAGATTTGCCTAAATGTGTTTTTGGTGGGTCCAGTAAGGCTGCGAAGTGCGAACTACATACGTAAAATATAAAGGTTTATTATGGTAAAATACAGGATTATTTAATTTATTATTCATTTATTAATAGATTTTTAACTTGTGTAGGTTCTTAATCAAATTATTTCATTTATTATTTAATCAAATGGTTAAAATATATTTTGTAGGTAGGTAGGTATTAAAATTAAAAGATCTCAAGGATAGCCATTTAAGTAGTGATAAAGTGAAACTGCCAATTCGAGTAGCTAGAATAAGAGAAATTTTTCATGTTATACAAGTTGATTTTGAAAATATTTTTATGAAAACTTTTAATATTTTAAAGTAGAAAACATAGGCTAAATGAAAACACATTATTTACCTAGTAAAACAGTGTTTTAATTATACCCAATATATAGATAGGTATTTCTTTTACTTTTAATTATAGGTAGGTACCTATCTCCTACCTTAACTACATGCCAATAATTAGAGGAGTAGATGCCAAATGCCAATATTGAGAATTTCTATGCCAATAACAGGATTTTCTGTAGTCCTTAGTATCAAAGTGTAAAATGTTTATTTAGTTCTACTCAATCACATAAAAATGGTTATAAAAACAAAGATTACAAAGCATTGTCTTTATTTCTATTACATATATTTGGTCTTCTAGCTCTTGTATATGAGATTTTATGATAATTTGATTTTAGACTGACACGAAGCTCACCCTTAAAGTGCCAACAATTGTATAGTTTATACCCTATGTGGAAATTATTTAAATTTTTGAAATCGGATTAAACTTATTGCCTTTATTTGTAAGGGACTACCTTTTAACTCATTTAATTCAAAAATGATCCTTTAAATTGACTCAGCCATTTCGGGAAATAAAAAAGAACATACCCGTTTTTTAAATCGTTAAAAATAAAACAAAATACATTGAAAATGAGAAATATTCGAAAAATAATTGAAACTAATTTCATTATATTACACGGAAAATTACTGAAACCTTAACCATCCCACACCCCAAGTATAAAGCCAAGAATGGACTTTCCCTCAATGTATTCTCCGCGGGGCCGACCGTCATTTGTTTTTATATTTTCTTTAATACCTCCGCGTGACATTAAAACAAAGCTAAGCGCTTCCTGTGTGGGGGTTTTCTGATACAAATAATTCCACTTAGTGGCACGGCCACTTTTATGTTTTAATCACTGAAGGCCAATGAGTATTCACCGTTTTATTCGGGCATTTACTCGTACATATCGTACATCGAAATATTTCACTTAATTTAAAAACTATAATCAATTATTTAATGACCAATTTGTATAAGAGCGACCAATTCAATTTAATTTGCTAGAATAGTTGTTGTTGTTGTTGTTCATTTCATTGCATTTTGTCTAGTTATTAATAAAATAACATCGGCTTGTAGACAATTTGTTCAGTTGGTTAATTTACATTTAATATACAAGTTTCAAAATACAAGTAAAGATCGTATTGAAATGCTGATCGGATTGTCTCTCCTAAACTATCATAGCTTAGTTTCTTTACATAATTATTTTGCGATTATGTTGTATTACTTATCAATAACAACCACGCCGACTATTCTGGGTACTGTAATAAACTGTTAACTACGCCGGATATCGTGCCACAACCACAGGCTGATAAGGATACATACCAGTGTTATGTGGGTTCGTCGATGATTATTTTAATGAAAAAAAGCTTGTCTACTTTTAATTAGTTCACCGGAATTATATCCCGGTATTATGGTGCATTCAAGATTTTAAATCCATTTTTAGATTAAAGCCTACGGGTTTTATAAATAAGTAATTAAAAGCAGAACCATTAAAACGATTGGGAGCAATAAAAGCAACTGAATTTCGCGTATAATTTTATTGCATCATATAGCTTGTTAAAACCAAAAGGCTCGAAATACTCAAGACCACACACGATCAAAGGCAGACGAAAATAAATGGAGATCTATAAAAGTTCTGTTTTCAGGAGAAGCCGTATTTGATTTCTGTGTTTCCTACCGTAGTGATAATAAACATATCAACGGTTAACAATTCGTTCGTTTTAACGACCCAATTCACCGAATTTTTATTTTTAACATTAACCCAGTTTACGAAATTAAATTCGATGGAAATCACACAATTTATATGCAAGTGTATTGAGAACACACCCCGGCTTTTGGAAATAAATAGGTAAGAGATTTTGCGATCAAGTTTAAATTATTGTTCCTTTCTATACTTTACTCGTTAAATTGTATTTTTTTCTATAGAAGAGGGGGCAAACAAACGCGAACAAACAATTAGCTTTACATAATTTCAAGAGTAATTGCGACGTGAGTTGTTTCTGCAATATTGAAATTAGTATGAATTATAAGTACACGAAAATATTGTTATCGTATATCTATGTATTTGATGTTCAAATCTAAACAACATTTAAGCAAGTGCTTATTAATTAATTAAGTTTATTTATAAATATATATGCAATGACATTACTTTTAAATTCAGTAAAATATTATGTTTAAGTTTTTAAGATTTCATTATTAATTTATACACTTCAAAACCTTAATATAATATTATAAGTAAGTTAACACAGGTGCTTAATTAAACGTGATGTAACACCCTGCATTATAATTACGAATCAAAATGTAATGTTCCTAAAACCCTAATCTTGTTCTGTCAAGGCATATGAATAAAAGATTAATATTCGTCCTTACGACTTGTTAATAAAAACATAAAACTGCTCTACCAATTATGTTTTTAAAGTAAGCTTTCATAATTCAAACATAGAATACCAAACAAAAGACTATGGAAGGAGTTGCGTGCATTTTATGTGACGCAAAATCCAAACCTAAACCATGCTCAACTTATTGTAAAAACAAGCCATTATGTACACACATCATCGTGCAATTTATGTATCCAACAGTAGACCTTTATTTGTTGTTAAAGAAAGAAAGAAGAAAGATTTGTAAGTGAGTCAATAACTTGAGCATGGTTTCGCCGTCACCTGAAACGTGCGCAGTGCTCCGTCTATGTTTTTTATACATCTCAGATTTAAAAATGTTTGATAGTATGTCGTGAAGCGACAATAAAAAAACTAAAGAACCTAACTTAACTACAACGAAAACAACCAAAATAAAATAAAGTATTTAAAAATTTGAAAATTTTTACAGTTTCTTTTATAAAAAAAGGTATGAAGGTGATGATGGGATGTAATGAAAATAGTGATTTACAATATTATTAAAAAAAATAACAAAATAAGGATACTGCAACGAAGTATGCACAGGCTATGCCTATGATAGGTGCACAGCTCCTGCTCTAGGTACACGCAGAATCTGGAGAAAGCACACGCAGCGTCTGGAGAAGGTACATGCAGCGCTTGGAGTAGACACACACAGCGTCTTGAGCAGGTACGCAGCGTCTGGAGTAGGTTCACGAAACGTCTGGAGTAGGCACGCAGCGTTTGAAGTAGGTACACGCGGCGCTTGGAGTAGGCAAACACAACTTCCGGAGTAGACACACACAGCGTCCGGAATAGACACGCAGCGTCTGGAGTAGGTCCACGCAACGTCTGGAGTAGGCACGCAGCGTTTGAAGTAGGTACACACGGCGCTTGAAGTAGGTAAACACAGCGCACTAGTAGGCGGAGGCGTAGGCGTGGCTAGGCGACGACTTAAGGAGCGGGCAGAGGCTTGCAGGATCCCGAGGAAGTGCGGAAAAGGCCTTTAGGAGATGCTTCAAGTATCAAAGCTCAAGTCAGACTCCCCCATTCGCCGATTGTTCGGCTTATTTTCCCTTTTTTTGACGGATCTGGCATAAGAACGGAAAATTATTCTCATTAAATTTGAAATTATTTAAATTAAAAGCAAATTCTTGTAAATGGCCAAGAAGAAAGGAGTATTTTGAAGTAAAAACATCAGGCCGGTAACGATATTTGAATAAAAATTGCCATGACAACCTGATAAACAACGATGTCAAAACATGTCAAATTTTGGTTTTAGGCTCGTAATACAGAAACGGCAAGATTTAAGTGAAAAATGAGATATTATTTATATAGGAAAAAAAGTAGCGCAACAGCGCGCACGAAACCCGAAATTGCAGAGTTACGGAGAACTAAATAAAAGACCGAAAAAGGTAGACTCCATTGACACCGATTTAAAAAGTACTGATAGCATGAAAAATACGAAGTGAAAATGATTTGTTATTGTGTTCTTATGAATTAAAAATATTACAGGATCCTATGGAAATAAAGGTGATGCAAAATATCAAGTTTTGAGGCGAATGCAGAACATCAAAAACAGAATGGAAAAATAAGTTTAAAATAGTGTAAAATGATATGTAAGTATGTATAAGCATAACACTACATTTTCCCCCCGACCCTGGAAAATTTTTGACTCGGCAAAAATTTTGACATGTACATTCTAAAATAAACCATAAAAACACAGCTTTGCAGAAACAGACATCACCAGGCAAAATCAGATATACTATCTCTTACATTCATCATCTGCATTCAGGTAAGGGTGGAGTTCACATTCAATGACTACCACTCTAAAAGTGTGTTTTCGAAAGGACATTCAGGCTTATTTAAGGAGTTGTCATCCGCTCCTGCGTGAAAAAAAAAACATTTTGAAAGGACATCCAGGCTTATTTAAGGAGTTGTCATCCGCTCCTGAGTGAAGATAAAGATAAAGAAATTAATCTTAAGCAAGCTTTAGTCGCTATGACTTAAGTAAAGATTAAGAACGGCCAGAGCGGTAGGATTCAAAGCCAGAGATCAGCAACATCACTAACGAGATGTGTCTGAAATTGATATTTATACATATATACAAACTTACATATACAAACATATATATACATATATACAAATGTAGTGTCATGCAAAACAGTATTAGCTGGTTCCTCACATCTAATCTTCACTTCGTATTCGAGTTCGGCCTTGTTAAGAAATTTGTACTTAATAACCCTTTTCATTGTTAGTATTAAGTGCAAAGTTAAGTTTAAGAAATAAAAATTTAATTAAAAATTGTACCTCTTTAAGTTATCTAGAATAAGAATATTAAAGTGATGAATGTAAGTGAAGTGTTATATGTAGGTCTAAATATAATCCAGATAAGTTGAAAAACTAGATGAAGTTTTGTTTTAGAATTTGGAAGATTGTACCTCTTTAAGTTATCTAGAATAAAAATATTAAAGTGATGAATGTAAGTAAAGTGTTATATGTAGGTCTAAATATAATCCCAATAAGTTGAAAAACTAGATGAAGTTTTGTTTTAGAATTTGGAAGATATGATAAGGATGAGTAAATAAAGAGTTAAGAACGAAAGAGAAAGCAATTCAATCAAAAGGAAATGGATAAGGCGTAGCTAAGGTGAAGAAAAGAAGAACTTTTACGTCGGGCGCCAAATTGTCGTGAAGCGACAATAAAAAAACTAAAGAACCTAACTTAACTACAACGAAAACAACCAAAATAAAATAAAGTATTTAAAAATTTGAAAATTTTTACAGTTTCTTTTATAAAAAAAGGTATGAAGGTGATGATGGGATGTAATGAAAATAGTGATTTACAATATTATTAAAAAAAATAACAAAATAAAGATACTGCAACGAAGTATGCACAGGCTATGCCTATGATAGGTGCACAGCTCCTGCTCTAGGTACACGCAGAATCTGGAGAAAGCACACGCAGCGTCTGGAGAAGGTACATGCAGCGCTTGGAGTAGACACACACAGCGTCTTGAGCAGGTACGCAGCGTCTGGAGTAGGTTCACGAAACGTCTGGAGTAGGCACGCAGCGTTTGAAGTAGGTACACGCGGCGCTTGGAGTAGGCAAACACAACTTCCGGAGTAGACACACACAGCGTCCGGAATAGACACGCAGCGTCTGGAGTAGGTCCACGCAACGTCTGGAGTAGGCACGCAGCGTTTGAAGTAGGTACACGCGGCGCTTGAAGTAGGTAAACACAGCGCACTAGTAGGCGGAGGCGTAGGCGTGGCTAGGCGACGACTTAAGGAGCGGGCAGAGGCTTGCAGGATCCCGAGGAAGTGCGGAAAAGGCCTTTAGGAGATGCTTCAAGTATCAAAGCTCAAGTCAGACTCCCCCATTCGCCGATTGTTCGGCTTATTTTCCCTTTTTTGACGGATCTGGCATAAGAACGGAAAATTATTCTCATTAAATTTGAAATTATTTAAATTAAAAGCAAATTCTTGTAAATGGCCAAGAAGAAAGGAGTATTTTGAAGTAAAAACATCAGGCCGGTAACGATATTTGAATAAAAATTGCCATGACAACCTGATAAACAACGATGTCAAAACATGTCAAATTTTGGTTTTAGGCTCGTAATACAGAAACGGCAAGATTTAAGTGAAAAATGAGATATTATTTATATAGGAAAAAAAGTAGCGCAACAGCGCGCACGAAACCCGAAATTGCAGAGTTACGGAGAACTAAATAAAAGACCGAAAAAGGTAGACTCCATTGACACCGATTTAAAAAGTGCTGATAGCATGAAAAATACGAAGTGAAAATGATTTGTTATTGTGTTCTTATGAATTAAAAATATTACAGGATCCTATGGAAATAAAGGTGATGCAAAATATCAAGTTTTGAGGCGAATGCAGAACATCAAAAACAGAATGGAAAAATAAGTTTAAAATAGTGTAAAATGATATGTAAGTATGTATAAGCATAACACTACAAGTAGTAAACGACAAAGAAAACATCTTTTACGGATTTTTGACGTTTAATGTATATGATTTTTAAATCCCGACGTTTGGGGTGCTTTCTAGCACCCATGGTCACAGGGTCATGTGGTGTGGTTAGTGTTCGCGTAAACATAAGAAATCATTAGTAGTTAAAGTTATAAATATGGTATTGAAAAATAATAGAAGAATCACTAAGATCCCATAACAATGAGCCACCGCGGTGAAGGCGCAACCAGGTCGTGCTGCGAAAAAATCGTATCACTCTTGTAACATACTAACCGTGCTGAAACTCTATCTTAACAAGTCTAAATTAGTTGCGCAACCAGCACCGATGCCGTGCTCTATTACGATTTATTTATAGAATTAGGGTGACAAACGAGCACACAGTACACCTGATGGTAAGTGGATGTTGTGACCTTTAGACATCTACATTTATGCTCGATTAAGAATCAAAACGCAGATGAGTTGTCACCCCTGAGGACTAAGATGGAATTCCTCGTTTCCAGTGAAAAAGGGTCTCCGGATCTCTACACTCACCATACGAAAGACAGCAATATTAAGCTGCTATTTTACGCTGGTATTCTGTGAGAGTGTGGTCTTTCCCCGGTCGAGCCGACCCATTATTTCTGCCTCACTGTTCTATTTTATTATCTGTACTGCATCTTTATCTCCAAGCATCTCGGTGTAAAAGGGACTTTAACTCTTGTTAAAATGTTGGTGATTTTTTTTTTTGGTTTTTAACCTTCTTTTGTAATTACTCTAAGAATCTTCTCAAGCTGAATGTGATTACTGTCAAAATAATATACCTATATGCTTTTGTTTCAACACAACTGTTTTAAAATATTTGTGTTTAATTATAGAAAGTAATTTATATTAATGGAAGCCGCTCCACGATATTAAATCCGATGTATTGCGATTAAATACATGTACTTTAAATGGTTGTATTTATTTTACATTACGTTTAAGGGTCCTGTAATATCTGTAATAATTGTATTAATTTATTAACAATTTATTGCCGCAATGCTTACGACCAGTCGTACCTGCACTGATTGTTATTGGGTCCTTTGGCCTCAAATATGGCCTGAGGATCCAAATGCAGATGTGTTGTCACCCCTGGTAACTAAAATAGATTGCCCCGTTTCCGCTAAAAAGGTTCTCCGGTTCTCTACACTCATCATACGAAACACAGTAGCATTAAGCTGCTATTTTGCGCTGGTATTTTGTAAGAGCGTGGGCCTACCCTGGTCGAGCATGACTCTACTTCGTAAAAAATATTATTCGAACATACTTAATTTATAGAGTATATGAATGAAAACTACTTTTACGGATTTTATCGCGTTTATTTTTACTTTTAATTACTTTTACTTTTAATTCCCGACGTTTCGGGCGCTTTCCAGCACCCATGGTCACGGGGTGCTGGAAAGCGCCCGAAACGTCGGGAATTAAAAGTAAAAGTAATTAAAAGTTAAAATAAACGCGATAAAATCCGTAAAAGTAGTTTTAATCATGTGTAGTGTTTGCGTAAATATAAGAAATCATTATAGAGTATAATTAAGTATGTTCGAATAAATAATAGAGTATAATTTCACGTATATTTTTTATAAAACTTGAGATGGAGTTTCACCAATTAATTTAATTATATAAGTAAATTACCTGTCATTACCTAAGTTCATCACCATAGGCAGCTTTCCTGAATATTCACTTAAAATAATGAAACTTCATTAAAGTCTAATTGTCCATATGATTATTTATGAGATTTTATTTAAATGGTCTTATAAAAGAAACGGTAGGCCGATATACTACCTCCTATAGGCCCACAAATATTTTAAAGTTTTTTTTAATGAGTGTCATACAAAGTAGACAGGATTTGCCTTAAAAGCTAGGTCTCGAAAAAGCATTCGGGGTACTAGAGGTTTCGCTCTTTTTTCTTTTCTATATATATATATATATATATATATATAATTTATATATATATATATATATATATATATATATATATATATATATATACCTATCTAAAGCTGCCAGAATTTGTAGCATTACCCCTTAGGGTAATGCAACATCGACTTATCGTAGGGGTAGTATGGGTTCTGCAATCTTTTAAGCCATCAAAAAATTATCATTGCCGACTCTTTTAAAAGGCAATGTTTGTACTTTAGACAAGTGATAAAATTAAAAATGTTGTACAACCGATTTCAAATACACAAATGAGCACACAGTCCACCTGGTAAGTGGATGCTGTGGCCCATAGACATCTACATTTATCCTCGATTTAAGAATCAAAACGCAGATGCGTTGTCACCCCTTTAGGATCAAGATAGAACGCCTCGTTTTTAAGTAAAAAAGGATCCCTTATCTCTACACTCACCATAAGAAACACAGCAGTATTAAGCTGCTATTTAACGCTGGTATTCTTTGAGAGCGTGGTCTTTCCCCGGTCCAGCCGTCCCATTCGTTCTACAACCATAATATAGTTGCGGCCTGCAGCGTACCACATATGAGATACTATATAAATAAAATGAGAACATCATCAGTATAGTATCAGTCAATTAAATACGTATTATTAAGGATAACTCAAAAACTAAAAGTCAAATTTTTATCAAATTTTTATGGGACCACATGAGAAGCACCAGCTTTCAAATAAAATAATCATCAAAACCGACTCACTTAGAAACAAGTTTTGAGGTAATATACATAAAAAATACGGTAGATTTGAGAGACTTCTGGTTTTTTTTCTGTCTGTTGGGAAACGGCGCTAAATTTCGGCTATAAAATGTCACCCTGTATCTTTCATCGTAAGATCGTAATAAAAGTTTCCTTCTATTTCCTCTTGCTATAAATACTGAAACACATTCACAGATGTATTTATGAAAGGTTAACGAAATAGAAATAAGGGTGGAGACGAGCCAGACAGCTATAAATTTTGATTTGTCAAGAAACCGCAGGCTTGAGTTTTATCGCCGTGTGCAGTCGAGAACCGTTGGTATCGCTGTAAGGCGACAGGAAATAAGGGCCTGCGTCCCCACTCCCCCGGGCACGCTGAGATTAATTCACTGAATAAATAAAAGTCAGCGGATTAGGCCAAAGTCGTTTCCTCCCTCTTAAGCTGACCTCGCGTGCTTTTGTGGAAAAATGCCCTCGACATAAATAAAGTCTGGACGACACCGAATCAAAGGAAAACGTATGTAAGATATTTGTAGTTTGCTCATTGAATAATTAAGTAACAATGTTACTCCGACGAGTTTATTTGCTCATTAGTATCACTTGTAATATTTATCTTGTTAGTGACATGCCCTTTTATTAAAGTAATAGTTATGCATATGCAGCATAACATTCATTATAATCTTACTAAATAACATTATATTCTATAAAATGTACTAGCAATAAAATAAAGCTTTTAATATTATCGTCAAAGACTTCAACTGAACTTAAAATACTTGTGTAAAGTGGTTCACAATAGTAGGCTAATGGCAAATTCGTATCCATTACGTGTTAGTTCGCAGTAGTAGCAGCCTAATATAGTGGATATTAGGCTACAATTCCATCGTCAGATCAGCTTCATGGTACTATATTATTGCACAGAAGTTACGTGTTTCAAATTTCAGCATAATCATGTGCTGCGAAAATTTATTATAATTTTGAACCGAAAATAAATACGAAGTAAGAAAGTTGATTAAAAGCATGTGATTTAAAATAATGTTTATTACCCTTATGTGACTGCCATTTTATCGGCTTTAATGATTTCTATATTTTTTGTCAAAATTAAATTGATATTTAAACAAATTAAAAAATATCTGCATACATCATACATTGTAAATTATTGTTATAAATGTATTACAAATATGGATGAAAATTTTATGCCTGGAACCGCAACTTCATTACATATACATCGACCGTATACCATCCATTGCGCCGTAATGCCCGCTTGATGATTGACGTGCCATAATCACGTATCGCGTCTTTGTTGTTTCATTAAAGGACATTTTATCAGCTATTGTGATTAATAAGAAATTCTATTATAAATAGCTTTTTTTACAACATTGTACTGAGAATTCAAATATAAGTCCGCCTAAATAAAGTGACAACTCTACTAATGAGGACTGGGATGGAACTTTTTATAGCATAAAATAATTTTCGTTGCTGGTTCTCTGTTTGAATCAGAATGCAACTACAGTATAGGTACCATTGCTTAGCGGAAATTAGTAAGAGTGCTATTATCATCATCATCATCATCATCATTACAGCCCTTTACAAGTTCACTGCTGAACATAGGCCTCCCCCAAGCACCATCCACCTGCATCCATCGACTTCCTGCATGTCTTACCAGGCCGTCACTCCATCTAGTGGGGGGTCGCCCTACACTTCGTCTACAGGTACTAGGCTGCCACTCGAGAACCTTTTTTCCACAACGGTTGTCGGTTCTTCGAGCTATATGGCCGGCCCATTTCCACTTCAGCTTACTAATCCGTTGGGCTATGTCAGTCACTCTGGTTCTACTGCGGATATCCTCATTTCTAAGTTTATCACGCAGAGAAATTCCGAGCATAGCCCTCTCCATATCTCGGTGAGCGATTTTGAGCGTCCTCATACGGCCAGCAGTGAAGGACCACGGCACAGTTCCATATGTCATCACTGGCAACACGCATTGGTTGTACAACTTAGTTTTCAGGTTTTGAGGTTGCCTGACGAGAAGATGCGTTGTAATTTCCCGAACGCTGCCCAGCCGAGTTGAATCCGTCGATTGACCTCTCGGTCGAAGTTGGACTTACCTAGCCGGACTATTGGTCCCAGGTAAACGTACTCGTCAGCAACTTCGAGCTTAGTGCTCCCAACAACTACCGGCATAGGTGTGACATGGACATTAAACATGATCTTTGTTTAGTCCATGTTCATCTTAAGACCTACCTGTTGGGAGACACTATCGAGGTCATTGAGCATAGTGCTTAAGTCTATGGTACTAAATGGTATGTATGTGGTCTATGGTACTGAAGCCTTTTCGGAAACCGGCTTGTTCGGGAGGCTGGAAGTCGTCGAGTCTGCGTGCGAGACGATTCGTAATGACTCTCGAAAACGGCATGTAGACGCGGCTCAGAAGGGATATCGGTCTGTAGTTCTTCAAGAGGGCGTTGTCACCTTTATTAAAGAACAAGACCACCGCACTTCTGCTCCACTCCTCCGGAGTAGTGCCACCATGGAGGAAGGAATTAAAGAGCCTCTGAAGGACTTCAAGTACTGGTTTTCCACCCGCTTTCAGAAGCTCCGCTGTAATTCCATCTTCGCCCGGGGACTTGCCGTTTTTAAGATGCTGAAGAGCCATTCTAATCTCGCTCAGATTGACGTCCGGGATATCATAGGAATAGTGTCGGATAAGACCAGCTCTTGGATCGTTACTCACACTTGCGTGTGGCTCCAACGATGATGTGTACAGCTGCCCATAGAACCTCTCAATCTCACTCAGAATCTCAGGTGTCCCGGAAACGATGCTGCCACACTCAGTCTTCAGCTTTAACAGTTGGCTCTTACTGACAGACAGATCTCTGGCAAAGACTTTGGAGCCCTGGTTCCGCTCAATCGCTTCTTCAATACGAGCAGTATAAAATTTGCGTAAGTCTCGCCGCATGCATTTGGAGATCTGTCTGTTCAGTTGCCTGTATGCTGTCAAATCTGTTGACGATTGCAGCCTCATCTCCCGTCTAACAGCCATGGGATTAAGAGTGTGATCGGAGAGTTTTTGTGTTCTTCTGCGGCGGGTCTTGCAGAACTTAGCTCCGACCGCATGGACAGTTTCTACGACCTTGTCATTCATATCGTCCACTGCATTGCAATTTTGTAGGCACTGAAAACGGTTACGTACCTCGAGCTGAAAGGTTTCGGGATTCTGGATTAGAGCACGAGGAGAAAGGAGCGTTGACTTTTTTAGACTAGACCTCTCCAACTTAACGTTTAGGTTCAGTGTGCCTCTAACCATTCGGTGATCGCTGCCAGTTTTCACCCTTGCGATCACTGAGACATCACTGAACAGTTGGCGTCTGGTCGTCATAATGAAGTCAATCTCATTTTTTGTCGAACCGTCGGGGCTCGACCTGGTCCATTTCCTGTGGGGCCGCTTCTGGAGGAAAGAGTTCATTATAAAGAGTCCCTCTTTCTCCATGAAGTCGGCCAGCTGCTGGCCCCTACGGTTCCGTTGCCCTACTCCAAATTTCCCTACCTTCAGCTCACCGCTTTCTCTTGTGCCTAGTTTTGTGTTGAAGTCTCCCATCAACACCGTGTAGAGGGTTTTGGAGGAATGCCTGGAAATATCCTCATACATTTCCTCCACCTCCTCATCGGGATGTGCTGAGGTTGGTGCGTAAACCTGTATGACCTTCAGCGAATACCGTTTCGTGATTCTGAGTATCAGGTACGTGACCCTCGTCGACACACTCCCAATCTTAACAACATTGTTGACGTGAGGCTTGTGGACGATAAATCCGACACCTCCTTGAGACAGATGGTCGCCCTCCCGGTAATAGAACAAGTTGCCGGAGTCGAGGATTACCGTGTCCTCCCCCTCTCTTCGGACCTCGGATAACCCAATAATATGCCAGCGCAACTTGTCTACCTCTTCTTCCAACTCCAGTATCTTCTCGTCAGTCCTCAGGGTGCGTGCGTTATATGTTGCCAGGTCGAGTCGTCGTAGGTCGCAACCGAACCTCCACCGGAGATTCTTAGCACCCCCTGCCCCGCCGTTACCATGGTCACCACCGTAGCCAGGAATAGCGGTGCCGCCGGAGACTGGGGGCCATTTGTTTGCGTTGTTACTCATGGGGTGATATTTGCCATAGTTGCCACGCTTGGCGAGCGAGTTGGCAACCGCAGTTTTTTATTATATCACAGTTGTTATCAGGAAGATGCTGCTGCCCATCTTCTGCCTGTCTCCCTCTGTCGCCTCTTACGACACCCATGGGAAGATATGGGGTAGTGAATATTTTCAACCGCCACTACACGGCATGTAGTGCTATTATGAGAATGGGTTTTAAAAAAATCCAAATGGTTACAGAAATAACAAACCCTTAACTCTATAAAATGTGTTAGTTCTTGTCGTCAAAAAAGGAAAATAGATAGCGTGCTTTAAATACCTTTGTTGAATCTTTTACATTGTTCGATGCATCGAGTCATAAAGATTTCGGCCAACGGCTTCTGCGCTTAGCAAATGAAATAGGGGATTGCTTTCACCAAATGAGGGTATTATATTAAGCATTAAGCTTCTTGTTTGACCTCGAACATTGTCATGCGATGAACATGATGATTCTTATATAACCTCGCTCTAGTCTTGATTTTAGTTGTTAGAATTTGATTTTTTTTATAGAATGGGGTGACATACGAGCATACAGTTCATCTGATGGTAAGTGGACACTGAAGAATGCAATGGGATGCCTCGTTTCCAGTAATAAAGGTTTTAGGTTCTTTCTTTACTTTAACGTATGGTAGTGAAAGTTGGGTGTGGCAGAAGAAGCACGAGAGTAAAATGAACGCAGTAGAAATGCGATCGTTAAGGAGTATGTTAGGGCTGAATCTGAATGACAGGGTAAGAAATTGTGTAATAAGAGAAGAGTGTGGTTTGCAAGATGATGTTTTGACGAGGATTAAGGAAGGAATGCTTCGGTGGTATGGTCATGTGGAAAGAATGAATGAGGAAAGAGTGAGAAAGAAAATTTATGTTGCAGAATTGAATGGCAGAGTCGAAAAGGGATGTCCTAGGCGAAAATTTATCGACCAAATAGGCGATTTATTGAAAACGGGCCAAATTAGGAGTACCCTTAACTGATGAGCATGTATGCGTAGGTGTATGGATGTGAAGGAGGCGAGAGAGGTGTGTCAGGATCGTGCTAAATGGAAGTCTGTAGTCTCTGCCTAACCCTCTGGGTGACAGGCGTGAGTGTTTATGTTATGTTATATTCTTTACACTCACTATATTAATCACAGCAGAATTAAGCTGCTATTTTACGCTGGTATTCTATAAGAGCGTGGTTCCTTCCCGGTTAAGCGGACCCATTCATGCTACAACCATAATATACCTGTAGTATGGCTCTACCACGTAAAAACTTTGATTCTTTAAAAGTTGTCAGTACAATACATTTTTTATCGTATATACCTTTATTATATAAGTTTGACGTGTAATTGATACATTTAATGGTTGTCTTGAAACCTAAGGCTATAAGAACCGGAAACCCTTTACACTGGTAACGAGGCATTCTATGTTAGTTCTCCGGGATGACAATGTAAAACTATACTTTAATTATAGCTGAGAATAGATGTATGTATCCATGAATTACGGGACTAACATAGCATCAGATGGACTCAGTGCTCATCGGTCAAATTTATTTCTAAAATAAGAAGCTGCTACGCAATTGGCACAAGAATTTATTTTGAATAAAATAAATGAACTTTAAAATGAACAATGACTATCCATTGACTTGTTATTCCTGTATAAATTCTAACCAAAGTCATTGTGTAAAACAAGATTCTGTGGTGGCGAAATACGATATTTTACAACTGTCTACCCCATCTGCGTTGAATACATCGATACCGATGTACATAGACAGTGCACCTGTAGGATATTGCTATGATATGGTTCTATTTACAAATTCAGGCTACAGCGGTAATTTTTAAATAATATTGGAACTGGCACTGCACAAACTCGCTAACATATTTACATAAAAGGGCCAAAGGAACATGAGGCTCAACAGATGGTTAGTGCTTACGGCTGTCCATGAACAACTGCAGCACTAAGAAAATTGCAATTGCATTGCCGATATACAAAAAACTAAAAATTAAACCAACTTACCCTAGTATGTTTCAGTCCGATATAAAACATATGACGATAAGGCAATATAATAAACAAACAAACCTCAAATGCAAAACTTGAACTCAGGAACCGCATCTCGTGATTTGATACTTTGTTAAGACGCTGCTGTCAAAAATGCCCTTGACTTTTACTTACTTACTACTTAATTTTTCTTTTGGTGAAAGTATTGCGTTGTATTTATGTCATTTTATTAGCAGACATATATATATATATATATACATATATATAGTATTAAAAATATATAGCATGTTCCAAAATTCAATTCTTTTAAATGTCTACACATTCCTAGACCTACAGTGAAACATTGTTATAATCCAATAGGTATAACATTTTAGAATAGACAACTAACACAATTGCAGTGGCGTGTGCACTCGGCACGAGCTGGACCGTATCGCAACGGACTACGTTTGGTCTGCCCGGCCAATACTACATTACCGCAAATTGCATTAGACTTACGGTGGAAATTTTATATAGTAAACTCTCAAATATGGCATTATTCTTGGTTTACGATGGTATTCATTGCATTTTTGGTTTAATTCAGTAAAACGTTTAGACTTTGAAAATAATATTGTAATTGTAGAGTTTTTGCCGTGTGGTGGCGTCGTATAATAATATATCACCACATTTGGTTTCGTAGGTTTCGTAAGATGCATATATGAAAAATAACGGAATCTATTATGTATTCTGATAGATGCCAGTATAGTTATCTCGTTTACGTCAGAAGGAAAGTAAGCAGAACGCAACGGGCAATAGTAACAAAGGTGTTTTCGTCTGAAACTCCGTCACTCTACTCCACCTGTGAACCAATAGAGCAAGGCCTTTCTATATGGAAAGAAGCCCATATCCATCCAGTATAGTGAAGCAGTGTATTTTTTCCTCTCCCTATACAGCAGAGGAGAAAATATTTATCAGTTACTTAAAATCTGTGTTTCTATTTGTTGATTTCGTAAATGTTGACTTAAGTATATTTTAATATAAATTTGTTAAACAAAGAAACTTGTTTTTAAGTAAGTGGTCAATATTTACAATTCTTAAGTTTTAAGTGCTAGGCCTTCGTTTCAGCCCAAGAGTATACCTAGCTATGTTGCACTCTCTCCTCTATTTCTGCCACCAAATAGCAGTACTGTAACGTTCCAGTCTTAAGAAGAAGAGAGTCAGTATAATTTACAGGCTTTTAGAAATCCCACCTCAGGTAACAAAGCATCTATAGCATTGAAATTTGCCGGCTACAGGTTGCCATGACTTGACACTTACCATAAGGTGGACTGTGAGTTTATCATTTCATTTTTATGAAAAAAATAGATATAAAGATAGACTCACTGTTAAATGTAATAATAGTCTTAGTAAATGAATAATACATTTATTCATAACAAAATATTTTATTCGTGATAGACTAAGGGTATCTTGTTTTTCCTTTTACTATGTATATTAAAGAAGTAGAATTGATCATAAAATGCACGTTGCTGGAAGACAAGTCGTTTCAATCAATCACAACTAATCGAAAATTCCGTCTCAATAAGCGGAGAGGAGATCGAGGACGGATTATGTGTCTCATCATTAGATATTACTCGTATCCCGACGAACCTTGTAGAAATAATTCGTTTTATTTGTTCCTTGTGATCAAAGGAAGTAAGGACGGATAAATTCAATGATTAAGCGAGCGTCTTTCTTATTGCTATTCTAAAACTTAATGTTTAATTTTGTTAGTATTAACTAGACCTACTCAGAAAACTATAAAAATAGTTAAAATAATTTTCAATATATTAATTTACCTGGAAAACTTAATATTGATGACAAAAAAAATTAAATACTACTTCCTCTGAATGTATGTTTGTCACTGAACTCCACCTAAACAGCTGTGTTTGAGTGTAATTGCCTGGATTCACTACTGGACCCGTTAGGAGGCGCTGTTGCCCGGGTCCAGAAATCACGCGTGCGAATCCGGGGTGAATCGCTAGTTAGATTACAATAATAATATAAGTTAAATTCCCAAATACTCAAACGCTGCTTAATTTTAAGATGCCCTTAAGTTTCGACCTGTCCCTATCGCTTTAAGACAATGAATGAAATGACTGTGACACCACGAGACTAAACGTCTTAATTTTTTTATAGGATAAGGGTGACAAACGAGCGCACAGTC
Source organism: Parnassius smintheus behrii (assembly GCA_036936625.1). Lineage (NCBI taxonomy): Eukaryota > Metazoa > Arthropoda > Insecta > Lepidoptera > Papilionidae > Parnassius > Parnassius smintheus. Next base: position 27,921,986 of record JAUPFT010000019.1, on the reverse strand, counting down.
TGCTTGATGATAATTGGATGCTGTGGGTGGTGGTGACTCATTCATGCCACAACAATAATGCTATAGCTGCAGCGTGGCTCTACCACGTATAAAGTACGTATTGAGTTAGTAATATTGTAATGCAACTGACTTTCAGATTTAATAGTTATTCTATAGATTCAAAGGCAATTAGCTATCGAGCATACAATTCCTTTGGTGTAACATCTGTTACACCAAAGGAATTGTAGGTGTCGAAGGGATTTTTAAGGCTGTAGATAGATACTACAATGCCCGGCCAAAATTCCTAATGAAAAGCACGGTAGTGGATTTCCAACCAGATATGTAATGTGACCATCCATCCTAATTTTCATAATACCAAACTATACAAAATTCCATATATCAGTGTTATTCGAACGAACGAATGATTTCGACTAAATTAATTCGAACATTATTTTGGGACAATCCTCGTATCGCATTAAGCCATAGAAAATGCAAAGAGGTGCAATCTCTCTTCGCAAGGCCCATGGATCTCTTTACGATGAACTCTTTCTTCCAGAAGCGGCCCCACAGGAAGTGGACCTGGTTGAGCCCCGACGGTTCGACAAAAAATGAGATTGACTTCATTATGACGACCAGACGCCAACTGTTCAGTGATGTCTCAGTAATCGCAAGGGTGAAAACTGGCAGCGATCACCGAATGGTTAGAGGCACACTGAACCTAATTGTTAAGTTGGAGAGGTCTCGTCTAATGAAGTCAACGCTCCGTTCCCCTCGTGCTGCTAATCCAGAATCCCGAAACTTTTCAGCTCGAGTTACAAAACCGCTTTCAGTGCCTAGAGGATTGCAATGCAGTGGACGATATGAATGACAAGCTCGTAGAAACTGTCCATGCGGTCGGAGCTAAGTTCTGCAAGACCCGCCACAGAAGAAGACAAAAACTCTCCGATCACACTCTTAATCTTGGCTCTCCAGCACCTTAAAAACGGCAGGGCCTCAGGCGAGGATGGAATTACAGCGGAGCTTCTGAAAGCGGGTGAAACAGCGGTACTTGAATTCCTTCAGAAGCTCTTCAATTCCGTCCTCCATGGTAGCACTATTCCGGAGGCGTGGAGCAGAAGTGCGGTGGTCTTGTTCTTTAAGAAAGGCAACAACGCTCTCTTGAAGAACTACAGACCGATTTCCCTTCTGAGCCACGTCTACGTGCTGTTTTCGAGAGTCATTACGAATCGTCTCGCACGCAGACTCGACGGCTTCCAGCCTCCCGAACAAGCCGGTTTCCGGAAAGGCTTCAGTACCATAGACCACATACATACCCTGCGGCAGATTGTACAGAAGACCGAAGAGTACAATCTGCCACTTTGCCTGGCGTATGTGGACTATAAGAAAGCCTTTGATTCCGTCGAAATTTGGGCCGTGCTACAGTCCTTTAAGCGGTGCCAAGTTGACTGTCGGTATATCGAAGTGCTGAAGTGTTTGTACAGTAGGGCTACCATAGCTATCCGAGTACAGAACCAAAGTTTGAAACCTTTCCAACTGCAGAGAGGTGTAGGACAGGGTGACGTTATATCCCCGAAACTCTTCACCGCTGCAGTGGAAGACGTTTTCAAGCTACTGGACTGGAAAGGATACGGTATTAACATCAATGGCGAGTACATCACTCACCTTCGATTTGCCGACGATATAGTCCTTATGGCAGAATCGCTGGAGGACCTTAGCACTATGCTCAATGACCTCAATGATGTCTCCCAACGGATAGGTCTTAAGATTAACATGGACAAAACAAAGATCATGTTCAATGTCCATGTCACACCTATGCCGGTAGTTGTTGGGAGCACTATGCTCGAAGTTGTTGACGAGTACGTTTACCTGGGACAAATAGTCCGACTAGGTAAGTCCAACTTCGACCGAGACGTCAATCGATGGATTCAACTCGGCTGGGCAGCGTTCGGGAAATTACGACACATCTTTTCGTCAGGTATACCTCAATCTCTAAAAACTAAAGTGTACAACCAGTGCGTGTTGCCAGTGATGACTTACGGATCAGAGACGTGGTCCTTCACTGCTGGCCGTATGAGGACAATCAAGGTCGCTCAGCGAGCTATGGAAAGGGCTATGCTCGGAGTTTCTCTGCGTGATAGACTCAGAAATGAGGCTATCCGCAGTAAAACCAGAGTGACCGACATAGCCCAACAGATTAGTAAGCTGAAGTGGCAATGGGCCGGCCATATAGCTCGAAGAACCGATAACCGATGGGGAAGAAAGGTTCTCAAGTGGCAGCCTCGTACCGGTAGGCGTAGTGTAGGGCGACCCCATTAGATGGAGTGATGACCTGGTAAGACATGCAGGAAGTCGATGGATGCAGGTGGCTCAGGACCGTGCTTTGTGGCATTACTTGGGGGAGGCCTATGTTCAGCAGTGGACTTGTGAAGGGCTATAATTATGATGATGATGAACTGATTAATGCGCATACGCGGATCCTAGATGTGGAAGATTATACATCTTCCTTGTTGGAGCTTCTGCTGACCTCTCATCTGGATGGATATCCCTTTAGGCTCCTCAGACCACTGTCTTGTCCGGAGTATGGTGCCACTCACGCTGAAATCGTGGTTGCATTCTGCAGGCTGCCGCCGCGCCGTATTTGGCACTATAGGTCAGCTGATTGGGATATGATGCGATCTTTTTTTGCATCCTACCCTTGGAAGCGAGTTTGCTTCTCGCTGGACGATCCCGGCGTTGTTGCTGATTCTGTCGCTGATGTGGTACTTCAGGGTATGGAACTTTTTTCTGTCCTCTGTGGTGCCCATCGGAAGCAAATCTCAGCCATGGTTTGGTCGCTCCTGTAAAATATCATCACGCTATAAGCAGGAGTGCCACCGGGCCTGGGCTGGCGCATCAGCGTCACGAGATGTACACACCAGCGCTCTTAAAAAGAAGTATATAGTAATTCCGCCTGTCCTTCAAAAGAGTCATTGTCAAGGCAAGGTCTGAGTACATCGGCAGAATTGGCGAGAAGCTAGTTCACCTTCCTTCGGGAACCCGTGCATTCTGATTTCACGCTAAGGCTGTCCAGGGTAACTTCTGTCAGTCATCTCTTCCATCTCTGCACAGAGAGGACGACTCACTGGCCCATGCCACAAAGGAGAAAGCCGATCTGTTAGGCTCACTCTTTGCGTCCAACTCGACTCTCAATGACGGGGGGAACACACTGCCGACGATCCCGTGGTGTGAGTGCTACATGCTGGATGTGCGGCTTACACAGGGAAAGCACTCTTCTCCCTGGACGTCAGTAAGTCGAGTGCGCCTGATGGAGTCCCTCCCATTGTGTTGAAGACGTGTGCTCTGGAGTTGGCACCGGTTTCAACGCGCTTTTCCGGTACTCCTACTCCCAAGGCGTAGTCCCCAATTCTTGGAAGACAGCTTTGGTCCATCCGACCCCTTAAAAAAGCGACCGCTCAGTCCCGTCCAACTGCCGCTATCGCCATCACCCCTTGTTCTCCAAAATAATGGAGCCTATTTAAACTGCCAGCTCATGAGGTACCTTGAGGATTAACAGCTGATCAGTGACCGCCAATGCGATTTCCGTCGTAGTCAATCAGCTGGTGATCTTCTGGTCTACCTTGCTCATAGATGGGCGGAGGCAGTAGAGTTCAAGGCCGCAAGCATTAGCCGTTAGTTTGGACATGGCGAAGGCCTTCGATCGGGTCTGGCACAAAGCGTTTTTTTCGAACCTACCTTCTTATGGGCTTCCCGAGAAATTGTGCGATTGTATCACTTTTCTTGCTAATCGGAGCATCAAGGTCATAGTAGACGGTGAATTACAATCCAATTAACGCTGGTGTTCAACAAGGCTGCGTGCTATCACCAGCGCTGTTTCATCTGTCATCAATGATATGTTGTAAACACCGGTCATGCCAATATTTCTCGGGAAATCGTCGCCGGGTACCGGGACAAACTTGTGTCTGAAGTCGTGTCTTTGCCTAACAATTAAATCCCCAGAAGACACAATTTTACGCGTTAACCGCTAAAAAGAACACTTTTGTCGTATCTCCTCAATTTGAACGCACTCCCCTTGCTGCCTCAGCTAGCATCAGAATCCTCGGCGTCGACATATTGAATAGTGTGCAGTTTCGTGGTACTTGGAGGGGAAGGCCAAATTGGCCTCTAAAAAGTTTGACGTGCTCAGCAGAGTGAGACAGTGTTTCATGCCGGCACATCGCTTGCAACTTTACAAGGTGAAAGTTCGGCCTCACATGGAATACTGTTCTTATCTCTGAGCCGGGGCATCCCAGTGCCGCCAGCTCCTTCCACATGACCATATCCAGCGTAGAGCGATTCGAAACGTCGACGACCGAGTTCTTTCTGATTGGCTCGATTTATTGGCACTGCGTAGGGATGCTGCATCCCTTTGCGTTTTCTATCGTATCTACCATGGGGAGTGTTCTGAGGAATTGTTTGTATTATTTCCAGCCGCCGAATTTTACGAACGCACATAGCGTGAAAATTCCCTATACTATCCTCACTATCTGGATGCTTGGCGGTTCACTACTGTAGGTTTTACTAGGAGTTTTCTTCCTTGTACAACTTCTCTGCGAAATTGTTTACCACCGGCGACTTTTCCGGACCATTACGACCTAGAGACGTTCAAAAAAGGAGCTTACTCCTTTCTAAAAGGCCGGCAACGCATCTGCAATTCCCCTGGTGTTGTGGTTGTTCATGGGCAGCGGTAGTCACTTACCATCATGTGAGCCACATGCTCGTTTGCCCCCTCTTCTATAAAAAAAGAACTCTTTTTATACAATCCTTGTTTCATAGACTTTTTGAAATTGACGGTGGACAAATTTTGGTTACGGGAGGCTACCTCAACGGACACTAGCCATCTGCGCAGGACAGGCTTCTAGTGCCCGAGTGTTTACGCAAGCACAGGTGCACTCTCTTTTCCCTCACTCTCATAATCCAATGGGACGGTAAACCGACACGACGCGAAAAAGATCAGGAGCAGGACCAATGGCTTTACGTGCTTTACGGGGGTGAGACACCGCCACCTGACTCCGGGCAGTTACTGAGAATTTTTTGCCGGAAAATTCAATAATTGGTTTTTCTGGCCCGATCCGGGATTCGAACTCGGGACCTCATGATCAGGAGTCGCACTACTATAACCACTGGACCATTATAAACAAAATGAACAAGAGTTTAATGGTCTGTTAAATAATAATAGTTCGTTCGTGTAATAAAATTCGAAATGAATTGTGTGGGTGATTCTTAAGCCTTCTGGTAGTTTTAGCTCACTCATGTCTACGTATATCTTATTCGGTTGGGCGCCGAAGATTTTCGGACTAATGTTCAGAAATAAAGGCGAATACTAACGGCACGCCGACGACGTTTTATTGAATAACGACCGGCGAGCAGTGGCGGGGAAGATAAGCCACGGCCAGAGCAATGAGACCTGCACACCTTTCTTTTTGATTTGATCAAATCCCACGTTTTAGTTTGTATTTCAATCCAGTTGGTTATAAATGCTTTTATTTTTCGTATTTGTTTTTAATATATTTTCGTGTCCTGTTTAAATACCTAGTTGTATGAAATTGAAGACTTACAACGATAAGATTCTAATATTATGACACATAAAAGTCTTGCAATAATACGCAAAAGAAAATAACATCTTATAGGACAGGCTCTCTTCTCGATTTTGAAAGGGGTTTGAGAGGTTGGGCTTTTATGGACATTTGTCGAGTAGCAAGGTTTTTTGTATCTTCTCACAAGCTAGGATTAAAACTAACATATAAAGCAGACGTATAGATAGTTTTATAGGCTTTTATCCTTTTCATCACCACGTAGTTCTTCCCAACCTAGGGGATTGTAGTGAAGAATAGTCTTATTATCAGTTAAAAAAATTAAGAGTAGTCATGGACTAATTTAGTCCTGTGTGTTATTGAATTTATTGGGCCTTTAGTCTAGAACACTGTCCAAAACATTAGCTTCTTTTTTTCAACCGCTACTTACCAGCCTGCATGCTAAGCGCACGAATGACGGTATTTACCCCTATGACGCGAGCAATCTACTGGGGTTCTGTGTTAACAGTTAAATGGGTTTCCGGTTCTCTACCCTCAATATATGAAAGAGCAGTATTTTACAGCTATTTCACGTTAACAATTAAAATTAAAATCGTTTTTTACGATTGTATTATTTTAATGACACCTGTACTACGTTCGCAGCTTAGACATTGTCTTAGCTTTTAGCTACTCCTAGCGAACGACCTTGAGCATTCGGTCCCATACATTCCACGCGCTCTCGCTACAATAAATCGCTTAAGAAATACGCCCAAATTTTAAAATATTTTTCTATATATATATATATATATATATATATATATATATATATACATATATATATATAATAGACGATAGATAGCAGATGCCATTTATCTTCAAGTCGAATGTGCACCGATTTGTCGTCCTTATTCTTTAAAAATAACCTGCTTATTAAAAATAAAATTAAGCTGTTTGGATAATAATGTCAACTTTTATGTTTAGAACGTAATTTGCGAAAACGTAATAAGTTTTGCGCGGGATCCCTAATAAAATAATGGTGTGAACTGTCACAGTCCATGTTTCGATGGACGTTTGTGTGAGTCAAAAGTGGCTTCACACGCACCTGACCCTTGGGTCGACGCACGTGTTACATTCATTGTTGTTACTTTAATTAAGGAGACATGGCTTTCCACTATACGAAAGGAAAAACATGCCCATTTATTATAATGAAGGCTACGAAAGAATATTTTTTTGGAAAAAATATTTCATGACAAAAGTTACTTTTTATCACATAAATGGATAACAGTCTCAGGATTACTTTAGCTCTACACATAAAACTTGTTTTTATTAAACTTAATAATACAGCGAATAAAAATTGAATACCATGTTTGAAGGTCTATACTGAACTAAACTAGTATCGTAATAAATATAGAGTTATTATTTATTTTTAGTTTTTTTTTTTAATTATCTACACACTAAGATTTTCTGCTGTACTCGTATCGTGAAAGCATTTTGCAAAATATGCACATAGGAGAGCACCCAATGCCGAAACAATTATTTGTAGAAGACAATTGCAAAGAGGGTGGGGTTTGTAATTTTTTAATCCACCCAGAGTACAGAGAGATCATGAAATCACAGACACACAAAGAGGCCCATGAGCCTCTATGCCTCTATCTGCTTGGCAGTGGGTTGGCGACCGCATTACTGGTACTGCAGACAGCTACAAGATGTCTGGACCTTTTGTATTGGACGGTTCTCTATTTTCGTGCTATTTTATATCAACCGTGAAGGTATTTTACGACCGAATTAAATATTTTAGTCCCTCTTTATTCACCCAGAAGACGAAATCGTGTAACAATTTCTTTTACATCGCCACAACAAGGTACGGATGTGTTAAATTTAATATTTCGATCAATATTTTAGTACTAATGGGAAATAAAAAGACGACAAGACGAAATAAGGCTAGTAAAATAATTAGTAGTAAAACTGGACAGGCTATTGATTGCAAGTATCTTTTACTTGGGTTTTATTATCTCTGGCGGATAGTATCCAATTACGGCAGTATCCAATTACTCCATCTTGTGTGGATGTTTCAACTATGAGAAATAGCAAAATGGTCACATGGTGTGGCCAGTGGCTGTAAAAATCCAGACCGGCGATGTGGTAAACCCAAAACTCGCCTAACAAACTTAGCGATTACGTCTAATTAATCCTTATGTTGAAGCGGCGCATGTTATTTACAGCCTAATGAAGTCAAGAAACGAGTTCAATCTAAATAGATCTCTAATTTAACACGAATAATATAAATTAAGTAGAGGAACAAAACAAAATGTACAAATTGTATTTAAAAAAATCTGTTGTTATAGATATTATCAAGGTAGGTTAGCTTTAATTTTTTTCAGATAATTATAATCTTTCGCTCCAACGGGTCGAGGAAAAAATAGAATTATCATATTCTTTTGTTGTAATGGCATGGACCATTGTCGTGAACTTGTTTCTCGTAATGTGCTGTGAAAAATTGTGGTGTGGGAGCCAATTAAAAGCGAGTGAATGTCGACGCGGATTTCAGGGAGTAATGGAGTATTGTGATCGTTAAAATCCATCTTAATTATCCTTTTGATGAAACTTTTAGAAGGTAAAATCCTTACCCTTCTTTAATTTAAAGCGAAAGTTACTTTTTATACCAATGAAATTATGTAATGGAGTTATGTCTTTTATCGCCACCCCTCTACCAAGCCACTCACGTTCTAACATTTTAGTTTTTAATGATCGAATTGAAAAAATAATATTTATGAATGAATATTGCTGAAAATATAAATTATAATAAATGACATATATTTATATACATTTATGAAATGTCTGTGAGAGCATGGTCCGGGGAAGGACCATAGTACCAGCTATCAGTACTCATAGTACCAGCGTAAAATAGTAGCTTAATGTTGCTGTGTTTCGTATGGTGAGTGTAGAGAACCGGAAACCCTTTTTACTGGAAATGAGGCATTCCATCTTAGTCCTCACGAATGACTACGCATCTGAATTTTGATTCGTAATCGAGGATACATTTAGGTGTCGTCGGATACGTAGATTACGGGTCACAGAAACTACTTACCATCAATTGTACTGTGTGCTCGTTGGTCACCCTATCCTATAAAAAATGATTTCTTATATTTAAAAATAAAAATAATATATACATTAAACCAATTTTCGGGAATTTGTAACATTTACAGTCACGGGGGGGGGGGGGGACTGAAGAAATTGACGTCCCGATGTCATAGTTAGCCCAGCTATTTTCAGTTTTTGATTATTAATTTTTAGTCCAATCTACGCAGCACGAGCTTACAGTATCTTGAAGTATTGCAGTGGTTATAGGATGCCAAACAGTTGGTAGCACCTGTCCATCTTCTATGTCGAAATTGGGATGTTTTTTAATATCAATAGCCTCGCGAATCATCCTTGATATAAATCGGCGTTGTATTGCGAGGATTTGTGGTCTACCAAATCTGATGTAATATCAGTGACGATCGTAAACATGTTCACAGACTGCAGACTTCCCAGATCGTCGGTGCTTCTCGTCACCTATAATAGGTTCTTTTACAAAAAGATCTATTTAAAATTTATTGCTAGTAATTGTATTAAATAAATTTAAGTAATTGCAAACCTGTTGGTCTGATGATGTTTAAAAGACTTTGCAACACAAAAAGTTTCGTGTTTTAACTGGATACAGTAAAAAGAGGTTTAATACAACACCTAATGTCAAGTAGCACAGATAAACCCATTGGAATTGTTAAAGAGGATGAAATATGCTAAGTATATTATACTAGACAAAAAAAAATTGGAATAAATTATAAAATGTCATCATTAAAAAATATTTAATCTTAAAATGTAATGTACATAATTCTAACAACGTTATATTTTTCGAATTTTCATTACATTAATTATAAAAAGTTAAAAAGACTGGAATATATGTAACATAAAGCTATTTAACAAAACAGACGAGTTTGGTCAGGACGTCCGAAACCTGTTTTTTAAACATTAATGGACTTGTAGAACAAACGCGTAAACGAGTACGTTAAACTTGGGTCGTTATTATAAAATCTGAATTTCATTAACCATAAATAAGTGGTCCAATTTGTTGGGGGAAGCGCGGGGTAATTACTCCCACGTCCGCTCGGTGCACTCGCCGCATTTAACTTTTATTTTTTGCTCTAAATTGTGAACATTTAAATGTGTCGCTCTGTCTTCTATTAGTAAAGATATTCCATATAATAATTTATAAAAATATTAGTATATGAAATATTTTTACCGTGTTGCGGTGTTGTAGGAATATCCAATACTTACCCTATATCATCCCATATCTACCCCATATCAAGAGGCGACAGAAAGAAACAAACCAGGTGATGGGTAGATGCGTTATCCTGATGACAACTCAGCATTAAAAACTGCGGTTGCAACCCGCTTGGCAAGTGTGGCAACTATTGCAAAATATCCCTCACTGCGTACAATATGGGGGAGGCCTATGTTTAGCAATGAAATTTAAGAGGGAACGGTAACGGTAAGTTATGATTGTTGGGTTTTAAGCCCTCCCAAACTAGGCGGAGTGTCTAAATATTAAGACATGTAAGAGGTAGGGATGCGTGTTGTTCAGGACAGTGTTTTTTTTGCATTTTTTGGAGAAGGCCTAAGTTTAGCAATACACTTGTGAAGTGTTGATATTGATTATAATGATATTGCTATTATTGTTTTAAGAAAAATATTTATAATTAAATATTAAACAGAATGGAAAAAATCAATGTTTAAAAATTGCTTATGATAAGGTAGTTCTGTAATCTGCATTTCTGAGAGGGTTTTACGTTAAGGAAGTGTCCGCCACGCTGCTCCAATGCGTGTTGGCGAACTTCACATGTCGATGTCGAAATATTTTTTTCTTATTCTTCAGACATGCAGGTTTCCTCACGATGTTTTACTTCACCACCACGCACGTGGTAAATCAGAACTTAAAATTGCAATTAACTATTTCATTAGTGCCAGGGGGAATCGAACCCGGGTTACTCGCGTTCGCGTGTTATATTTACAGCGAGCGTTAACCTTCTGAGCTACCACGGCTTGTATGCTTTTGTTTGTGTAACATTTTTATCAAATATCCATGTTTTTACTATTGACTATTGTTTTTAAATGAACCAAATACATCTACAAATACATACATGCAAAGTTCTAAGAAACATAGTCTAACATATTATTAAGCGCAAGTCATAAACAATATTAATATGGAATAATTTCGACTGAGTCAAATTTTATTTATCCCTGAGGACAATTTCCTCTTGTCAAACGACGGCCACCCGGGTATTCTGTATAATGAGAAAACGACGAAATCAACTTGGCCCAAATTAGAAGCAAAAGACGCGTCAGGTTTATATGACGACAAATATGGCAGTTCCCCTTTTTATGGACGAGCATTTTTGGTATCCTTTCTCTTTTAATATATTATAAATATTGTATTCTGATTTCATTAATTATACTTCTAACAGTTTGTAATAATTTATAGTACTTATAATGTATATATATATATATATATATATATATATATATATATATATATATATATATATATATATATACCATGGATGCTTTCCAGCATCCATGGTCACGGGGGACTGAGGTGCAGTTCAGCTTTTTAATTATTATTTATGGTCCGATTTATGCAAAATGAACTTATTGTGTTCTGAAGTCTTGCAGTGTTATGCTTGGGTTTAGTTTTATTTTTATTAATTACAGGATCCCAAGCAGGTGGTAGTACCCAGCTTCCTTCTTTATTAAAATGAGTATGTTTTTTTAATTTCAATAGCCACACGTTCATCCTTGGTAGGAAACAATGTTCTTTCGAAAGAACTTGTGGTTTATTAAATCTAATGTAATGATTGGGGCCGCCTAGGATATGATCAGAAACAGCAGGCTTCCCGGAACGTTAATGCTTCACATCAGCTATAATATGTTCTTTTACTCGGGTTCTAACATATCTTTTTGTTTACCCTATGTATGGGAGACCAGATTCACTATCAAGCTTGTACACTCCTGCATTCTGTAGAGGAATATGACACTTCACAGATGGTAAGAACTGACTAGGCTTGTAGAATGTTCTAATAAGCTTGTTGTCGTGCAGATCCTGCTTGACGTACTGAATCTCGGCGGCCTGGTGTTTGCTGTCACAGATCCCTCGTGTTCTCTGTAAGAAAAATTTGCCTACGGTAGCTAACTGTGAAGGATGGTGGTCAGATTCACCGTTCGGTTTATATGGGTCTTTTTTCTATATACAGTGTGACCTATCGTGTTGTTAGGATTTTGGATAACTAACACACCTAGGAAAGCTAAGGAATTATTTGCCTCTTACTCCAAAGTAATTTGAATTTTGGAGTTTATGGAATTAAGATGTTCTAAAAACGCAGTTACATTGTCTGATGGTAAACTTGTGAATATATCGTATACGTACCGCTTATAGAACCTTGGCGTAACAGGTGCAATAAGGAGGGCTTTCTCCTAAAAGTCTTCCATGATTATATCGGCGACCTTGGGAGATACGGGTGAGCCCATCGTAACACCATCTACCTGCTTTTAAAACTCTTCCTTTCATAATGGTGGTCAATTGGAGTATAAGTATTGTTAATAACGTTACTACTTTACTAGTATTCTTTTAAAAAAATCGTTACCGTCAAAAATGGCTGCTGCTTTTAGCCGCAGATGCAGTTAACATTATGAACGATACAAGTCTAAAATAAGCTTGGATGTATTTGTATATTCACCAATAACGCATATTATAAAAAATGATTAGTATCCGTCGGATCTACCCATCTCAATTGCTATCCTGGATTCTAAACGCATTATGTTTGTGCAACTCACAAATGATTGGTACTAATGAAACTTATGTATTACGATGGTTTCCGTGTATTCGACAAGGTATTTGACCTTTCTCTTAAGTGTTGCATAGTGCAGTTTCATATAAATATAAAGGAGAGAACGTTTACAATAGATATAATATTGGTATGGTGGACATTTTTGTGGTAAAACCATGCTGCAGAATAATACGGTATGAGTCGAATCTACTAGTGAAGAGCCACACTGCAAGTAAAATAGCAGCAAAATGCTGTTGTGTTACATATGTTTAGTAACGTGAACTGGAGAGTACTATACGGGTAAAAATACGCGCAAATGACAGTTCAATTAGTTCTCTAAAATTATCCACGATCCGCTCGCTAGCACTGCAGTCAAACTAAGCTTAGAAGTTAAGCGTGGGTGCAGCATGGGGAATAACCTGTTCGGTTAGCGGTCATAATATACCCAACAAGTATTTGTAACCTAAAAATAAGTGTAACACGTTTGAATTCTGGCGTAATTCCTTGTGTGGAAGTAACAAAAAATGATTCGGAAATTCACATCACCATATTAATAATACCAATTGCTTTCATACTTGTTCTGAGGGAAGTAGGTACCTATATATATATAGACATTGACAAATTATTTTATATATAATAACATACTCTTACATTGTTTTCTCAGACATAATTGAAAAACATTATTTATTTCTTCGTAATGAACAGCATTAATGACGTTGTAAATTGATTTGATAACGACGCCACACCCTCTTTTCAATAACTTCCTCCGTTAAATCACCCGTGACTGTAGGCAGTAAAACTGTTGTTAGGAAAAGTTTATACACATTTAGCAACATTTATCTTCATTGAACGAGTAAAGGATTGAATTATGCTTGGAGGGGACTGAACAGTATTTTTGGGATAATTTATATACAAGTTAATAAATTCTTAAAATTTATTTTCGTTCTTGGTAGGTGCTATTCAAGAATAAACTAAGAATGGTGTTCATGAGATAAAAGATACAAAAAAACTACTTTTTCTTAAATATAAATTGAAAACTCATGGATAAAATAATATCTTTAAAGTTATTTGCAATATTAATACAGCTATAAAAGTAATTAAGGAAACATTATATTTTTTCTTATTTTTCTGTCGTTAGGTTAAAATACTTTGTGATTACATTTACTAATTTAACATAATATTTTAAACTTATTTTTTTTAACTTTATTAACGATTATTATATTTTGAATATTTAAAAAAGTATCAGATTGTGATTATAGCATCGTGAAATATTTTTCTGTATAAGACCTAGAAATAAATATAGTGTCAGATTAGTCCAAATTTCTACTTATTTTTTATCTCTTGATGATGAATTGGAATTCGTAGAAGTTACGATTTGCTCTAATCGCCACCTTTTACAGAGGGATTACTGATAGCATTACTAGAGGTTACAAAACTGAACAGAATTACTACAAAATGCTTACAGGTAACATACGTTTCAAAATTGTATTAAGAGATATATATATATATATATATATATATATATATATATGTATATATATATATATATATATATATATATATATATATATATATATATATATATATTATATATATATATATATATATTATTATATATATATATATATATATATTATATAATATATATATAATATATATAAATATATATATATATATATATATATATATATATATATATACAGCTTGCACAATAATATCATATGTAGAAATATTTCCAATCAAACCGACCTAATCGTGCTGTAGCAGCTAATAAAACTGCAATATGGTTCTACTGCGTAAAAAATCTTCTGGGCCTTTGTACCTATTACGACACTTACGGATTAAGACTAAGTAATGATTTCTCTTATGCCTACACCATCTGGTAACGTTCATCTTTATAATTCGAAGCTGGGAATTGTTTTTTTAATTACATAAAATGACAAACGATCATACAGTCCACATGATAGTAACTAGATGCTGTGTCCCTTAGACTACCATAATATAGCTTTAGCGTGGCTCTACCACGTAAAAAAGGCCCTTTAAAACAAGGCGCAATCGTGCTGCCCAGCGCGGATTACCTTTGCATTTATATAGCTGCTTTTCGTTAGTAATCTGTAAATTTTGTATTAAGTGCTTATAAGCGGATTTTCAATCAATAATCGGTCACCAGAGCCTCGTTTTTTCAATCCGAATTTGGAGAAAAAATTACGTATTCTACTTGCATATTCATATAAATGCAGCTGTGTTTTGTATGAGTGGCGAGTACCGGAGAATTTTTATACTGTCTGACTTCTGATATACATCTTAGCCTTTAGACGTAAAACATATCTGAATTTTAATAGTTAATCGAGATTAGATGTAGTTATCTGTGGGCCACAGCTTTCACTCATATCAGGTGTACTCGTCTGTTCCTCATATTTCCATAAACATAAGCACTCACGCCTGTCACCCAGAGGGGTAGGCAGAGACTACGGACTTCCATTTGGCACGATCCTGACATACCTCTTTCGCCTCCTTTACATCCATATATATACGCATATATTCTCGTCGGTTAAGGGTACTTCTAACGTGGCCCATTTTCAAAATATCTCCAATTTAGTCGATAAACTTTTTTCTAGGGCGTCCCTTCCAGACTCTGCCGTTCACATCTGCCATATAAATTTGCTTTGTCACTCTTTCCTCATTCATTCTTTCTACATAACCAAACATCATATTTCAATTAACAATTAAAGTCCTCCAAACCGAAATTTGTTCACGGCGGCCAATCTGGACTGAGACTAGCCATCTGTGCAGGACAGGGTTATTGTGCCCAAGTGTATGCGCAAGAACAGGAAAAAACCTACGGCTTTACGTTCTATCGTGGCACGGGTGTAAAAACACAAAAAACTTTCTGACTCTAAGCTGCTACTGAGAGTTTCTTGACGGGCAGACAGACTTCCCAATAACTGGTTTTGACCCCAGCCAGAACTTATTTGAACCCAGGACCTCCTGATCAGCAATCACGTTTACGACCACTAGACCTACGAGACAGCCCATAAACAAAATATTACATAGGACATGTATTATGTGATGAATAAAAGACACCGCGTTTAGGCGAAGAAGCTGTGTGAACCTTGTTTTTTAAACTAATAAAATGCATAAAAACCTTACCAGATTATCTATGGTCGATCACTATCGTCTAATCACTTAACAGATACGGCGCCTGTTTTGCGTGCTGTCACTGTCAAGTGTCTTGACCACCAGCAAGTTTTATAGCTTATTATGTGTCTTTCAAAAACACACACAGTGTTTAGATGAAAACGTGTTTCATATCCTTTTTCAAAGAATATTAACAATGCTATAAACATTACCAATATTCCCCTTATCCACTCGTGGTAAGCTTAAACTGCTTGTGTTATGAGTGGTTCACGCCAGTAGTCGAATGGCGGATTCGAACCCACGACCTTTTTGAGTTCGCGGTCCACGCCCTGCCATTATGCCATTAGGCTACTGTCGCTTTTGCTCTGCTGGGGAAATTAAGAAATATATACACAGGCGCTATGTGATAATTCCGAAAACAATTTAATAATTAAAAACTTCAAATGGATTATGGTTATAACAATTTTTATTACCACTTACCATCAGGTGGACTGTGTGCTCGCCTGTCACCCTTTTCCTATAAAAAAAACATCTTAGGACAAAATAAAAAATAAAAATATAAATTTCTTCGCAACCTTCCGCTAAACAAATACAATGATGTGTCTTACCTGGATTGAAGAGCACCTCCCGCCCTCCCTCAATTGCATGCACTAACTCCGTCCCACTAGTCCCAGCACCGCTAAGTTACTATTGGTCTACTTTAACGACCTACTATTACTAATACTCTTATATTTTAATATGTCAGTTCTTCAGTGTAAGAAAAGTTAAAACTTTTCTTTGCGTTAATATTGTATTTTGTCTTTTTATGAGCTTTAACATTCTCAGATTGATATTTTTTGTACCTGATCTATTGTGACAGGATGATGAGTAAGTTTTATGTTTGTTTCTTAATATATTGGGGAGTATTGAGTCAAACCTGAGGGCCACCTAAAGACTGAATAATACTCGTAGATAGGAATGCTACTATCTATAATTCAATGGATTAATTAAAAATAAATCCTTGGTATCATTATTTAGATATAAAATTCAGAAACGTACTGTGAACCTACCTTAAGAACACTTGTAGATGAAACGTTACGTTAGCGCCACGTACAATTAAAGTCACGATCAGTATCTGTTCGACGAAGAGTTCACCCTTTGGTGTCGTAAAGTCATGGAACAGAAATAATTATTGGCGAAGCATTTTCTGCTTTGTATAATATTTTATAAATCAGTACATTGTACAATTTTAATTTTTTTTAGGTTTTATAGGATCTTAAAACTTGGTCTCTTTTACATTTTGAGTTTTTTTTTTATAGGAGAGGGGGAAACGTGCATACGGCTCACCTGATGGTGGGTGACAACCGCCGCCCATGAAAAACTGCAACACCAACACTGGAAGATCTGCCTTTTAGAAAGAAGTAAATTTTTTTCACCGATAGTATATAGTAAACCATAACCAAACAAACCAACCCCCTTAGTTGTATCGGTGCGAAAATTGGAAAATTCGCCGGTGGTAAACTAATCCACAGATATGTCGGAAGAAAACTCCTGGTAAAACGTACAGTGGTGTACCGACAAGCATTCAGTTGTGTGGATGGTATCGATATTTGCTGCGATGTGCGTTTATGAAATTTGGTGGCTGGGATTAATTCGAACAATTTCTCGTGGTAGATGCATAAGAAAATGCAAACGGATGCAACATCTCTTCGCAGTGCCAGTGAATCGAGCCGATCGCAAAGGACTCGGTCGGCGACGATTCAAGCCGCTCTGCGCTGGATGCGGTCAAGTAGAAGTAGCTGGCACTGGGAAGCCCCAGCTCAGAGATGAGAACAGTATTCAATGTAAGGCCGAAACTGCGCCATGTAAAGTTCTTTTTATTGAAATGTGTGTGTACATATGAGACAATCTATGGACGGACTGATTTTTTTGCAGTGTAACTTTTATAGGCCGTAATGACGATAATAATTCTAATTATACTCCCTCCTTGTCCTAGACATTCTTAACAATTGTAGTACGCCGCATTCCATGCCAGCATCACAATTTATCCAAGCTCACTAAAAAAATTTTAAAGCAGTATATCTGGCAACACTGTATCCACCCGTCCGTCAATGCAACCTCATTGCGTTTTTTTGTGCCAGCCGTCACAGTGTGTTTTATAATTTTTGTTGTAAAAATTAAATATGTTTAGTGTAAAATCAAATATTTTGTATCCAAAACCTACGACAAATAAAATTATTATGTATCTGCGTGGTAATAATTTGATTATGTACTTGGGAAAATGGGAAAGGAAGATATTCAAAATGGAGCTAACCGATCAAAGGTAAACAAAAATCCTATTGTTCGAGGTAGGTGCACGTGTATATAAAATAAATAAAGTTAAAATATTTATTACCTAAATAATAAAATCAGATTCACTGTGCTAAATCAGATTAACAAGTATTATCGAACAATTTCACTATTAAGGGTTAATAACATAACCTCGTCACTCATATAATGTGAAATAGTAAATAGGTATTTTAACCTATAAATGTGGGTTGAGATACATTGTACAGGGATACGTTGAGAAATTTTAAGTGATATATATTAATGTTTTTATTACTTTCATTTACTTACGTTGGACAGTCGCCATTATCAGTCAGAAAATTAGGGCAGCAGACCCGGAAATTATAAACCCTGAGATTATAACTAAACTTTCTTTAGTATCAGAAAATCCTGATTATGAAAAGAAATAAGTGCTATAAATAAACTTAACTCATAAGTTTATTAAGGTTATGTAAACCTTTAACATCCACAAAAAATTGGCAGAACAAGTTAGAAATAATAACTGAATTCTGGGACAAAATTATCCGGTGTGTAAGGGAGAGTCAGTTTACTAGTCCTTAAAATTGTTAATTCCCAAATAAATGGGATTTAATAGATGCATTTTTAAATATAAAGACAGTTTATTATTACATATTATTTTGTAGACACATAAAATAAAAAATAAAAAGCTACATAATATGACACCCCTCTATCAGGCATTGAGTGTTGGTAGGCCTATGTGCAGCTGTGGACTTATATAGACTGTAATGGATGGATGGATAATATGACAAGAAAATAAGAAAAAATGTGATATGAGAACTGTTTTACCTTGATATGAAATATCTAAAGGTTACAAGTTAAATACACATAAAATATAAGTAAGCAAAAAGTGAGTAAAAAATAAGCATTTATAGGCTGTTTAGAAAAATCTGAAAGATTGAACCAAACCTATTATTCAAATTATATCCCTTGTGATATATTTGGCTTCACACGTTATGAATGGAACCAGATTTGACAGATATGCAAAACAAAAATAGTATTGTAAGCATCAGATTGAATTACAATAAATTTGTTAAATTATTAAAAGAATAATAAAAAGACAACAGATAGCCTGTAAAATGTTTCATGACTTAGATTATTGTCAATTTTAAAAAATTAACAAAATATAATTAAAAAACTTGGTATAGAAGGTAAACAATAAATTATTATTATTGAGATAGTAAAACGAATATAATATAATAATTATTATATAACAATTAATATAACAAGATGATAAAATAATATGGAGAAATTTCGGCTGATAGGCAATTAAATAAAAATCGAGACCATGATTAATTAATTCAAATTAAACATAGGCACATTATTGCATTCGAGCTGTTTTATGTAAATTAATATAACCTAAGTAACAAGAAAGAAAGAAGTGTTTAGCATCATTAGGTTTTAAATAGAATGATGAGTTGCAAATGCGTTAATGGCCTGCAGCTGTACATAAAATATCAATCTGGGAAAATATAAAAATTACATACTTCACTTATTAAAACAGTGGTAAATTAAACAATTAAAAAGAAATTTAAAAATAATTATAGGAAATAATTTTCTATTGTAAGATATTAAAAAGTTATGACAAGTTAAAAATAAGTAATATGTGAAGTAATAATTAAAAAATAAAATAAAAATGGATTTATTCAGTAAAATTAATTATGGTATCATTCATACATATCATGTTATTATTATCACCTTCATAACTAAAACTGGGTATGGTAAAAGCACAATAGAGTTATGCTGACAGATGCATACACTGATTGCCAAAATATGTTAGCAACAAAATAAATTGTTGTAGTAAGAGGGAATTATGTAAAATACTGATATAAATAGTGACTAGATATATTGTGCATAACCCATTTTGGTTGCTATTAGTAAAATGAGGTTAATAATGTTGTGCTTAAAACCTCATTATATATAATAATGTATATATAATGTTATGTAATATATATTCAGTGGCAAATTTCTGACCTTAGATGGTAGTTAATATTACAAAAAAAAACATTAAACGCATAAAACTGTTTGAAATATAAATTGACACTTCTCGACTGGAATCGAAAAATTTGGGTTTTAGTCCTTCATTGAGAGTAAATTACATAGATATTATTCTATATTAAAGTAGTATATGCTTATATTTTTGGGAATGGTAGAATACAATACAAAACTTTGAGCAAAACAAAATAGTTATAATGAATAGTAAACTTACTACAACTAAATAATACTTATGTTGTACAATTTTACCCAGAGTTGATAAAAATCCGGCTTCTTATATTAACAAGATAGAGAGGGTTCTATTCATTAACTATTGAGGATTCAATACTTTAAATTAAATAAAAATATGGAAATTTAACATACAATCTAAAATTGAGCCAAGTAAACAAAAAACAGTCAGAGGAAGTCTTTCAAGTCTATTCAACAAGATCATAAAGCAGTGTCAAAGCTATAACTTGATCATATTAGTAACGAGAAATAATAAAATTATTATATACTTAACAATGGGGTTCTGTAGGCATGACCCAGAAACCGTGGCAGTTATATTAGATTGGGGGACGATTCTTCTTGTATGTATTTCCTCTTAATGTCGATGAGCCAAAAACCATAGGTTTTTGTGTTTTTTTTTCACATGAGAAAATATTTTGCGGTACTGAGATTTAGAAGCAATCAAATAAAGATAATTAATGGTATAGTTTTTATTACAAAGGGCTCAATATTATGAGTATAACATAATGAAAAACTTGTTACAAATTATAGATGTAAAAGTATTAGAAAGTCTCACAAGGGTTTGGCAAAAGAAGTCCAAAAATTGTCAACGTAAGAGAACCCCCACATGATCACCGGACATCAAGGTAGCAAAATATAACAACATACCAATGATTTGAAAGTTGGGCAAGACTATTCCCACTTTTGACATGCACATAGTTTCGGACAGTATTGAAGGAAAAGGGAAAGTATAATACTGAGGAGATAGGGATGCAAAAGCACTATTGAATTAAAACTGCTGGGAAAAATATCTAACAGGAGTTATATAGATGCTATATACAGACCGTTAGAACTGTCACTTAGAATATATACATGTATTTATGTATATATCATAAAATAAGAACGAAAAATACTACTGGCAGATATTAAGCGGTGCAGAGAAGCAGAAGTAATTACTGTAAACTTAAAATTTTTGAGAGAATATCCAGCATAAGTTATTAAAATGCTATGCATTAGAGCTGTCATTTATGAGGATAGACATGGTAAACTATTCAGACCTTACCGCTATGAATTAGAAGGTAGACAGGTCTTAATTCACATACAAGATGCTATCATTAGTGGAAAGATATTAAGATGGGCTAGGACTCAGAAGACATCACTGCAGGCTTTAAACCGTTAGAGCTATCACATAGAGGATAGACACGGTTGACTATTCAAACCTTAGAGCTAACACTTTGAGGTTAGACAGGTTTGAATTGAAAGCAATATCACTTGAAGGAAGACATTAAGATGGACTACGGCTCGGAAGAAATCACTGCAGGCTTTAAACTGTTAGAGCTATCACATAGAGGATAGACACAGTTGACTATTCAAATCTTAGAGCTAACACTTTGAGGTTAGACAGATTGAATTGAAAGCATTACAACTTGAAGGAAGACATTAAGATGGACTATGGCTCGGAAGAAATCACTGCAGGCTTTAAACTGTTAGAACTATCACATAGAGGATAGACACAGTTGACTATTCAAATCTTAGAGCTAACACTTTGAGGTTAGACAGATTTGAATTGAAAGCATTACCAATTGAAGGAAGACATTAAGATGGACTATGACTCGGAAAAAATCACTGCAGGCTTTAAACCGTTACAGCTATCACATAGAGGATAGACATGATTAACTATTCAGACCTTTTAGAGCTAACACTTTGAGGTTAGACAGGTTTTGAATTAACATTAAAGCGCTGTCACTATAAACTATACAAGTAGTTTTTTTCACATGAGCAGTAAATGTGAAATAATGAATTATTTATTTTGTGTAAAATAACAAATTATTATTAACACTGCCTATATAAAGATAATCATACTACCATGTCATGTTACAGTCATCTCATAGATATCTCATACACATCATTGGTTACTATTAGTGAAGTATTTTGTAAAATATGGTACTCCAAGTTTCGCTCCAAAATTCATACTAAGAATTATAGTGAACTATCCTATGTCAAATACTATAAATTATAAAATAATAAAATAATTAATTCTTTATCGTACCAAATTGTAGTAAGTGTAATGAAATTCCTTCCTGGGCTGTTGTGCCTTTTACTTAGGTTTGAGTTATAAAAATAGACTTAATAATAAGTTACCTTTAGATTATTAACTACAGAATATTGCAATAAATATTGAGAATACAGAAATTTACAAAAACTAGTAACAAGCTGAGCAGTGATGGGTTATAGATTATAATATACATACATTGTCCTTCAACAAATATTACATTTATTCAAACGGGAGCTCAGATGTATAGTTAAGATATAGATAGAATTTCACTTCAACAGGGTTTGCATGGGAAAATATAAATAAGAAGGGGTTGAGCCTTTCTTGTGAATATTTTAATAGAAAACAGAACACAAGATAGTGATACATTTAACCCACTTAGAATAGTATTTCATAAGTAAGTTATAAGATGTTAAAATTAAACTGGAATAGATATTCCAGATTGTTTTCTTTTTCAGTCATAATTCTTCCACAGGGCCACTTCTGCTGCAATCAAGCTGGCCTTATGTGTATAAGGAAATGTTATGAAATAACGATAATTTATTTATTTTATTAATTTAAATTACAGGCAATATGTTCAACATTTTTTATAAAATAAGCGAAATTGCAAATTTCCATTCATGGTATTATAAATTCGCAACCCTGTCTTCAAACATCTACAATTGTTAAGAATGTCTAGGACAAGGAGGGAGTATAATTAAATGGTTAAACGAACTTACCTTAAGTGAAGTTCAACCATAATTATACGAAGCTCCTTGTCCTAGACGGTACTCCCGGCCCAACCCTCCCTGGGTTAGGGTTGCTCATCTAATTCCTTGCTTTAAACATAATGAGGTCGCATTGACGGACGGGTGGATACAGTGTTGCCAGATATACTGCTTTAAAAATTTTTTTAGTGAGCTTGGATAAATTGTGATGCTGGCATGGAATGCGGCGTACTACAATTGTTAAGAATGTCTAGGACAAGGAGCTTCGTATAATTATGGTTGAACTTCACTTAAGGTAAGTTCGTTTAACCATTTAATAATATTTATTTAATTCGCCGCATCGTCCATTGGTTTCACACACTTTCCCCTTACCCCTCAGCTGTTTGGTCTCGACTCGAACGAGGGCTTTGATCTTATTGGTCATCATCTTGAGTTTTTATTTATTATATTATAAGTATTGTTACGCGCTCCAGTCGACGATATACTAGCGCCATCTAGTGTCAGGAACGAGAGCGAGTAGAGCGTTACAGAAAGTGACATCACAGATCTCTCAACCGACAGCGCCACCCGAAGAACTAAGTTTCTAGAAAATCTATACTCGAACTCTCGGTACCTTGCGCGTGTTTACTTGAACATTCCGGATATTTTGCTAATTTAAATAAATAGGTGGCGCAAGATGCGATCGAGGCAGACTTGAACTCGGCGACGCAAGCGAAGCTTCGGAGCGGAATTAAGTGAATTAGTGTGTTTAATTATTAGTGTTTTTAACTTTAATTTGTGTAAAGTAAATTAAAGTGTTAATTTAGGTAATTCTATCGGCAATTTTTATTGTCACGAACCTCAAGCTCGTAACAATTGGTGTCAGAAGTGGGATAAAATAATGCCGATTTTACCTAAGGAGGAAACGGAGGGTGTCCGTACCCGAAGTCAACGCCAGCAGGAGACGGACCAACGAAGATTTGGTGGTGCAACGCCGCAGACGTCGGAGGGCCAGCCACCGGCTGCAGGCCCGTCGGTAGCTCCTACATCTGCTGCACCTGACTTAGGTGCTCTGATGGTGATGCTGCAGGAGCAGGCTCGCCAGCAGGCGGAACAGGCACGCCGATTGGGAGAGCAGCTGCGGGGCGGACATGAGGAACAGGCCCGCCGACAGGAAGACCAGGCCCGTCGGTTGGAAGAGCAGATGCTACTCATGAAGGACCTTCACGCTACCTTCGGGAAGGAGATAAAGGAGGTGAAGGATAGGGTTGCTCTGCATGACAACCGCCTTTCGGAAGCTGAAACCCAAATCGCGAAAGCTGAAAACCGAATCGAGAAAGCTGAAACCCAAATCGACCAAGTAAACTATCGGGTTGACAACGTAATGGCTGACATGAAGAAATCACTGGACGAACTCAAACTTGGAGATGGAGCTACAGCTCCCGTAGTAGCTACAACATCTTCGCTACGTGGGTTCAAGGTGCCACCGTTCGACTGGACTTCTTCCTGGTCAGCCTACAAAATCCAGTTCGAAGCTGTTATGAAGGCGAACGGCTGGAATAAAAATCAGGCCATGACTGCTCTCACACTAGGCGTGCGTGACCAGGCCTTAACAGTTCTGGAAGCTCTCGGTGAGGAAGTGACTTATGAGCAACTCCTTGAGGCATTGGAGGCGAGGTATGGCGACGCTCACCTGGAACACGTCTTTCGTGCGCAGCTTAAAGATCGTGTGCAGCGCATCAACGAAAACCTGCAGCAGTGGGCTCTAGAAGTGGAGAAGCTGGTGTGAAAAGCATACCGGTCTGTACCTGCGCTCATTGAAGGGAACCTGGTGCAGACATTCATCGACGGCATCCGCGACCTGGAAGTCAGAGCTGCTGTGAGGCTCGGGCACCACGAGACGCTTAAGGACGCCTTGGCCCATGCACTGGAAGTGGAAGCCGTGCGGCAGGATCACCGTTCCCATCGCGTCAGGGAGGTTGCAGCAGCTATAGTTCGCGACCGCAACAAAGGATACAGCCCTAGGTGCTATGGCTGTGGGGAAAAGGGCCATCTACGATCCAGCTGCCCTAAGCGAACTGAAGAAAGGGAAGTTGATCGATCTCGAGAGGGTAGTGCAGCTAACGGCACTGCCTGGCGGCGACAGGATCATCATTCACCTCACGCTAGGGAGGTTACAGCAGTTACGGTTCGCGACCACAATAAAAGATACAGCCCTAGGTGCTATGGCTGTGGGGAATGGGGCCATCTTCGGTCCAGCTGCCCTAAGCACACCCTAGGAAGGGAAGCTGAACGGTCTCAGAGAAGAAGTGCGGCTAACAGCACCGCCCATCAGCAACAGGAATACGACTTTACTATCAGACACTGCAGCGGGAAATCTCACGGCAACGCAGATGCATTGTCAAGAAGACCTTGTTCTGAAGATTGCAACCATTGTATTAGGCAAGAGAGTAAGGAAGTGGTATCCGTGAGGATGCTCAGGACAGACCACCTCAGCAACGGGTGGAAGGATAGCCTACGTCATGCACAGCAGGAAGATCCGGACATCAAGCCGATTCTGGGATGGATAAATGCCCGTGCTACCAAGCCTAAGTGGAGGGACGTCTCTGCGATGAGTTCAACCACGAAAAGCTATTGGGCCCAATGGGACAGCTTGCTGCTTCAGGATGGAGTCCTGTGCCGTAAATGGGACAATGGTCGAAGAGACAGCTGTCGTTTGCAAATGGTTGTCCCTAAAGCTAAAGTGCCGAATGTTCTACAGCTGTGCCATAATGGTCGTTCAAGAGTCCATTTGGGAGTTAAACGAACTCTACTGAAGGTCCGAGAACAGTTTTACTGGGTCCATTATCGTGACGATGTCGAGGATTGGTGTCGTACATGTACAAGTTGTGCGGCCGTGCGGGGACCTCAGACACGTAGTAGAGGAGCACCGAAATTGTACAATGTTGGTGCACCACGGGATAGGACAGCCCTTGACATGGCGGAGCCGTTACAGAAAGGCGCAAGAGGGACTCCTAAGATCGTCCATGTGGATCGCTTGGCGCGTTATCAGGGGACCGATAATGCTCGGGACGAGCATGTCTTAGGAGGGGGCAGTGTTACGCGCTCCAGTCGACGATATACTAGCGCCATCTAGTGTCAGGAACGAGAGCGAGTAGAGCGTTACAGAAAATAACATCACAGAACTCTCAACCGACAGCGCCACCCGAAGAACTAAGTTTCTAGAAAATCTATACTCGAACTCTCGGTACCTTGCGCGTGTTTACTTGAACATTCCGGATATTTTGCTAATTTAAATAAATAGGTGGCGCAAGATGCGATCGAGGCAGAGTTGAACTCGGCGACGCAATCGAAGCTTCGGAGCGGAATTAAGTGAATTAGTGTGTTTAATTATTAGTGTTTTTAACTTTAATTTGTGTAAAGTAAATTAAAGTGTTAATTTAGGTAATTCTATCGGCAATTTTTATTGTCACGAACCTCAAGCTTGTAACAGTATGTTATTAATATTAAACACCAAACAGCTCGCCGTGCAGGAGAGCAGAATATTTGTTAATCTAGTCCTACTGATAATGTGAAATGTTAGAAGTAGATTAACTCCCACCCTTCTATATGTTTTATGAGATCTTCTTTAATTGTCCACACCTCGTATCCGTAAAGAATTATAGGCCAGATGTAACAATTTAGGACTCTTATGCACACAGAGATCTTAAGTCTGCGATTGCAGAGTACTTTTATTAACGTGTAGATGGCACTTCGAGCTATTTCTATGCGAATCTTTACCTCCTGTTCACAGACCCAGGTGTGTCATTAAGCCATGTCCCTAGATATTTGTACTTGCGCACCCTCCGGTAAAAAAAACCAGTTTATTTTCTATTATGTTGTGTACATATTTATTTACGAGTATATTTATACAGCCCAACCATATGAAAATATTATACAAATACCTCAATAATATTTGAATATTTAATGCTGTTAATTATTCTGACAAACTGATATAAATGCCTTTTTTACGGTTAGTATACCTGAGGACACATTTGGTGTCTTGGAGTTTTTAAAATATAAAAAAAATGTGTATATATCCCCGGATATCGGACACTAACTACATACAATACTCACTGTGATTGTAATATTCTTTTTCAAAAAAAAAAAAAAAAAAAAAAAAAAGAATTGCATAATTGTCAATGCAATATAAGTAAGCGTTGACAATATATGGTGTTTTCTGAGTTATTAGTAAACTATCACGGACGGTAGTTGTTGGGGAAATTATTAAACCTAAGTGACAGACGAACCTACAGTCCACCTAAAGTTAAGTGGCTAATGCACGGACACCTACACCTACAATTACACCTTCAAACAATTACTGTATATAATACAGATGTGTTGTTATATCTGAGGACTAAGATGGAACGTCTCACAGCCTGTAAGCTTACTGGTTCCTTAGCCATTCAGACAGAAACACAGCTGTGCAAACACTGCTATTTGCCACCAAAAATATCTTGCCCAGACTGACATAACGTAAAAGAAACTCTACCATCCATTAAATTTGTTTCTATACAATAAATATACCTAATGTTTTTTGCGTGTGTTCGCACGTTAACGTTTTTAATTGTTAAGAGGCGACGAAGTCCCACAAGGGGTTCAATCAACTGCCTCAATCAAGTGGTGCAATTGTATAATATAAATGTTTTTACTATAGAAAAAAGTTTAAGCTAGGGAAAAATACTAAAAGTATAAAAATGATATTAATTATTTGAGTACTACCAACTAACAACTGGTTTTGCCTTTTTGAAATACTCCATCCATCCATTTATCCATTACCGTTTATTAAAGTCCACTGTTAGCAGTATAAGGTAGGATATAGGTCTCCGAGTAGATTGCCGAATAAGGGGAATATTTGCCATATATGCAAGTCTCTTTTTTATTTTGTCTTTGTTATTAGGAAAACTTAAAATAACCTAATCAAAAAACATCCTAATTTCAATAGAGGAGATGGCTGGGTGCTATCATCTGCTTGGGATCTTATAATTAGTAAAGTTGAAACCCAACCCAAGCATACAACTGCAAGACTTCAAGATACCATAAGTTCATACTGCGTAGATCGGAAAGTAAATAATTTTAATCTATGGTAACCGCGGTTAATCATGACATCTGGACTTTGAACATCTCAGTCTCCCCATGACTACTGATGCTGTAAAGTGCTCAAAACGTCGGGTATTTAAAAGTTAAATATGCGCTTTAAAATTCGTAAAAACCAGTATTATTTAAATATATTTTTCGTGTACATTTTACATAATTCGTTTTACTGAACGTGTTATGGTGAGTAGCAAAACTTACACTTCTCGTTTCATAGGTGCTCTAGGAGTCACAATAACTGTCAGAAGTCAGAAAGAAATATTAGACGGGCTTTGTTAGTTGCAAATAAATTGCCGTTCAACCATCTAGTAACAATAGTCTTAATTACTTCTAGTCCAACTACGAATTCCAAATGGTTCTAAAATTGGCACCATAATAGAAATGTGATTTACAAGCTTTTTTTACAGCAAGATCTTTTATTCATTTGATAATATAACTTCGCGTAGTCATATCATCGAAGGTCTGGAGTAATGTGAATACTTTTTTATGGTTAGTTCTGCATCAGCAGTTGGATAGAACTCACGCTTCATACATTTTGGATCTTGTGCGTGAGTATTGTTTTTTTTTTCGTATTGATTTTTTTATATTTGTGCGGTGCGTATAATTCTTTGAGTTAAACTATTTCAAGGATCATATTTTAATCAAAAATACTTAACTTTTGTATGTTTTCCTAAAAAATTTGAAAATACCGTGGCATTAGGTGGCATATATTTCAGTTGGTTCCTTATTCCGATGTATACTACGAAATTGCAGTTTCAGATACCTGATTTCTTTTTTAAATTTCAGAGTTGTTTTTATGATTAGACCCTTTCCGCTTTGGGTTCGACAATTTAAAACGACAATGAATATTAAAATCTATTTCCGAGGTTTACTTTTGCGTTTCATTTACTAATTATGGCATGTCAAATGTGATCTATTTAGGTATTTTGTTAATTTATTGTATGAGAAAGCAATTTTGTAATTAAGTATTAATCTATATTTAAATTACGTAAATATATTACATTTTTTATACTCGGAATTAGGAAACGAGACTTTTTGGTATGAAACGCTGTTCTGATGTATAAGTAGGTCAGGATCACACAAAGTACAGAGTGTTCACAATTTTACTCAGCTTGCTATGCACTTTCCTTTAGTTTCAATAACGTGGAGGTTCCTATTTATTTATAATAACTTTCACAAACTTAGGTACATAGTTTGTAAACATTTATGTATATTCTCAACTAAATTAATTAAATAGTATTATTTTACACAATATCTTTCATTAGAGGATTATTTTTGTACTACTATTGTAATAATACGACAAATATTAAAATAAATAAAATTAATTGGCCATTTTTTTTATTTTATTGCGTCCCCATAGGAAAAAAGGATACAAAGGGTGGATAGTTGGTAATAATAGGACTTTACTTCATTAGTATGAAATCTTTATATTATTAATGCAGATGGATGCTTATTACGCAATAAAACTATCTATCCCACAGATTTTCACATACCTACATAACATTGCAAAGATAGGCTCGCTGTAGGGTTTGAGAAGGAAAAAAAATTAACTTGTCAGGTCTATAGCCACGGAGATGTTTATATAGGTTTATATATATATATATATATATATATATATATATATATATATATATATGTATGTATATATACATTAAACTGTACTAACTTTGGTTTTAGGACAATGAAAACCATCATTCTTCTAACCTTTATCTTTTGCATTTTGTACACTTGAAATTAGGAACTAATTACATCTGAATAAGAATTTTAATTAATTTAGAATACAAATCAAGACCTAATAGCCAAACACCTATTGTCTATTATTAAAAGTAAAAATAATAATGATTCAGATAAAAATAGCCAAACCTTCAAAAAGGTACAATAAATGCTTAATTTTCGATTTTATTACCAGTTTTTGTAAAAATACCGCGGAAATACCTAACTTTAATTTATGATATGTCATACGTCAGATACGACCTCCAGACTACTCATGTAGACCAGACAAAAACAATGACAAGCGTTATTTTTTACAGTTTTCATTTTTGACACTACACCGATAGTCATAAATATATAAAATTTAGTACCCGGTTGACCGAGCTTTGCTCGGTAATTTTCGCTCGGTTTTTTTTTGATTCGTGTGTTTTGGAAATT
Source organism: Parnassius smintheus behrii (assembly GCA_036936625.1). Lineage (NCBI taxonomy): Eukaryota > Metazoa > Arthropoda > Insecta > Lepidoptera > Papilionidae > Parnassius > Parnassius smintheus. The sequence goes on along the minus strand of JAUPFT010000019.1, from coordinate 27,891,913 downwards.
ATATTTAGATACAAATTACATACTGATGAAATACGAATAATATTTATTGATCGTAGCGACATAATAGAAAAAAACTGAACTGTTTATTTGATTAAAAAATCATGAGTGCAATTAGTTTAATTTAAATTTTCGTGTTTTTAAAAAATACTAAAAAAAGGGCTCGAAAAAAATAGATTTTCACAAAAAAGAAAGGAATTTAAAAAAAAATAAAAAAAAGTCGGTCGGCCGGTCTGGGCTCGAACCATGGTATTACGATTTTGTGACCGCCCAATATACCATTAAGCTATTTGTAATCATTAATAAGCCGTCAAAATTTACCTTCTTATTCTAACGATATTATAGCAGTTTTTCATTGCCTAAAAACACGGACAAAAAGACATTTTCTAAAAATAAATCCTAGCTAGATCGATTTATTGCCCCCGAAACTCCCTGCACACAAAATTTTATGAAAATCGTTGGAGCCGTTTCCGAGATCGCGATTATATAGATATATATATATATATATATATATATATATATATATATATATATATATATATATATATATATATATATATATATATATATACAAGAATTGCTCGTTTAATAGTATAGGATAGAACGAAAAAATTACGCCAAGTGAGCCGATCGTTACAAATCAGCCCTAATGTTGTAGATGTCTAAATAAAATAATGAGATAATAAATATAATATGTGATTGAAGAAAAGATTTTTTATTACATTAAAAGATAGTAAGACATTTCGAATGAATAGTCTACGAAATAAGTCTATGTCTACGAAGTATTTAAAATTTGTAATAAGGTGAACTTACTGGTCTCTATACGTGTAGTGACGGTGTAAGAGAATCCACCCCATATCCGTAAGAAAAACGCGATGGAGGGAAATGGAACAGGAAATAAATAAGGAAATAAATTGCAGTGTTTTCCTAAAAATAACTCAAAATAATAATAAACATGCGGTTCCCAAACCGCGTGGTTGATATTGCAAATATCAAGCCCCTAACAGGCAATATGTATAGTCTATGTCCAGCAGTTGTATAACCTCGCTGCAGCTATAATATGGTTGTAGCACGAGTGGGGAAGGACCACGCTCTCACAGAATACCAGCGTAAAATAGCAGCTCAATACTGCTGTGTTTCGTATGGTGAGTGTAGAGATCCGGAGACCCTTTCTTACTGGAAATGAGGCATTCCATCTTAGAACTCACGGGTGACAACGCATCTGCATTTTGATTCTTAATTGAGGATAAATTTAGATGTATATGGGCTACAGTATCCACTTACCATCAGGTGGACTGTGTGCTCGTTTGTCACCCTTATTCTATAAAAAAGTGGACTTTGATACGATGTGATAATTATGATGATGGAGAAATATGTCCGCTGCGCTACTTCATTGTCAATTGATGGTCATCACATTCCCTCATTATATTTTATTCATCAACATACATGTTTCCCCACGATGCTTTCCTTTTTCGTCGAACACGTTGTAAATAATCGCTCAAATTTGCGTTTAACTCTTTCGTTTATACTGGCGGGATCGAACCTGTCCAATTGATGTTGGTATATTTTTTATTAGAGTATTAAAACTAAAAGGAAATTTAAGATAAACGTGAAGCAACATGAATTAAAAAATAACGTTAAATGATTTATGCATCATCGACATTTGTCATCATTTTCAGTTTTTTTTAAATAGTTACAAATGTTCCGTAGTGGCCTTTTCAATAATATTTATTTATTTTTATTGTTTATTACACAATTATAACATCATTATAGTTATTAAACCAACGCGATTCTATAACTAACCTAAGTATAAGAAAACTACTGAAACAATGAAAATGAATATGTTAACAAGCATGAAATTTTTAAAAGACACACTACTCAATTTCATAAATCAGTTTACGGAATTAAAAAAGGCGTACCTATGGAAGTAAGGCAATGCTGTGTTAGTCCCTACTTTAACGTATGGTAGTGAAAGTTAGGTGTGGCAGAAGAGGCACAAGAGTAGAATAAACGCACTAGAAATGCGGTCATTAAGGAGTATGTTAGGGCTGAATCTGAGTGACAGGGTGAGAAATTGTATGATAAAAGAAGTGTGTGGTTTGCAAGATGATGTTGTGATCAGGATTAAGAAATGAATGCTTTGGTGGTTTAGTCATGTGGTAAGAATGAATGAGGAAAGAGTGACAAAGCAAATTGATGTTGCAGAAGTGAACGGAAGAGTCAAAAAAGGACACCCTTGGCGGAAATTTATCGACAAAATTGGCGATATATTGAATATGGGCCAAATTAAGAGTACCCTTAACTGACGAGCATGTATGCGAAGATGTATGGATATGGAGGAGGCGAGAGTGGTGTGTCAGGATCGTGCCAAATGCAAGTCTGTAGTCTCCGCCTACCCTCTGGTTGACAGGCGTGAGGGTTTATGTTATTTTATATGCGTTATGGAATTATGGTCCAGCATACTCAAAAAAGTTTTTTGGTACTAATTATTCGCCATGAACTCGTTAGTCGGCAGGGTGCACAGCAAGCAAACAGCCTTTGAAAAAAATCTAACGAATTTTTTCACACATACAGTAATCATTTTTTCATCCCTTATCCTATAAAAAAATAATCATCATTACCGTCTTTTACAAGTTCACTGGTGACCATAGACCTGCCCTAAGGAACGCTAAAATGCAGATGTATTGTCACCTCTCAGGACCAAAATCTACTTATCCTAGATGAAGAATCAAAACGCAGATGCTCTGTCACCCCTGGAGAATAAGATGGAATGCCTAGTTTCCAGTAAAAGGTATCTGGTTCTCTACACTCACCATACGAAACACAGCATCGTTATGCTGCTATTTTACGCTGGTATTCTGTGAAGGCTTGGTCCTAACCCAGTCGAGTCGACTCATTCTTGCTACAACCATAATATGCAGCGTGGCTCTGCAACGTAAAACCATAATATACCTGCATCGTGGCCAAACTTGTAAAAATACTATATTTAATTTATTTAAAATATAAACAAATAAAATAAATAGGATAGGAACTATTAAAGTGACGTTATTTATTTTAGAATTAGACATGCAGGAAGTCGATGGATACAGGTGGCTCAGGACCGTGCTTTGTGGCTTTACTTGGGGGAGGCCTATCTTCAGCAGTGGACTTGTGAAGGGCTGTAATGATGATGATGATGATGATATTTAGAATTACCATGATGAAGTCCCGCTTACTTAATAATCAATTTTTCGTATTTTTTTTAATCTACAAGTTTTTTCGATAAAATATAGCCTAAATCAATTGCGGCATTACATTCTATCAGTTTTTAAAATTTTCATCACAATCGTTTCAGCCAGTCCGAAGCTTAGCGCTGTCAGACAGACAAAAATTTAAAATGGTTGTTTATAAATGTCATAATACTATGCAATTAACCCCTGTTCTTAATAGAAGCCAGTTATTTTAATATAACAGACAGATGTTTCAATTTAATCTAAATTAAACAGTTTAAAATAATGTTTCGGTATTTTCATAAGCTATGCTCATAGATTTATTTGCGTACTATTAAAATGTAAATAATCATTTTCATTTTAGTCTATTACGTCAAAAGGTCACTGCTGAATAAGGGCCTCACCTATGTATTGCCTCACCTATGTATTGCCTCATAAATGTCCCTCATATTTACAATAGTTGCCACGCTTGGCAAACTTTTTAATTTTTATTTTTGTTCAACTATTATTAGGAAGGAAAACATGAATAACCATTTAAGAAATTTTATTTGACTGTCTTTTATATAGGATAGGGTGACAAACGAGCACACGGTCCACCTGAGGGTAAGTGGTTGCTGCGGCCCATAGACATCTACATCTATCCTCGATTACAAATCAAAATTCAAAATGCAGATGTGTTGTCACCCGTGAGGACTAAGATGGAATACCTCGTTTCAAGTAAAAATGATCTCCGGTTCTCTACACTCGCCATACGAAACACAGCAGCATTATGCTACTGTTTTACGCTGGTATTCTGTGAGAGCTGCGTGGCTTTGCCAACCTACCTGTCTGTTGGACTGTCCGATATGATCTTTCAACTGGCACAATTGTGACAAAACTTCACACGTATTTAGATAAATATTAGTCCTAGGAGAGATCTATGCCGTATTATATCCGAAAAGCCTGCCTGATTATCTTTAAACTGCAAAACTGACAAAAGAAATATTTTTAATGATTATCTCCTAACCTATATGAAATAAGGATAAAAGATCGAACAAATTTTTGGCTTGCAATTTTAAGCCAAAACGGTATTTACATTTTATGTTCTGGCTCTCAAAGTTTTGATGGAAAATATATTTTAGCATATTTTTTCTACTTTATTAACATTTTGTAACAAAAGTATGCGTATGAAAATAAAAGGTCACAAAACCTTTCTTACATTAAATAAATAGATATTCGATTTGTATTTTAAACGTTTTCTCTTATAACTAGCTTTTCTAAATAATAGCAAAAGCTAAGTTAAAAGTTGTTTTTCGATCATAAAAGTACTTTCCCAAAGATCACTATTATAGATCTACAGGTTACGTTCTACGCGGACGAAGTCACGGGTAAAAGCTATTTAGTACATAAAAAGACAATAATAAGACGTTTTTAATTAATAAACTGCCAAGTATTTAGAATTCGTAATTAACTATATTATAAGACCAAAAAATAACTAATCGGGTAGGTACCGTTAAAAATGAGAACTTAATTTCTCTAAAGTGCTCTGATTTGTCACCGAAGACGGATGACAGAGACTAATTAGAGAGACCACCCAAAACTAAACTTGTCAAAACTATGGACGTCTGCTCTGACACTTTCTAAGGTTAAAGCAATTTGTTACCATCGTTCGAAAAAAACTGACAAGGCAAATGTTATCTTACGAAGAAAGATCATATGGTCACGACTTAAGTTTAATAACTGATATCATCGTTTAAGTATATTTTATATAACATTATATGAAAGAAAACTTAAAAGTTTTAAAGATGGAAAAAAGCAAGTTAGCAAAAATTCCAAAAAGAACGATCATCCTAATATACGGATAATTTAAGACAAAAGTAACACAACCGAAAAACTTGCAAAAGTATAGAGAAAATCTTATATCCAGAGTAGATGTTATCAGTAACGCCGAGAATAATATCCCCATGAGCGATTTCCTTAATTTCGCGAGTCGAATCAAGGGATCGATCCGCCCCGATCGCTAGTTAGTGATAACGTTTATGGCCCAACGCCGGCTCACAAATAACGAGGATCTTTCTTTCTTTCGATCACGACCCAATGCGGTATTCGTGTCTGGATGTCAATTGGCTATAAGGTTGCGAACTTTACTGAAGATACGAGCGACTACAAGCCCTCTGTTTATTGTTCTTGTATTCGTTCAGGTTGTAAATGTTCTCTTGACGCCAGATAAACACGTAAGAAACATAAAATATAATTCATGTGATGTGAAGTTTTATACATTATTAATAATATACCCTAATCTGTACTTATATTACAAATATGAAAGTTTGTAAGTTTGTTTAAATCTTTATTAATCAATAAAATACTAACATTAGGGTCCATAAGGGTAAGAAGCCCCGAAATATAATGCCACCAACCATTAGAGCTATGACCAGGTACGTTTATATAGTGCCATAACTGCCATATGCCATATGTCATAAGTGCCATATCTGAGCACTTAGTAATGAACATTTGTTAGCATATTGGAATGACATGGAAATAGCGGCCCACATTTTGCCGGTACTTCTGGACTACATATCTCAGCATGCTGAGGGCGTCAGTTGGATGGCTTGAATAACACTATTATTCCTGCAATGTTATAAGCAAAAGTTTTTCTTTTGATTTCAAAGTATTTTTTCGTAGAATACGTGTGACAAAGGAAAACAAAGTCCACCTGGTGGTAAATGCATTCTATTGCTCAAAGATATCTACATTTATTCCCAATTTTAAGAATAAAATTGCAAATGTGTTGTCACCTCTGAAGACTAAAGTGGAATGCCTCGTATCCAGTAAAAAGAGTCCCGGTTCTCTGAACTCATCATACTAATTATAGAAGGATTAAAATTTTACCGGACAAAATTTTTAAAACATGTCCCATATGGTTATGGTATTTTAAAAGAACCGTGATCTTAGCTATTGTGATATCGACATAACACGAGTTCTGTGCTACAGGAACAATACTGAGACTCAAACATTGCATACTGAAACCCTATACGGAAAGAACGCCGGGTTTACTCAGCCAATCAGAAGAGAGCTAAAAGGCTTTGGCAGGATAGGGGAAGCTTTAGGGACGCACGTGTCATGTACGAGGAGCAAACAATCATAGCTCTTTGCTGTTTATAGCGACTATCAAAATTGAATAAATTAAGGAAAAATAAGATTAACAGGGATTTTGAAATTTGTTTATATTCTTGTATGAAACTACGCCTCTATTATTTTACATTTAATATTAACAGCTTTTAATTTTTTTAAAGCTTTAAAATTTAAAATGAACGAAAAGGCGATTAAATACTTTAGCTACCCACCAGATTTGTCTTTGCTTTCTTCTGATTAACATCCTCTCCAGGTCACTACGTTAGTGCTAACACGGTGTATTCAAGTCAAGTCAAAGTCAAGTGTACAAGTCCTTGAATGCCCTACACAACGTAAAGGCAATACGATAAGAACGAAGGTACGTCAAATGGAATTACAAATTACTTTCAAACAAATACTACTATTGACAACTTTTTGGGATTACCATTAATGTTATTAATATTCAAATATGATGATGATATTTTGGTCTTACGTCGTATAGTTGCACAGCAACTATGTTATAGTTGTAGCACGAATGGTTTGGCCCGACCGGGGTAGTACCACGCTCTTCCAGAATACCAGCGTAAAATACTAGATTAATGCTGCTGTGTTTCGTATGGTGAGTGAGGTGAGAACCGGAGACCCATTTCACTGGAAACGAGGCATTACATCTTAGTCCTCAGGGTTGACAAATCATCTGCATTTTCTTGATTGATGAAAAATGTAGATATCTATGGGTCACGTTATTACTGTTTGCTCGTTGATGTGCTATAAAATTAAAATAGAATATCATGGAGACATAAAAATGGTGACTTTTGACTATATTTAATATCAGTGCTGTGCATATAATAGTGTAAAGAGTGCGTTGCGAGTGAGAGGTAAGCGTGAATGAAGTGCCCAAAATACATGGGCAAATAATAACAGCACACGTTTGCTTGAAAGCCCATATTTTGGGGTTCTTAACAAATATTACCTGTGATACAACGAAATGAAGGTAATAGTGGAAGCGGATCCGTATTCAAACTACGGTTGAACTAGCATCAGAGTTTTGGTAGAAAAAGGGTGAATGATAATAACTATATGCTGTGGCCTCTATACACCCACATTCATCCTAGATTAAGAATCAAAATCCAGAGGAGCTGTCACCTCTGAGGATCAAGATAGAATGACTTGCTTTCAGAAAAAAGGGTTTTTGGATTTCTATCTTAACTGTATTATTATTCTTCTGATGTAAGTGTCCCAACTATATGAGGTCATTTGCGGCAAATAGGTAAAATAAATAACCTTGACAAATAGGTATGTTACGAACTGAATGACGCACAGCGAACGTCCCGCGTTCAAATCATGTTGATTAATCGGCAGAGAAAAGAGGGAGTTTTCTATTAAATGCGATGAGAAGTGGATCCTATACGACAATCTTAAGCGTTCCTTACTGTTCAAATCCAGAATTCCAAGAAAAAACAGTGCCCGAAACAAAAGATTAGCCAAAAGACGCTAATGATGACATTTTAATTTTTTACTGTTACTGTTGTTCACTATTGCTTATGACCATTTGGTGCCATAGTTACTGCAGGCCTCTTATGGTCAAGAATTCATAGAAGAGAAGCTGGCAATTAAACAACCCAGATTAATGAGTTGCTCTTCTCATTGCTTTTTAATGACAACGTCCGCTAATATATCCCACAAAGGCATGTTAGGCAAAGGATGTTTCCCTTGAGCCAACTTTACAAATTTAAATTCATAATTAAAAAAAATGAAAATGTAACAAAAATTTAAAACAATGGACATTATTATTAATTATATCAAAAAGTATTATTTAAATAAACTTAACTAAAAGAAAAAAGGTTTTTTTATGTTCTTTTTTGATTCAGCAAAGAGAACACAACATGCGAGTTAATTCGCAGTTCCAGAAAAAATTTGGAACTTTACAAATATTTTAGGACAAAGAGAATCAATTAAGTTTTATGTCACTACTTTTTCGAGGACGTAATAAAAATTAGGGGCCCAACTCACGATCTTCATTCCGAAACGACTGTTGACAAAGTTAAAGAAAACGATTTTCGGTAATCGTCATTTTAAGAATGAAGCCCACCTAAGCCAATTCTTGAAGCGTGTAATGAAAAAAGTGAGGGTCTGAAATAAGGAATCACAGATCAAAACTTTCGAGTGTGAGTAGTGCAATAGTACAAATCATACAACAAAAGAGCGGACAACAAACTTTAAGCTTTGGAAGCAATATTGTGAAATGTTTACTAAAACGTTTTAAGTTTGTGTTGACTTACTTAGTGAAGCTTATGACGATTGTGTAAAACTATGAAAACTACTCTTTTATGACAATGGGTATTTTATAATTTTAACTTGAATAAACAATGATTATAATTACTCGAAGTCTATGGCTACGTTTACAATTCGTATTACGCCACGGCAGCCTACTGAACACATTCAATTATAATATGTATAATTTAACATACTATGTAACCAGTAGATTGCAAAAACTATATTTTATTAATGAAGAAAAAAACAATATCAATGTATTTTAGATACTTTTTTGTATTTAAGATAATTTTAATAAAAATATTTTTTTAATCGGTGACCTTAGTTTAGTTGGCTCTAAAGGATACGGAACGATAAAGAACTATTAGGGGTGTATCGATATACTGATCACACAGGTATATCGGTTACATTCCTTTTTGCTGGAAACGAGGCATTCCATCTTAGTACTCAGGGGTAACAATCGCATCATTCAAATCTTAATTAAATATAAAAGTAGATGTCTATTGGCGGCAGCATCCATTTACATCACGTGGACTGTGTGCTCGTTTGACACCCTCATTCTCTAGGTACGCCGTTGCCACCTCTCAGTCACACAAATATGTATAAGTTACAAAGTAAGGTCAGAAGTAGAATGAACAATGACTATAAATAAAACGATATGAGGCAGAATTCTAAAACTATCGATATCAAAGGATGTTTAAAGTTATCGATTTCGATACAAGCATTTGCACTTTAATTCTCTTAAAACGGTTTGAAAGTTGAGACATAACTACTTTCTACGTTGTTAGAGATGCTCATAACGTACTTTCCGTGTAGGTGATTCACGAATAATTTTTCCTCGTTTATTTGAATTTTATACTTAAAGGGGAAATTGTCGTAATAACTGAAACTCCGATTTTCTCCTTTGTTTTATTATTGCAAACACACTAGTAAATATAGTGAGCACCAAAATAATAATAAAATTTTTAAATATTCAAATGAAATGAAATATAATATGTATTTATTCCTTTAACGTAAGTCATTAAAATTACGTTTGTCCAATTTCGTTTTTAAATCTACTACTGTTTCTAAATGTGATCTCTCTGACCGGAGAAGAAACGGTGAATTATCAGGTATACTGTTTTTGATCATATTTAGAATTAATATTACACGCATTTTTACACGGTAGAGCCATGCTGCAACTATGTTATGGTTGTAGCACGAATGGGTCAGCTCGTGCGAGGTAGAAAAACGTTTTCACATAATATCAATGTAAAATAGCAACTTAATGCTATTAAGTCCTCAGTGGTGACAACACATCTGCATTTTGATTCCTAATTGGGTTTAAATGTCTATGGGCCACAGCTGAATCCACTTACCATCAGCTGGTCTATGTGCTTTTTTGTCACCCTTATGTAGATAAAATATAAAAAGCAAAGCGTATTACACAAAATGGAAAACAATTTTCTTTGGTAACTGAAGTATATTCTATGATTTCTTATATTTACGCGAACACTACACATTGAAATAATACTAGTTTTTACGGAATTTATCGCGTATATTTAACTTTTTAATACCCGACGTTTCGAGAGCCTGCAGTCGGAAGTCTGCAGTCTGTGAACATGTACAGGATCGCCCCCGTCACTACATCAGATTTGATAGACCACAAATCCTCGCTAAAGAACACCGATTCCTTCCAAGGATTATTCGCGAGGCTATTGAAATCAAATAACATCCTAATTTCAATAGAGAAGATGGCTGGGTGCTACCATCTGCTTGGGATCCTATAATAAATAAAATTAAATCCCAACCCAAGCATACAACTGCAAGACTTCATGATACCATAAGTTCGTACTGTGTAGATCGGAACAAAAGTTAAATTTTAATCTATGGTAACCGCGGTTAACTATGACATCTGGACGTTAAACATCTCAGTCCTTCCCGTGACCATGGGTGCTGTAAAGCTCTCGAAACGTCGGGTATTAAAAAGTTAAATATACGCGATAAATTCTGTAAAAACTAGTATTATTTCAATATATTCTATGATGTACTCAAAAAATGACGACTACAAATTTATAGCTTATCCGCTTACTTATAAAGAAACAACAACCCCACTCCGCATCTGGAATCCACCGCCGCATTTCGTGCTATGGGTGTCGAAAGAAGTCTGTCGCCCCCGGAAAACCAAATTAACCAATGGACAGCAGTATTTCCCGATAACCTGATTCAATAATCAAATATCCCCCCCCCCATAAAGTAATCTTTGGGGAAGATCTATGTTAAGCTTTTTGTAGAAGGACTTTTGATAGGCTGTACTCGTAATTAATGAATGGATGAACTCAGTATCATAATTATACATACTTTATAACAGGTGATAGATTTTTGGAAAATAATATAAAAAAGTGGTTATGAAAATTATATTTTATAAAAATGTTAATTAACCGTACTACATAATCAACGAGACTTGGCGATATGTTTATTCAGAGGTACCTAATCTATATTCCTCAAACTTGTGATGGGCTTCATCAGTGCGAAAGTATCGCTGCAAAACATATTGATGTGGGCAAATCGTTAAAAATTCAAATTCAAATTCTTTATTGCATAACTTAACTTATTACATAGCTTATTATGGTTGGAGCTTCCCTTTAAGCAAAGGATTTTCTTGTACTAGGAAGCACCGCTCTTCCAAACAATGGGTATATAGATTAGATAACATTAAGTTGAGGTGAAAAATAATAGAAAATTAAAATAAAAAATTAATAAAAAACATCGTGTAACATTTTATATTATATTGTAGTATACAGCGCACCCTCAATATAGCGAAACTGTAGAGAATGAGAAAATATTCGTTATACCAAGTAATTCGTTATAATGAGATTGTTATATAGAGGTTAGCTGGAACTAAGATTACGCTGAAGCTACGTTAAGAAAACTTCTTTATTGACCTCAACATTACATCAGTACGTAAATACTTATCTGCTTAATCTGACAGAGCGAACGATTTCCACTAATAAATAAAAATTCTGTCAAAGTGGAAAACAATAAACAACAGTCTTACTAAGAACTGTGGAACTGTGGAATTAATTAATAGGATACGTTATGTTAAGGTTCTAATGAAAAAATTGAAAAATCATTAAATAGAGGTAAACAATATCTTCTATCTATATTCTGCAATGATTAAAAATTCGAGAGATTTTTGATAAATGTATTCGTAATGTAGCGGTATATTTTGCATTAACTCTTACGGGCAGTTCTAGGTGATTCCAAAAAACTCGTTAAATCGAGTAATTCGATATATTGAAGCTCGCTACGTCAAGGCTATTTTTATTATAATAATCATTTTATATTATGTATTAGGTATTAACATTTTCTGTTTTACTAACGAAGTTCACTGTTTGTCATGCACTAAATTTCCGTGTATAGAGACACCCTATCCTCACCTTCACTTCACATTCACTACTGCTATATCTATTAATGATTTTTGTGTTCGTTCATTTAGTGTGAATCTGGCCTAAAAAGCATTTGATCATTGTTTTATCCTCATTAAAACATCAAAACAAAGTTAATTTTATCATATTATAATGCGAAGAAGAATCCAAACATACGTGCAATCTTATCTACATATTGATAAAATGAAATAAACTCGGAGCGCAGCGTCGCTTCACGCGTTGTCAGCCTGAATAAACTTCCAAATCGATTCCACAGCTGAGAGTGACACTTCTGGCTAAGGTTTACACGCCGCGTCGCTTCTAGATTTGCATAAAGGAAGACAAGACGAACACAAACAACCATAGTTTCAAATTACTTCTAGCATACGTAAGCTTTCTCGTAGTTAAAAACTTTTAATTCAGTATATTCATTTGTATGCACATACTAATAATAAGATGCTAAACGTAAATCAGACCTTTCTAGGTTCATATTAGGAATTAAATAATGTGATTATGAAAATGCTTTGAGCCGTTGCTGTTTCACATATTTTTACTCCATTGGTAATTGAGCGGCCGTTTTATAAATGATAAAGCCTTGTAAGCGTAAGAAATAATTTATTTAGCACAGAATGGTTCTTTCTTTTAGACAGATATAATTATTTTAGTCAAAGTTTTGCTTTTAGCAGCACCACAGACGATCGATCAAGCAGCTGGTCGCAAGGCCGCGTAATTTGATACACATTGGAATGTGGACACAAATGAAATCACTTAGCTGTGTAGTGGCGTCCTGTGGAGCGCATCTACGGCTTACTGAGGTATACGATGAAATAAAATAAAGCTAGAAGAGTCGAAAGAAATGTGATTAACGCATTTTGTTTCCTTTTCGTTGTTCTTTTTAAAAAAATGTTAAAGCTGACAGTTAAAATGATTTGCAAGTGACGTCTTAAGCTTGTTAGTGAAACTCAACGTCTCTTCGACGAAAGAAGTTTGTTCCTTTCAGTTAGTTTCGTTTGTTCGCTTTGTTATAAATAATTCATTTTTCTTGTGCAATATTCATTCCTTTGTTCTAACAAATTGTTCGATATTGTTATTTGAAAACGGCCATGTAGCATATTTATTTATTTAGTTGTTATAGTCGTATGCCATTTATTTTCTTTGTTTTATCACAACCGATTGAGAAAATTATGTCATTCCTAAAGAGCATAGATTCCACTGAAAGAATACGGAAAATGTGTGCTGGAATCCACAATATCAGTGGCTGTGACAACAAAAGAGAAATTTTAATAAAGAATTGGCATCATTTATCACAAGCAAAACTAAAATAGTACGTTATAAAAATTCATCGTACAAAAGCCTTGACGCTTTACGGGCGATTTTCAATTGTGAAAATACGTAGGAGTAAAATAGAGCGTGAAATTGTCCCGCGAATAGGTGGAATTTGTTTGTGAAAGCCGGTCGTACTGTAAAATTTAGATGTAATGCGTTCTTTACCTGCTTATAGTGGGTTAGGTAGGTGTCGTATTTATCTTCGTAAGTGACTTTCACGTTTCGATGTACTTTGCTTTGTTTTTGAAGGGGAAATATTTGCGTTGACAAAAGCAGCGTACTTCTTTTTGGCTCCCCGCGAATGTATTTTGCAAAGATTCAATTTTTTTATTTTTTTATTAAAAAAAACGAACTTGAAACATATGAAGCGACTATAATACTATAATTTCTATGTAATGCATTATTATTTAAGTCACTTTGAAAGAATACTAATAGGCTACTCTGAAGAAGATTTATTTTAAAGGTATTTTTGGCGACGCGCCTATAAGAATATTTCAATTTATTAGTTAACCGATTACGAATAGCTTCTAAAAAGCAAATTATCGAGCAACAATATTCTAATAAGAAAATGCTTAGTTGAATCTTAAAGAAATATCGAATTAATGATATGAAGGTCTTGGGTTCGACTCCCAGGCCGGAATAGTTTATCGTTTTCTTAGTAATATCTCTTAATAAATTCATATAGAGAATTTTTAAGATATAAATTATGTTACCGGATATGTTCCCCGGTTGAAATCATCTTTCCAATGATGTTAATTTAAAGAAATATTAAAATAAAGTTAGAGACCGGATTTGTTCCCCGGTCGAGATGATCGCTGTGCATAAGCAGAATTAATGGAAATTGATTGCATAAGTATTGTCTTATATGAGTTTGATATGTTTTTTATGAAAACAAATGCCTATTTTTTATGATTGATTTATGAAAACATTCACTTATATTGTTTGATAAGAAACATGATAACTGATAAGAATCTGATTAGAGATAGTTTTCAACGTTTGAGAATTGTGTAGAAGCATTTATTCACCTACTATTGTTGATATTAGACTTTACATTTTTACTGATAGTCGATAGCCGTGCAAAAGTTAGTTGTTCAAATAGTGTGAGATCATAGACGCACGCTAGCCACGTACTTAGGAGGCCAAATATGTAGAAATCTAAATATTTGCATTTCAGCAATTTATGTAAAAATGACTTGTGAAACATTTCAGATTGATTGTAAGTGTAAAAAAGGTGAATTCTGTGTTATTTTTATGTGAAAATTCCTGTTAATAAGTGAAATAATGATAATTTTGTATAAGAAATTTAAAAGTGTTTTAATAGTGAAATGAATAGAGAAAATGTAAATTAAACTGTTGTATTAGTTAAGATATGTATAATTTCAAGTGGAAAACATTGTTTTAACTTTCTATGTTAAATATTTAAGAAATTTAAACTTTGAACATGTGAGTAAAATAGGCATATTTTGTTAAATAAATAAAAGGTTTTTTGTGATATGAAAATGTAATGTATATCTTAGTATAGATATTTTTTTGTGCTATCTTTATAAGTAAGTTGTATAAATATATGTCTTATACAAATAAAATTATTGAGAAAACCGTGAGAGAGTGATAGTACAAATAGATGTAATTGAGTTGCGCAAGCGCACAAATGGCGCGGCTCACTTTCGCGTATAGCTCAGGGGTAGCTCAGTAAACGAGTTTTCTTGCAATTCGTGCCACCGTTGCACTTCCCCCAACCCTTTTGGTGTACAAAAGGGGTAGGCAGTGCCCAGAGTGTTGATAGCCATAAAACTTTTTATCACCATACTACAGATAGGGCCGTTTAGAGTTCGACTGACGTTAGGATCATTAACATGTCAGGTAGGGATAAGGGGGAGCCACCCCCTTCAATAAGAAAACCACCAGATAAAAGAACAGGTGTGTTGGATCGACCACTGGTTGTGAGGGATCTGTCGAACCCGGAACGCACGAGTGTCGTGTCCTCCTTCTCACAGATCCCCCAACGAAAACCCGTCTCGCCACGGGAGGAGCCCGCACCGGGTGTTGCGCTCACGCCGGCCGTATCTGAGCATACGGCCAGGCAAGAACCATCGCCCCAGCTGCAGCGAGCAGTGAAAACGGCTAGACGCCATACTCCACCGGAGACCGAAGCCTCTTTATTTGAAAAGAGGCAAAGGATTGGCTCCCAACTGTCCTCTGACGAAGCACCGTCCACATCGGAGGAGGATGATGATTACCACCATCAGGTGACGCAGAAGAAGGTGTTAAGATCACCACCTAAATCACCATCTCCACCGCAACTCCCCCCCGCTCCATATCGCCGGACCGACGAAGCCGAGACTCGGCCCAGTATGAGCAGGGGGGTGAAGAATCCTACAGTTGGGGGTCCACCACATATGCCACCCTCGCTGCATCCGCCGGCCGGTCCTCTCCGGCGGCAACGACCAATCCGTCCGGGCTTCCACAGGTCGATGGCCAACGGCCATCTACCAGTTATGCCCATATGGTAGCTGCACCAGCAGTACCACGACCACCTTCGGCGGCAGTGCCAACCGAGAAGCCTGCCGACCAAGATAAGACCCGCTACCCGCCCATAGTGGCAGAGTGCCTACCGGATTGGACGAGGCATTTTAAGGAGCTCAATAGAATGTTGGGCCACCCATTAAATGCCCGTCCATTCGGGAAAGGCGTGAGATTCACCCCTCAAAGTGCAAATGAATTCAGGACAGTCCAACGCTACATGATTGAGCTGACTAAGGAAGTACCAACACTGTCGTGGTATTGCTATACCCCGGAGGAGGACAAGCCCACTAAAGTGGGCATCCGGGGTCTACCAATGGGCACGGACACCAAAGACATAGAGGAGGCTATTAGGGCAAAAGGCTTCCCCGTCAAATATGTCAAAGCTATCCCACCGCGTAGAAGCAGACCTGGCTGCATATACTTTGCCCAGTTTGACCACCTGAGCCTGGAGCAGCTCAAAGAACTCTACAAAATGGACGAACTCCTCTTTATGAGAGGAGTAGTCATCGAGGCCTGGCAAAGGAAAGTAGGACCGGCTCAATGCCACCGCTGCCAGGCCTTCGGCCATGCATCCGCAAACTGCTTCAGGCTAGTGAGATGCGTGCGCTGTGCCGGGGAGCACATTGCAGGCCTTTGCCCTCGGGGTAGAGAGGAACAACCTACATGTGCCAACTGTGGTAAAAACCACACGGCAAACGATCGCCGCTGTCCAGTCCTGAGGAGGACTGCAAGGAGGCAGGGGATAACCTTGCTGGGGTTACTCCCGGAGGCCCCCAAAAAGACCCCCCAGAGTCGCCCGAAGGCTGTAACCATTCAGCAAGACGGGTGGGCTACCATCACTGGGAAGGGTAGGCAACCGGCCCCCCCCCCCCACCCGTAACACCTAAAGAAACGGTGGAACCCGCGGAGATAAGGGCAACCACCGGGGCGACTCTACAGCCCCCCGCCAATCCTGCCACAGAACGGCAACCCTCCAAGAAGAGGAGGCGGGAGAGGAACAGGAAGAAGTCGCAGCCTCCTCAGGCTGTAACCTCTACCCCGACACCAACTGCACCAGTAGCCTCTCAGGCGCAGGTTACTAAGGAGAGAACCTGGAGCATGGGTGGAGTGCCAGAAAGGGCTGAACACAGAGCCCGCTCTGCTGGAAGAGCGCGCCCCACCCAAATGCACAGTGAGCAAACCCAGGACACCCAATACCCGAGACAATTGCCAACGCCTTCCTACAGGAGAACACCCACCACCGGCCTCGAAACAGCAGAAGCAATCCAGCGTCTGGTTGGTATCGCCATCGAGGTCGGCACGCAGGTCCTGGCAGATATCAGGACCGGGACAGACCCAATTACAGCCATCATGAAGGCGCTGGCAAACCTCCTAGCCCGGCACTACGGAGGAGAGTAACCTGCGCCTCCTATACTGGAACCCGGACGGTATACAGCAGAAGCTGCATGAACTCCGCGCAGTTGCCCAGCAACAGGATCTGCACGTCATCTTGCTGGGAGAAACGAAGCTCAACCCAAGAACGCACATAAAGCTGCCCAATTACCACCTGTACAGAAGGGATGAGGTCACTGCTCAAGGGGCTGCCTATAGAGGGACGGCATTTCTAGTGAGGAGGGACATCGTCCATCAGGAACTGGAATTACCATCATACCAGTCAATGCGTTCTATCGGCATAAAAATGGAGGCGGCGGGCGAGGAACTTAGGATCTACGCAGCATACCGCCCGCCAGGGACTCCATTTTGCCCCTCAGACATCCGGACAATAATGGAAGGCGACACGCCCACTATCGTCGCCGGGGACCTAAACGCCAAACACCCGGCGTGGGGGTCCAGAGTGATCACCCCGCCGGGTCGTGAACTTTACAATGATGCAGAAGACAACAACTATGACGTTTTAGGTCCCGAGGAGCCAACGCACATCCCGTCCAACTCACGGCAGTATCCGGATGTATTGGACATCGTGCTCTCCAGGAACATCAACTACCCAGTAGTGGTAGAGGTGCTATACGACCTGAGTTCACAGCACCTCCCGATTCTGATAACCCTTGCACAAAGGCGGTGACTACGCCGCCCAGAGCAACCAAGACACGTGTCGACTGGAGGCGCTATGCACAACACCTGCAAGCGAGACCTCCAGCACACATGCCTATAAGCACAGCGGACGACGTAGAGGCCGCTGCTACTAGAATAACTAAAAATATCCAAGAGGCCCTCAACGCGGCCTCTACGATCGTCCCGATAACAGCAAGGCGTGACGATCTGCCGCGTGAGATAAGCGTGCAGATCAAGCGCAAAAGAGCGCTGAGAAAGCTCTGGGCGCGTACTCGCTGCCCCAGAATAAAAACACAATTAAACACCGTATCGGAGGAGCTGTCGGTGGCAGTCCAGGCCTACAGAGGGGAGGCCTGGGAGCGGCGCATATGGAAGGCGGATGAGCATGATGCGTCGCTCTATAAACTGAACCGACAGCTGACAAAAACTAGACCTCCCGTTTGCCCACTGACCAACAGTGTGGGCGAACGTTGCTATGATGCCAAGGGCAGAGCGGATATCCTGGGAGAGCACTTTGAGGGGCAATTTATGCCGAACCCAGCGAGTGCGGAGTTCATGGAGCTTCATGCCCGGAAGGAAAGTCGCGTACAGGAATTCCTGTCGTCGCCCGCGCCACCTCTTGCAGGAGAGTGGTTCATCTCCCCCGCTGAACTGCGGAGGACAGTAACCCGCCTGCAACCGAGGAAGGCGCCTGGGCACGACAGGATTACCAACGCTGCACTCCGACAGCTGCCCAATAAAGTCCTAGTAGAGATTGGTCGACTCTACAACGGGATATTGCGGACATCCCACTTCCCGGAGGAATGGAAAAAAGGCAAAATTATCGTCTTGCCGAAACCCGGGAAGGACAGGCGTAAAGCTTCCAGCTACAGGCCGATTACGCTATTACCACACATAGCTAAACTGTTCGATAGATTGCTGCTAAGACGTCTCCGTCCGTGCATCCAACTTCGGGCGGAGCAGCACGTATTCAGGAGGGGTCACTCTACAGTCACACAGTTGACTAGAGTGCTGCACCTGCTTGCGGCAGAGTACAATCGCGGCCGCATATCGTTGGGCGTCTTTCTCGATATCGAGAAGGCGTTCGACCGGGTGTGGCACTCCGGATTATTATATAAACTACACGAGCAGACCAGTGTCCCCCCTGCTATGTTGCGGTTAATGGCGTCTTTCCTGGAAGACAGGAAGTTTTATGTCTGCATAGAGAACGCAGAGTCCGCAACAAAATCCATCAGAGCCGGCGTTCCACAGGGCAGCTGTTTGTCTCCAGTCCTGTACGCGGCTTATACTAACGATATACCTACATTGGCAGGCAGGCTGCAAGAATGGGAGGACGACGTTGAGCTGGCGCTATATGCGGACGATAGCGCCTATTTCACCTCGTCCAGAAGAGCCCATATAGCCACTGCCAAAATGCAGCGTCTGCTGGACCTGCTGCCACCATGGCTAAATGAGTGGAGGATGGTTGTCAACGTTGGTAAGACAACCGCTCTGCTCACTCGTCACCTTAGGAACTTACCACCACCATTGACTCTCAACGGCCAGGAGATAGCGTATGAGAAGGCCGTGACTTACCTTGGGTGCTGGATCGACCGGGCGCTGCGCATGACTGCGCATGTCGACTTCGTCGTCCGCAAAGCCAGATGTGCGCGGGCGATGCTCCGTCCGGTCCTGGCATCCAAACTACCATTGAAAACAAAGATCCGGATATACAAGATGTATATCCGGACTATTACCACCTACGCTGCTCCAGCCTGGTACGCGCTCCTGAGCACAACCCAGAGGCGGCGACTGCAGGCCCAGCAGAATCTGACATTAAGGACGATTGTCGGAGCAGGTCGTTACGTCCGGAACGACGTAATAGCAGCCGACTTAAAAGTCGAGAGCATCACCGACTTCGTGGCCCGGATGGCGCGCGGCTTGTTCGACCGTGCTGACAACGGGCCACACGAACATCTCAACGGCTTTGCGCCGTTGCATACCCGGCCACCGGACGGGCGACCTCTTCCAAGAGAACTCCTCTCTATATGTGATTAGAGAGTCGAGTAACAACCCACAATGCCGCTGAAAGGCCAACTTTGACTTTCAACTGGACAACCTCTCTTTTTCCGTAGTAGGTTAACTACGGAAAAACTACTACACCACATAAAAAAGACAACCTCTTAATTTTTCCATAGTCGGGTAAACGACTATGAAAAAAAAAATATTACCACACACGGACATTCCGGCTATGAAAAACAAAGCCACCTATAACAATAGGTGAAGTAAAGGACTGCCCCATAATAATGGGGCATGAGGATCGTCCGGGCAATGGGGTATAACCCCGAGGCCCGATACCTGTATTGCATCTCGGTGCAATCAGACGACAAACTGGCTGCAATTCGTTCGGGAATCCTTCGGGATTAGTTTTTTTTTTTTTTTTTTTTTTTTTTTTATAGAAGAGGGGGCAAACGAGCATGCGGCTCACCTGATGTTAAGTGACTACCGCCGCCCATGATCAACCGCAACACCAGGAGAATTGCGGGTGCGTTGCCGGCCCTTTAGAAAGGAGTAAGCTCTTTTCTTAAAGGTCCCCAGGTCGTATCGGTCCGGAAAAATCGCCGGTGATAAACTATTCCACAGAGAGGTTGTACGTGGAAGAAAGCTCCTTGTGAAACGTACAGTGGTGGACCGCCAAGCATCCAGATGGTGTGGATGGTATCGGGACGTTTGCCGTGTCGTGCGTTCACGAAATTTGGCGGCTGGGATTAATCCGAACAATTCCTCAGAGCACTCCCCGTGATAGATGCGATAAAATACGCAAAGAGATGCAACATCTCTTCGCAACGCCAGTGAATCGAGCCGATCGGAAAGCACTCGGTCGTCGACGATTCGAGCCGCTCTGCGCTGGATGCGGTCAAGTGGAAGGAGCTGGTACTGGGGAGCCCCAGCCCAGAGATGGGAACAGTATTCCATGTGCGGTCGAACCTGCGCCTTGTAAAGTTGCAGGCGGTGTGCCGGCATGAAATACTGCCCCGCTCTGCTGAGCACGCCAAGCTTTTTAGAGGCCAATTTGGCCTTCCCTTCCAAGTGACCACGAAACTGCACGTCACTCGATATGTCGACGCCGAGGATTCCGATACTGGCTGAGGCAACAAGGGGAGTGCCTTGAAACTGAGGGGATACGACAAAGGGGTTCTTTTTAGCGGTTAACGCGCAAACTTGTGTCTTCTGGGGGTTAAACTGGACTAGATTTAGTCGTCCCCAATCCGAGACTCTGTTCAGCAAAGACTCGACTTCAGACACAAGTTTGTCCCGGCACTCGGAGACGTTTTCCCGAGAAATATTGGCTCGGCCGGTGTAAAGAGCATCACCAGTGCTGTCATCTGCATAGCAATGAATGTTACGGGTATGCAACATATCATTGATATGCAGAAGAAACAGCGTTGGCGATAGCACGCAGCCCTGTGGAACACCAGCATTAATAGGCTTGCAATCGGAGCTTGCACCGTCTACAACGACCTTGATGCTCCGATCTGCAAGAAAGCTGGTGATCCAATCGCACAATTTCTCGGGAAGCCCATAGGAAGGGAGCTTCGAAAGAAGCGCTTTGTGCCAAACCCGATCGAAGGCCTTCGCAATGTCCAAACTAACGGCCAATGCCTCCCCCTTGAACTCTACTGCCTCCGCCCATCTGTGAGTGAGGTAGACCAGAAGATCACCAGCTGACCGACCACGGCGAAAACCGTATTGGCGGTCACTAATCAGCTGGTGATCCTCAAGGTACCTCATGAGCTGGCAGTTTACAATGGACTCCATTGTTTTGGAGAACAAGGAGGTGATGGCGATTGGCCGGTAGTTGGACGGGTCTGAGCGGTCGCCTTTTTTAGGGATCGGGTGGACGAAAGCAGTCTTCCATGATTTTGGGACTACGCCTAGGGAGTAGGAGTACCGGAAAAGACGCGTTAAAACCGTTGCCAACTCTGGAGCACACGTCCTCAGCACAATTGGGGGGATTCCGTCAGGCCCACTCGACTTGTGGATGTCCAGGGAGAGGAGTGCTTTGCGAACCGAGCGCTGTGTGAACTGCACTTCCGGCATGGAGCACTCACACCGCGGGATGGTCGGCGGCGTACTCCCCCCGTCATCGAGAGTCGAGTTAGACGCAAAGAAGGAGCCTAGAAGATCGGCTTTCTCCTTTGCAGTATGGGCCAGTGAGTCGTCCTCCCTGTGCAGAGATGGAAGAGATGGCTGACAGAAATTCCCCTGGACAGCCTTGGCGAGAGACCAGAATGCACGGGTTCCAGAAGGAAGGCGAACTAGTCTCTCGCCAATTCTGCCTATGTGCTCTGACTTTGCCTTGGCAATGACTCTTTTGAAGGACCTAGAGGCGGAATTATACTTCTTTTTTAGAGCGCTGGTGTTTACATCCCGGGACGCTGATGCATCAACCCAGGCTTGGTAGCACTCCTGCTTATAGCATGATGCTATTTTACAGGAGCGACCAAACCATGGCTGAGATTTGCCTCCAAAGGGCACCACAGAGGAAGGAATAAAAAGTTCCATACCCTGAAGTACCACATCAGTAACAGAATCCGCAACAACGTTGGGATCATCCGGCGAGAAGCAAACCCGCCCCCAAGGGTAGGATGCAAAGAAAGACCGCATCCCATCCCAATCGGCTGACCTATAGTGCCAAACACGGCGGCAGCCTGCAGAATGCAACCGCGATTTCAGCGTGAGTGGCACAACACTCCGGACCAGACAATGATCCGAGGAGCCTAAAGGGGCGTCGACGGAAATCTGATATCCGTCCGGGTGAGAGGTCAGCAGAAGGTCCAACAGGGAAGGTGCATGATCCTCCACATCTGGAATCCGCGTAGGCGAAGTAACCAGTTGTGTCAGACCATATGCCAAGGCAAAATCATGAACAGATCTCCCCGCATGATCGGTTAAACGTGAACCGAGCCATTCGGCGTGATGGGCGTTAAAGTCGCCGAGGATCACGATCTCTGCAGAGGGGATCTGCTGTAGCAACGAATCTGCAGCCATTTGGACGTGGTCGAAGAGTCGGTCTGTTTCGGCATTACCGCTGTGGGACCTATAGAGGCACCCGTAGACGCGCGGATGGTCGTCGCTGTCTACGCGTAGCCAAAGGATGGACAGGTCCGAACCTTCAAGTCTGCCGAGGCGTCGAGAACAGATGTCCTCTCTGACGTAAACGCAAACTCCAGCCCGAGGCACAAAGGAGTGTTCCAGTTTGTACCCCGGGTAGGAGAGATACGAAACATCAGCCGGAGAGGACACCTGCGTCTCGGTCAGAAAGAGCAGAGCCGGCCTCGCCGTCTCGAGATGGTAGTGGACGGCGTTTAGGTTAGAGTGAAGTCCCCTGATATTGCAGAAATTCACGGACAGCGTGGCAGGGGTCGCCTTGGTCTTGTTGCTCCGTTTGCCCCGAGCAGTTGTAGTCTTGAGCGGAATTTCGCCCCCCCCAGAATACGCGGGGCAGCCTGAGCACCCACGCTCAGAAGTGGAGAAACATGGTCGTGGATGCTCAGCGAGGGATTCTCCAGGGGTGCTGGTACCCTCCTGGGGTAGTCTATCTTTATTTAATTCCGCTACCATGTTGATGGGGGGGGGGGGGGGGGGGGATTTGGGCCTCCGGCCACCTGCACTCACCGACGAAACGCGGAAGCAGAACTTCCACTTCACGCCGGTATTCTGTGAGGTCGTGGTACCACCCCGGTTTGAGCCGGCCCATACGTGCAACAGCAAAGCTGCCGCATGGCTCTACCACTGTTAAAAAAAGTTCGGGAATCCTTCGGGATTAGTTCGGGAATCCTTCGGGATTAGTTCGGGAAAAATTGCAAGATCAGCAGTCAATAAGAAGAAAGAAAAAGTGTAGGGAAGTGATAGGGAAAAGTAATTACTCTCTCACGGAATGGTTTGAAGATAATTGCTGTTTTATTCCCAAGAAATTCGTCCCTCAAAATTATACAGTCCACATCGAAGAATTAAGGCGTTGGCGTCGGGACGACTTCGGAAGACCCGTAATCACCGCCTGAACCTATTTTCTGAAAAGGAAGAGGTTATCGCCCTTGTGTGTTACTCCGTTGCGGAGATCACATACGTTGCTCCCGAACCCAACGTAGGCGTTATAGGAGGCCGGATCGAGAGAAGCCTCGATTCCTCCCTTCTGTTTCTTAGTTTAACGTTTACGAACGCTTGGTTCCTTTTCAAGAGGACCTTGCGATCCTGGGTTCCTTTTCAGGTATAATATGTATTATAGTATATACTTGTATAAAGTATATGCACAATTTACGCAAAACATCAAAGTACTAATTTTGATGCTGTACTCACTTTGAGTAACAGATCGGCAAGAGACCCTCCAGACGGAAGTTAATCGACCACATTTGTGATATACAGTAAAAGCCCTTTATTCGCGGGGTATATGTTGTGTAAATATGCTGCAAATACAGTGAATATGGAAGGGTAATATATATGGTAGAATCGCTGGAGGACCTTAGCACTATGCTCAATGACCTCAATAGTGTCTCCCAACGGATAGGTCTTAAGATGAACATGGACAAAACAAAGGTCATGTTTAATGTCCATGTCACACCTAAGCCGGTAGTTGTTGGGAGTTGAGACAAGATTCAGAATAAATGCCTTAGATTAATCACCGGCAGCATAAAATCCAACCCTATAAATGCACTTCACATTGTATGTGCGGAACCATCCCTGACTCACTCAATACGTAAAGAACCTTGCTACTGGTCTCATAAAAATATAACTTGGTTACTGGAAATGGAAAGTTATAGAAAATTTATGAAGATTCGTTCTCCAATTTCCCAAACCGTTAAAAACTCCCTCTACGTAACGTACGTAATGATGCTGCGGTATTCCAACCTCATGTAATTCCGAACTTACGTATTAGTAAAAACACAATTGAAGCTAATAATAAGCTAAAACAGCTTGTGTCTGAAAGGTAACCTGACTACTTAATTGTGAGTATCAATGTAATAATTGCAATGTGAAATAAATTGATAACGTCATTAAATGCATCATAATGACCAGGGTTGTGTTCGCTTTGTTGCTTGGATCCCTAAATACAATATAGCATTATATATTATATATAATACAATATAGTGTTAAGCAACTAATGTCCTCCTAATTCATCCGTTTTATGGGTGAATATTTTAGCTATTCTTCAGGTTATTCTTCAATTTGAATCTCATAACTTAAGTTAAACGTTAATTTTCTCGGACTATTTAAGTTGTCTTCAAATACCTTGTCAAATCCTTTTCGCTCGAAATTTAGTAGCCTACTACACTATTCCAATGTCATCAAAAAAGATCACAGGTCTGCCTTAGATTCCAGGTCACTGTGGCATTCAAGGAAATGAGTGTGTTAATCTCTTAGCCAAAGAAGCCATAGAAATTGGGACTTTACTGTGAGAATATTAGTATAATTTATTTATACGTACAAGATTTGTTACCTATGGCTAATTTAGATCTCTCAAACTCTTAGCGTGAGTCTTGGAGCAAATCGAAACTTGTCACGGGTAAACATTATGCTTATTTCCACATCTACATAGTTAAACCTCGATTTTTCTATCACCGCTCAACGAATAAACTGACAATTTGCCTATCTGTAGCCTACGTTTTGGCCATTCCTGTACAACAATAAATCTTGCAAAGTTAAGGATCAGGAACAGTTCTATTTGCGAATGCTGGCTTGATTAGGGATCTCCAGACCATTTATTTTTTTACTGTCCCAAACCTAAATTCTCTCTAAATGATTTCCTTCCCCCAACTATCTCTCGTCCTACTAATATGGTATCCCAGTTATCATTAGTATTTACATCTTTTATAAATATTTGTATAATTTTATATATATTAACAACCTAAAATACTGATTCAAATGTATAAACTATGTTAATATCATCTCACCGAATATTGACATATTTGCATGTAGTGAGAATAAATTCATAATTGCAGCATACAGATGCGTTGAAAATTGTAATGTTTTAATTAGTATTTTATTTTACCATCAATTTGATAGATTTCATACAGGATATCATTATTTATTAGTAAGTAGTATTTTTATATTTAGGGTAGTTATAGCATCGCATTGGTGTAATAACAGTAATGATGTTATAATTGTGTAATAAATAAATAAATAAATATCTAACAGAGGTGATGGATGTTCTATTATAGATTTGTCTTATGTTTTAGATTTGGGATTCTCAATCAAAAAGTTGGTAAACATTACATTTGTATAAAATAATTTTGCTGTCAATTCTATGACTGACATGAAGTAGGCAGGATTCTTTTTTAGTAGCCAAAAAAGGCTTGATTAGAAGCCTCTTACAAAAAAAAATATATAAAAACAAGATTTTATTAACTTTTTTTCAGTCTCCATGACTGATTTGAATCTAAAGAAGAAGAAGAAGCCGTTTAGCTTGTCAAATTTTGAGGTGCTTAGTGTCATTAAATTTGTTCTCATATCCGGAGCGTAGTGGATCATATTTTTCGCTAATAATACCCAAGGAATAAAGTTTCATAAATCAATAAAACATACAATTTTCCGTCGGAAAACTTAACAAAAGTCAATCATTTACAGCTGTAGCTACACAATGCAGGCATTTTATCTGAATGATCAACTGATGACTAGCTTAATGTATGGTGAATATGAATCAGAATCTAATATAATACCAGGCGGTAGGTCTCCTTTTCTGCTTATCAGTCTGTCTGAGTAGATACTACCCTCTTACTTATCTTAGTTTTAACTGCTTTTTGGTGGCTTTAATAAATGACATGAGTGAATGATTTGAATGAGATGAATGATTTAAATTAATTGAATGATTTTAATGAGATGAATGATTTTAATGAGATGAATGATTTAAATTAATTGAATGATTTGAATAAAATGAATGATTTGAATGAAATGAATGATTTGAATAAAATTAATGACTTTTTATTCAATATAGATTATTGCATAATTCTTATTGAAAGTAATTTTTATTTACCACTGGTTCGAAAAAAACCTCTGTCATTGGTAATGCTGCTTCTTAGTTATTAGAAACCCAGCGGGATTTTTTTAAATAATTTATTTTGTACAATTTTTGTATTAATTTTTATAGAACCAGCATGGCGGCGATCACCTCATTCCCGGGGGTTATTTTCATTTATTTATTCTTTGGTTTATATATTTGGTACATTATGCAGGCTTGGTTAATGGGTTAGTGTTCTGGTGTGAAGAGTACATAAGGAAACGCGAAAAAGCAAGTTTAATTACAATTATATGGACTGCAGTAGCCCCTTACCGTCAGGCGGACTGAAAGTTTGTAAGTCACTTCAATTTTATTTAAAAAATTTGCTATCAACGTATATATATATATATATATATATATATATATATATATATATATATATATATATATATATATATATATATATATATATATATATATATATATATATATATATATATATATATATATACGTTGATGGCAGTGCCCCCACCAAGTCGACCAAAAAAGCGGCACGGCCGTACCATACTTTTCTCGAAGCAATTCAGGCCATTTTCAACCCCCTATAACTTCGTTGTGGATAAAACTAGAAACCTGAATTTCATTTAATTTGAACCAGTAGATTAGGAATTATAATTAGTCAAAGTTTCTTAATTTTGTCACTCACTGACTGACCGATCATCAAAACTCTAAGGCACTTCTAGCAGAGATAGAAGCTTCAAACTTTGAACACAATCAGTGTTTAGTATATAAATCAAGGGAAAACTGAAATATTTTTAAATTTCGATCCAGTTTTCTAGATACACTAACTGCATAAATAACTTTGTAATCCCATATAAATATATAGGATTACAAAGTTACATTTGCAATGAATGAATCAGTGTACCTGTATAATAGGTGTAGATAGGTACGTTGTTGGTATTCAAGAAGCAGAAGGTACCGGAAAGGAAAAAGTAAGACTATCTACAAAAAGAAATGACTTGCCATCAAAAACATAACTTGTAAAAAAAACAAAGTCTCGCAACTCAGTTCTTCTACCGTAAAAAGTGGTAAGATCCATGTAATACCAAGTCGCTTAATTTATTCAGTCCCTGCTTAATGGTCCTTCTGTTTTAAGTTATTAAGTAATTAGCTAACTTAACAACAACTTATAGTGACCATATCAATGTTAAAAATATTTTATGTTTTAAATAAATAGATTGACTTGGCCATCGCACGAACACATAATGTATCTCACAAGTAAATAGATCGTTTAGTGCGATTGCCAAGTCAATCTATTTATTTAAAACATAAAAGATTTTAAACGTTGATATTGTTACGAGCTTAGGGTTCGGGACAATAAAAATTATTACAGACAGTAAAAATAAAATTTAAACTTAAATCACACTTTATTCACACTTAACATTTTAGTTTACTTTATTTCACTCCGAAAGCTTCGCTCGTATTGCCAATTCAATACTGCCCCGATCACGACTAGCAGCGGCTTTAAATACACATTTTCCACCGAAACATCCAGAATGCTCCAGCAAATACCGGTCCCGACCGACTAAGTGCGGAAAGTTCGAGCGTGGACTTTTCTAGAAAGCTTATTTCTCCTATTCGTTACTAGATAGCGCTGTTGGGAGAGTTCCAGAAAGATCTTGACACTCCTATTTCTGATACTTGATACCAGATGGCGCTAGTACAATCAACTGTGGCGTGCAACAATATGGTCACTTTATGATGTTGTTAGGTTAGCTTATTACGTAATTACTTAAAACAGAAGGCCCCCAGGGACTGAATAAATTAACCGACTTGGTATTACATGGATCTCACAACTTTTTACGGTAGAAGACTGAGTTGCGAGACTTGGTTTTTTTTTACAAGTAATGTGTTTGATGGCATATATATATATATATATATATATATACACACTAGCTATTTGCTAGAGTTGTCACGCTTAGCAACTTCGCAACCGCGAT
Source organism: Parnassius smintheus behrii (assembly GCA_036936625.1). NCBI lineage: Eukaryota > Metazoa > Arthropoda > Insecta > Lepidoptera > Papilionidae > Parnassius > Parnassius smintheus. The sequence goes on along the minus strand of JAUPFT010000019.1, from coordinate 27,863,061 downwards.
TTTTTCATTTTGAGCCGTTATTAGGAAGACATTGCTGCCTATCTGCTGAATTATTTATCTCTGCTGCCTGTTACGACACCTACGGGTTGATGTGGATAAACATTAATAATTTGCATTTACTCAACATTAATAAATGGTACTAAAACTAAATATATGAAATTCGTAACATCAAACTCAATTCAAAATAGAAAACATAAAAATGCTAATGTAATTTTGAATCAGAAGACGTTGAGTCCTGTCGATGTTACCATTTGTCTTGGAAACACACTATACACAACCTTCAATAGGCCCTTCATATTATCTAAACTAGTCAGAAGACATATTTCTACAGCGTATGCTATGTAGATTAGTTTATTTTAGCTATTTCCAAAGCACTGATTATATTTGTTTTGCAGAAAAGAGTCAAAAGAGCAACCTATCATTTACCACCTAAAGAGTCTAAAGGTAAGGTAAGGTAAGGAAAGTAAGGAAATTAATATATGAACTTTGACCTCTCAAAACATTTACGAAAACGTAATGTAATGTAATGTAAAAAATATGAGTAATTTAAAAAAAATGCGTGATATTCATTCTGTACTAGAAACAGACACAAGCTCGTTGTACTCGGCTCCAAAGAGTCAGTAGTACATTCATTTGAGTAATTCTTAGATGATTTTTTTACAACAAAATCGTAGAAAATATACAAAATTTGTCCTCCTCTAAGTTCAAAACTATTATTAAACATAGATTGTTTAAAGGGGTTATTACCATATTAATGAGTTTATGGATGTGAATAAACCCTGGGAATGAGGTAATCGCTACCAAGCTATTTCTAATTTGTTTTATATAGTTAATTGAGTAACATAGAAAATAATTGTAAGCTGTTCTTAAATCCCGCTGCGTTTCTTGCTAATTCTTTCCAGGTGAGAGGTATTTTTCAAACCAGTGGTAAATTAAAATATAAGAATGGCTTTCAATAAGTATTATCTATAATCATATTGAATAATGTTTCTATTTCGATATATAAATTATGTTTGGGTTTCCATTACATTTACGGAACAGTAACTTCAATTAAAGCGTCGTCGTCTATTGAGATGTTATAAAAATGTTGCCCTTTTTCATATAAATAACATATATTATGATTATTTCTTAAATTTACGCGAACACTACACATTGAATAAAACTATTATTTACGGATTTTATCGCGTTTAATTACTTTTAATTTATTTTTATTATTATCCCGACGTTTCGGGTGCTTTACAGCGCCCATGGTCACGGGGGGGACTGAGATGTTTGACGTCCCAATGTCATAGTTAGTCCGGCTACCTTCAGTTTTTTAATAATAATTTTTGGTCCGATTTACGCAAAACGAGCTTATAGTATCATGAAGTCTTGCAGTGGTATGCTTGGGTTTGGGTTTAATTTTGTTAATTATAGGATCCCAAGCAGATGGTAGCACCCAACCATCTTCTCTATTGAAATTTGGATGTTTTTTAATTTCAATAGCCTCGCGTATCATCCTTGGTAGGAATCGGTGTTCTTTTGCGAGAATTTGTGGTTTATCAAATCTAATGTAATGGTGGGGACGATCTTGAACATGTTCGCAGACTGCAGACTTCCCAGAGCGTCGGTGCTTCACATCAGCTATATGTTCCTTCACGCGGGTTTTTATAGATCTCTTTGTTTGACCTATGTAAGAGAGACCACATTCACAATCTAGCTTATACACACCTGCATCTTGTAGAGGAATATTACATTTGATGGATGGTAAAAATTGACTAATCTTCTTCAGCGGCTTGTAGTATGTCTTAATGGACGCTCGCTTCAAGATGTAGCCAATCTTGTCCGTGACTCCTCTAACATATGGTAGTAGAGCAGGCGCGCGCTCGACTGTGGCCGGCTTCACTCGTTCACTGTGACGTAGGCGCGGGACCCGAAGCTTGTTGTCTTGCAATACTTGCTCGACGTGCTGAAGCTCCGCGGCCAGATGTTTTCTGTCACAGATCCCTCGTGCTCTCTGAAACAAAGATTTACCCACGGTAGCTAACTGTGAAGGATGATGGTGAGATTCACCATTTAGATATCGGTTGGTATGGGTCTTTTTCCTATACACAGTGTGACCAATAGTGTTATCAGGATTTCGGATGACTAAAACATCTAGGAAAGCTAAAGAATTATTTGCCTCTAACTCCATTGTGAATTGTATTTTAGAGTTTATGGAGTTAAGGTGGTCTAAAAATGCAGTTACTTTGTCAGATGGTAAAATTGTGAAGGTGTTGTCTACGTACCGCTTGTAGAACCTTGGATTTACAGGAGCAGTAAGAAGGGCTTTCTCCTCAAAGTCCTCCATGAATATGTCGGCGACTATGGGAGACACAGGTGAGCCCATCGCCACACCATCTACTTGCTTGTAGAACTCCTCCTTCCACAATAGATAGCCAGATGTGAGGCAATGTTCAAGTAGTATTGCATATTCTTGAGGCATGTTATTTTCTTCTAGCTTCCTAGTTACAATTGAGATGCAGTCCACAATAGGTAGGCATGTAAATAGTGACTGAACATCAAAACTGACCATAGTTTCATTGTTAGCGAGATGTAGGTCTTTTATCTCACTCACAAAATGGTATGAATCCTTTGTGTGTGCTCTGGTATGTCCTCTTAGTGGTGATAGTATTTTTGCTAAGTATTGTGCCAAACTATAAACAACGCACTGTCTATAACTTGTCAAAACATACACTGGACGAACCGACAATGAAAGTATTAGCGAAGGGAATGAACTTCGCATTAACTCCGCGAAAAATCCCGTACGAAGAAATTATCTGCAGTGTTGAGGATTGTCTGTTTAAGAATAATATCGGTAAGGAAGATTTGGAGGCCATACGTCAAGATATTTCGTCCTTGTTACGTCGTAGTTCAGTGCCGAAACCAAACCTTCCTAAAGACGAATTTACAGCGCTAAATAACTTACGCAACAGACCAGAACTCACGATTCTCCGCGCGGATAAAGGAAATGCTACGGTAGTCATGGACGCGTCGGAATATAATTTTAAAATACAACAACTTTTATCGGACGAAAGTACATATAAAAAGGTCAAAACAGACCCTACAACCAACACGCTTAAAACAACTAGCGATTTAATAAAGAAATACTCCGAAAAATTAAATCTCGACGTGAATTCGCTAATACCATCATGTGTCAAACCACCGAGGTTGTATGGGTTACCGAAGATACACAAACCAAACGCTCCACTACGTCCCATAGTGAGCCAGATCGATTCACCAACTTATAAGCTGGCACAATACTTAGCAAAAATACTATCACCACTAAGAGGACATACCAGAGCACACACAAAGGATTCATACCATTTTGTGAGTGAGATAAAAGACCTACATCTCGCTAACAATGAAACTATGGTCAGTTTTGATGTTCAGTCACTATTTACATGCCTACCTATTGTGGACTGCATCTCAATTGTAACTAGGAAGCTAGAAGAAAATAACATGCCTCAAGAATATGCAATACTACTTGAACATTGCCTCACATCTGGCTATCTATTGTGGAAGGAGGAGTTCTACAAGCAAGTAGATGGTGTGGCGATGGGCTCACCTGTGTCTCCCATAGTCGCCGACATATTCATGGAGGACTTTGAGGAGAAAGCCCTTCTTACTGCTCCTGTAAATCCAAGGTTCTACAAGCGGTACGTAGACGACACCTTCACAATTTTACCATCTGACAAAGTAACTGCATTTTTAGACCACCTTAACTCCATAAACTCTAAAATACAATTCACAATGGAGTTAGAGGCAAATAATTCTTTAGCTTTCCTAGATGTTTTAGTCATCCGAAATCCTGATAACACTATTGGTCACACTGTGTATAGGAAAAAGACCCATACCAACCGATATCTAAATGGTGAATCTCACCATCATCCTTCACAGTTAGCTACCGTGGGTAAATCTTTGTTTCAGAGAGCACGAGGGATCTGTGACAGAAAACATCTGGCCGCGGAGCTTCAGCACGTCGAGCAAGTATTGCAAGACAACAAGCTTCGGGTCCCGCGCCTACGTCACAGTGAACGAGTGAAGCCGGCCACAGTCGAGCGCGCGCCTGCTCTACTACCATATGTTAGAGGAGTCACGGACAAGATTGGCTACATCTTGAAGCGAGCGTCCATTAAGACATACTACAAGCCGCTGAAGAAGATTAGTCAATTTTTACCATCCATCAAATGTAATATTCCTCTACAAGATGCAGGTGTGTATAAGCTAGATTGTGAATGTGGTCTCTCTTACATAGGTCAAACAAAGAGATCTATAAAAACCCGCGTGAAGGAACATATAGCTGATGTGAAGCACCGACGCTCTGGGAAGTCTGCAGTCTGCGAACATGTTCAAGATCGTCCCCACCATTACATTAGATTTGATAAACCACAAATTCTCGCAAAAGAACACCGATTCCTACCAAGGATGATACGCGAGGCTATTGAAATTAAAAAACATCCAAATTTCAATAGAGAAGATGGTTGGGTGCTACCATCTGCTTGGGATCCTATAATTAACAAAATTAAACCCAAACCCAAGCATACCACTGCAAGACTTCATGATACTATAAGCTCGTTTTGCGTAAATCGGACCAAAAATTAATATTAAAAAACTGAAGGTAGCCGGACTAACTATGACATTGGGACGTCAAACATCTCAGTCCCCCCCGTGACCATGGGCGCTGTAAAGCACCCGAAACGTCGGGATAATAATAAAAATAAATTAAAAGTAATTAAACGCGATAAAATCCGTAAATAATAGTTTTATTCAATATATTATGATTGTTAGCTTTTTCTGAGAGTTGGAATTTAGAGGTATGTACTTTTTTTATATAACAGTGCACCTGATAGTAAGTGGATGCTGTGGCCCATAGACATCTACATCTATCCTCGATTAAGAATCAAAACGCAGATGCTTTGTCAACCCTGAGGACTAAGATGGAATGCCTCGTTTCCAGTAAAAATGGGTCTCCGGATCTCTAGACTCACCATACGAGACACAGCAGTATTAAGCTGCTATTTTACGCTGGTATTCTCCGAGAGCATGGTCCTTCCCCGGTCGAGCCGACCCATTCGTGCTGCAACCGTAATATAGTTGCAGAGTGGCTCTATCAAGTATAAACTAATGTAAACTTTGCATTTTATACTTTTTTATGTGTTATGATATCAAATTCGAAGGGTTAGAAGAAATTATGTGAATTTTAGATATTCCTTTCAAGTTTTGGTTACCTCTGGCATCAATACATCATCGAATTAATATTTCCTCTTCAAGTATAATGTATATTATGATTACTTGTTGTAAATAAAAGACTCAAACGAATATATTCGTAGTAGAACAAGGGTAAGCGTAGTCGCCCAATGGTGATAAAAATTTGAAGAGTTTTGGTAATAGAAGATAAAAGATTTTCAAGTATGGAAGTCTTGTGCAGACACCATCATTATGATGACTATGTATAAACCACCGTATATATTTTTTTAATTTAATTTATCAAGAAACCAAATAAAATATCAAGAAACCAGTAAAAAGAGTACCAGTAAACGAATATTAAAATAAGGGAAATTTATTATATTTACTAGTCTTGAAATTTGTATAGGCGTTAAAAATAATTTGAATGAAAATTTCACTATAACTTCTAAGAATACAGATGCAATTTGTTTGACAAACGGCTGTAGTTTCTCATGGGTTATATTTTGTATTCCTACAATAAACGCTTATTGAATAAGTAAGTAGAGAATTTTGAGATATTATATTGTACATATAGGGCGACAGTTTTGTCTAACTTTGGAAGTTACTAATTTTAGTTTCATCACTTGCTATCAATTCGATACAAATCAATGCAAAAGCTCAAATTATGTTTGCCTACATTCAATTCTTGTCATACTTTGTGTTCGCGGAGACAGTCCCTGAGTGGACATGGGCTTCTTCCAAAATAAGGAAAATTTTCTATATATTCTGGATGTTTAATGATAAGTCGTCTAATAAATGTGTGAAGATAATTTCGTGGGTAAGAACAGAATCAAATGTGACCATTTTTCTTACCGTTACATAACTTTTTATTGGTTTTAAGATATCGAAAATTTGGAAAAAATATGAAAAGACGGCTCCGTGGTGCAGTGGCTTAGCAATGACTTACAGCGCTGAGGGCCGCGGGTTCGAATCCCGCACGGAACAAGTATTTATATGGCCTACAAGTAATTGTTCCGGGTATGGATGTTTGTCCTTGTGCAATTTATGTTTGTAAACTGCCCCCACGATACAGGAGAAAATCCTAGTGTGGAGTTAACGTTTTTTAAAAAGAAAAGGAAGAATATTGGTAGCTGTAGCGGATGTTAATGGCGAATATTGCTGGCAAAAATGCTATAAAACGCCCTCGCTATTATTATGTCATAGGCTGCATAAATTTGACCTAATTGAATATTTAATTTGAGTTTAATATACTTTTTGATTTGCTAAAGCTGGTAACCTACATTCCACTATAAAATTTTATTTCCAATGAGAAAATTACCACTTCGGTCAAAGACTTCGCCAATCTTTTTTATATTTTTTAACGCCAAATTTATTACGATGACAAACATTTCCTATTTTAGATACTATTGAATCATTTGTAGACCAAATGAAAACTTATGTAAATATTTAGTTGGTTAATAGATTCATAAAGTTAGTGATGATAATAAATAACGGTGTTTTAGTTTATTATTTTCCGCGCCGCGTCGCGTTTTAACCAAGTTGCGACGTATTTATCTACATAATAACTGAATATGTATTCCACTGCAGTGCTTAGTTCAACTTTGGTTCACCAACTTTTCTCTTTTATATGGCTTTGTTAATTTAGACTTTATAGAATTGTAATAACGCACGTAGTAGGCATAAATTCGAGTTTGTTGAAGAGTTAGAATGGTATCACGTTCGCATTGTGGCTCTGCGTGGTAGCATATTGTAGCAACTCCGACGACGATGCTATTGGTTTTCGTGTTGTCTCGTGAAATTTAACTATCTCTAATAAATATTCAAGAAAATAAATAATAATTTTCTATTTGATATTGTTTACTAAACTTAAACAATACAACATGATCCCTAGTCATGCCATTTTTGCGGGAGACTGTTACCAGTTTGATTACCATACGTGTATTGTAGTTTGTGTTCTATTTCATCGTTTTACAAATATTAAAGTGAATGTTTTAAATGACTAAAAAACAAAATATTCTGTTGGCTTAGTGTTTAATATTATTACTTACTACGTACTGGTACCCGACGTGATAACATAATATACATTCGATTACACCATAATATACATGCAACTCTGTTTGTCATTTTTGAGTTTGAGAGTGCGGCTGAATTAGAAACTACTTTTGTTTTGCAGAAAAGGGTCATAATATTAATTTATTTACAACCTAAAACCGAGAGAATCTCTCAGAGAAAAAATTTAAGAAATAAATATATTAAATTTGGCCTCTCAGTATATTTATGAAAATTTAATTTATATCCACACACAAGTAGTTTAAATAAAAAAATGTGATGTACTCTCTGTAAAGACCAGTAACAAACACAAACTAGTAATCCCAGTTTCTCGACTCCACAGAGTCATTAATTCATCCTTGAGGCATTGTTACAACAAAGTCCCAGAAAATATACAAGATCTTTCTATTACTAAGTTTAAATATATCTTATTAAACAAAAACTTTATGAACAGTGTTATAATAATATAAATTAGTGCATGGTTTATTATAAAACCCCTGGGAACGAGGGTGTTCGCCTCCAAAATTTTTCTTAAATAAGTTTTTTAAGTAGTTTGTTAACTTGTTTTATTGTGGAATTTTAATTTTAATTTTGAGATTTTGCTGATTTTTTCCAGTAGAATTTTTTTTAATCAATAGTAAAAAGTAAAAAATTACTTTCAATCCAAATTATAATCTATTATGAAACAAAATCTATTTTATTCCAATTAAATAAATAATAAAATAGAGACATTTTTAATAGATGTGACACACTCCAGACCGAGTTTTCATCAGAACAAATCGCGAATTAATTTTGGGAATCTAACAACAGTGCAAGTAAAATGGCAATGCCAGATACTACACGGTGACTGGCTCACTGACTTGGCGCGATAGATTGGAAGCAGGCTAGGTCTAACTTATCTTATCCTATAACCCATGAAGAATTAGATGACAAACCAACAAATTTTCTTTTTGCAAAAAAGTAAAGTAAGATCCGAATATTTGACCAGAGAGTTAGAAGTTGCTTATTAGCTCCAAGTCCCTCAGCTATTTCTCGTGGCTGACACCTGTTATTAAAAATTAAAAAAAGTTTATGCAAATGGGGTCAAATTTATGATTCTTTGGTACATAAATTAAACGAATTTAAATAATTCCTCAATGAAAGAATTATTAATTACACGAACAATTATTGCTTTGATAAATGCCAAGATTTTCGCTGATTAACAACAAGCAAAATAGCTGTCACTTTAATTTTAATTTAGATAGTGGCAATACTGAGACAAGCATATCAAAATAACATAAATATATTTTGTAAGGTGTTATATTTTTATCAAACAAATGAGACTAATTTATTACTCAATAATTAGGTTTTAATGCATGTTACCCAGTCGTAATTATTCCATAGCATTGCCCGGTTTATTAAAGAAAATAGCGAAAATAAATGTTTATAAAAATACGTGTGTAAATTGTAACGTAAATCTAATTTAAAACTGCTAGGGTCTGGAAATTTCTTAAGTCCTTAGGAGTTGGGAAATTACGACAAAATCTCACACACCATAACCTTGATCTCAATCAACTTAATTTGCATTTCTCATCTTCGTCTTGCATTAACGATAAAGCAAAACATAATACTTTAGATTCTCTTTCAAAAGCTCCCACTCCGGACACCCCTGCTTTTAATTTTAGTCAATTTAACAGTTGTGATGTTAAGAGAGCCACAATGTCCATCCATTCAAATTCGATTGGTAGTGACTGCATTAGTCGGAAAATGGTCATCCCTCTCATTGATCTCCTTTCACCTATAATCACGTCTATCCTGAATAAATCACTGAATTCAGCTTTTTCCCCTTCAGCTTGGAAAGACGCATTTGTAGTTCCTCTTCAGAAAAAGTCAAATCCCTCCAGTTTTTCCGTTTATAGACCTATCTCTATTTTGCCTTTCTTTTCCAAAGTTCTAGAACGTCTTGTGCACAATCAATTAAGCACCTATCTTTCAAAACACAATCTTTTAAATCCCTTGCAGTCCGGTTTCCGTCCTGGCCATAGTACGACTACTGCACTTTTACAAATCACTGATGATATTCGGTATGGTATGGAGAAACAAAAGCTTACTATTCTCACGTTGCTTGATTTTAGTAACGCATTTAATACTGTAGATTTTGATATCTTGTTAAGCATCCTACGCTCTCTCAACATATCTCCAACTGTAGTTGACTGGTTTCGAAGTTACTTGTTTGGTCGCCGACAGCGAATTCAGGTGCAAGAGGTTTTTTCCACCTGGATTACTACAGCTGCTGGTGTACCACAAGGTGGCGTGTTGTCTCCTCTCCTTTTTGCAATTTTCATTAACTCTATAAGTCATAATTTGTCCTCTTCCTACCACTTGTATGCTGATGATCTCCAAATCTATACTCAGTCCTCTCTTGAAGATCTATCTAAAGCAGTTGACACTATTAACACTGATCTGACTTGTATTTCGAATTGGAGTAAATGTTATGGTTTAACGATTAATCCTAAGAAAACTCAGGTCATTGTCATCGGTAGTTCTAGATTAATTGGCAAAATTGACTGGTCTTCCCTACCCCCTATTATACTAGACTGCACTCTAATCCCTTACAGTGACAAGGTTAAAAACCTGGGGTTGTATCTTGACTCCTGTATGTCTTGGACCTCACAGGTTAATGAGGTCAGTAGAAGAATGTTTGCTGCGTTAAGCTCTTTACGTAGATTACGTAATTTCCTTCCCACAGCAACTAAAGTTACGCTCGCCCAGTCTCTTCTTCTGCCTATCCTTGTCTATGCTGATATTTGCTATCTTGACATTACCGAGGAGCAGCTTAATAAGCTTGAGCGCATTCAAAATTTATGCATTAGATTTATATTTGGGCTTCGCAAATATGATCATATCTCCGAATTTCGCAAACAGCTCAAATGGCTCCCGATCCGCCTTCGCAGGAATACTCACATTCTCTCCGCGTTGTATAGAGTGCTGTTTAATCCTTCTACTCCTCTTTATTTAAAAAACCGTTTCCAGTATCTTTCTCTTACCCATAATCGGTTCCTTCGATCATCCATCAATCTTTCTCTCTCTACACCTTTGCACTCTTCTTCCTTTTTCAAGAAATCCTTCACCGTAACCGCTGTGCGATTGTGGAACTCCTTACCTCTCCATATTCGTCGTGCTAAATCTCTTCACTCTTTCAAAATTCTTGTTAAATCGTATTATTTAGAACGCTATTAGATATATTACTTTACCTTTCTCTTACTCTTTTCATTTAATCTATTATATGATATTTTATATATAACTTTCACTTACTTTTATCTGTATGTATTATTGTATTTTTTTTTATTATTATTATTTTGTATGCCCCCCTCTATTTGTAACTTTTGTTTGCATCTTTCCTCTACGCAAAGGTTGTCTGGAAGAAATCACTTTCAGTGATAAGACCGCCTATTGTACATACTTTAATTAGTTTTAACTATATTGATGTTTCTGTATTGTGGTGTACAAAAAAGTATGAATAAATAAATAAATAAAATAAATAAAACAAATGTGTTCCAATATAGAGTTTTATGTTGGTTATTATATCACTTATTTTGCATGGAGATCAAGGCATATAATGTAATTACATATTTCATTTTCTTTAATATTTTTATAAAGGCACTTATAGTTAGAAATGGGCTGAATATGCGTTTCATATTCGGTATTCGGCATATTAGGTAACTTTACCGAATATTCGTATTCGGCCGAATATTCGGATAAATCACCAAACATTTGTTAAAGTGGCACTCAAAGTATCCACTGTATTGAAATGTAAGAATTGAGTAATGCATGTCTTTCATAATTTTACTGTTGAAAGCATATTTTATTTATGGGTTAAATCTACTTGTATAGCGTTATGCTTTTGAGGTGTTGTAGATTTATTTCCAATAATAGCAAATAGAAAGCTTGGTAAAATGTTTTTGGAATGAAACAAAGAAACATTACATTACATTAGTACATTTGACTTCACTTAGGTCGTTAGTTTCTCCCGCTACTAATTTTATCATACAATTGTCATTTTTCACTAAGAATAACACAACCAAATACTTTTACAAAAATAGTCATAACATAAGCACGTGCCGGTAATTTGCTCAGTACTGGATGATGCACATGTCAGGTGTGGTGGGAGAGCTAAGGGGCTTACCGAACTTTCGGCCGAATATTCGTATTCGGTAAAAACCATATTCGACCTATTTTTTACTTATAGCAACATTTTGACACCTCGTTACAACTTGGCGTCGAACCTACTGTACGGGCTGAACTGTAGCTTTCTTATTATAAAGGAAGGAAATAAAAAGGATCCAGGCTCGTCATTTTTTGAAGAAAAAGGAAACAATAATATGCTCCTCGAGGATAAGAAAATTATTAGTGAAACAGCTTTTTTCATTTGCGGACAGCCTTTCTCAAATGATACTCGCAAAAAGGAACTACATATATACGAGTATGTCCCGTTTTCTTTACATTCGATGACGTTTTTAATTATCTTTTTCAAGTAACTTTATACCATAATATAATTTTAATTTAGTTTATTTATATGACAAATATGAAATACTTGCTGCTGCTTAAAGATAAAACAAAAGTTATAAATTCATTTAATATTGTACTACTTGTGTTGCCTTACAGTTTGAATTCGGGCACCTCAAAACCAAAACCTCATCATTAAAATGCATTATGAAGTAATTAATTTAATTGTATAAGCACGAAACGTATTGGAAAATAATCGCGATTGTACCAGAGTTGAACTTATGCAAAGCGACAAGCATTAAATGAGTCGCCGTTCCATGTTCGGGCTGTTGCGATTATCTTGTGGCATTATCTCGTTCACCCAACAATGAGAGACAACTCGTTAAATGTGCCACAGTCTAACATCTTAATAACCCGATGAGTGCCCATGTCAGCTCAGCATGACGCATTCCCAACACTTCGTAATTATTTTTCAAGCGAGTGACAACTAAGTGGAAATGTTCCAATCTGTTCGTTCAGAGATAATGATTACTCGTTTCAGTAAAGAACAATTTATTTGTACATACAAATAAATTGTTCTTTATTAGAACCATAAAATTGAATATAAGTATGCAGAAATTGTTGCGAGAAATATATTTTATTATCAGAAATTTTAATAGAATCCATTATTAGTTATTATTGCTAACATAGCGTCCTGATAACGCTTGAGCGCTTCGATGAGCTGACGTTGACAGGCGTCTCCTACAAGGTTTAACGTAACTCAACCAGGCGGGAACGTCACGTCGATGCTCGAAGAAAGTCAACCTTTACGATGGTCGAGTGAACAAAACAAAACAAGTTGGACATGTCAATGCCCACGCCTTTGGTACGGTAACCTGATACAAGCAGGCGGATACATTTAACACCGTCGAGAGGTTTGCAAGCGGTCGATTGTGTCGCGTGAGTATACGGCATTAAGCGAAGCGATGAGCGATGCGGTAAGCCCTACGAAGGACGCCGCTGGTAGTTCAGGACACGTAAGTATACTGTCGCGGCCATAATCTAAGTTAAGACTACTACACGTCACGCACGTTACGCTTGGGCCTGATCCCACTACATCCTATATAGTACTTTATGGACTTGTAATAGAAATTTTACTGGCGATTACCATGCAACCATTATGTTTGTGCAACAAATTCTTATGAAAATTATTCACTGTATTTTATACATTGATGTATAAAATACAGACTACACTGTATTTTATACAATGAGACCTTATGTAATTAATTCAAATTTTTATAAATTAATCTATACATATAAATATTTACTGCCTGTATCATAGAAATAACTATCTTCTTTTAAGCTCACGGGATTATTTTTATGCTAATATTACATAAATTATTTAGAAAAAAATTCAGTTCATCTGTAAATCTGTCCGGGCTAATCTACAAAAAGGCTGATCAAATGGCGATGAAAATTCAGCAACAGATAGAACAATACCAGGATTGATTTAGGCTATATTTGTGCAAAAAAAATTTTTTTTTGGAAATAAAATAAAATTTGATAAATTAAAAACGTAATCGATCCCAAAGGTGAATTTTCATTTTAAATAAAAAAGAAAATACTGTTCATTATAATAATTTTTTACGACATAATTAAAACTAAAAGCTGTCGTCAAAACTGTTCATTTCTAATGTCTTGTTTAAATAACTTGTATTAATATTAATATTATTTTGATTGATGAATAGCTCCTACATTGCGCTGTTATCACGTTCCGCCACCATGTCCGATACCTTATCAGTCAGTCGCTCGCCCGTGTCACGAAAGAAGATACTTTAATATCAGATTCATTGTTCTGTTACAAATTTGTCAGTGATCTTTACATTAAACTTTTTCTCTTTTAAAACCTGAGATGGGTTCATAATCTCCCGGTGCGGCTGGCGTTTGTAAGTAAATCTTCGTCAAAGGAGACATGGACCACACATGTAAAAATATTTTATACGGTACTAAAGCATTAGATAACCAACATTTATGGGATTAACTTTGGACAAGGCTGGTATGTTGTGTCTTGTATTAGTGGTTTCCTGTTTCCTGCTTATTTTTCCTTCGGTGTTATTAAATACAAGCTGTAATTTTTGTTAATTCGGCATTGTACAATTATTATATCCCCCCAAGTGAAAATTTCATTTTGAGCCATAGACTTATTATACTACTCAATGTTTTGAGCTTATTTCTAATATTATATTCATCAGCCTTATAAAATTAAGAAAATAAACCAACTTCTCTAACACTGACCTATTAGTTATTACATTACTTTAAATAATTAGTTTATATTGAAAGTTTAACAGAATAAATTTAATATTATGCAATACATTATACTCCCAACAAAATTTCTACAAAAATGAATAGACGACAATTAAAGTGAATGAGTCACCAGTAAAATGTTTTTATTTTGTTTTGGAACCTTGGTGAGCCCTTCTGCGGTTTTTGTTCCTTTCGAAAAAAATATTTTCAACATTGCGGATTAAGCACCTCGTACTACCTCATACTATAAAGTACAATTCACAAGTTTTATTTTTAGTTTTTAGCTTTTTTATCTTGACAATTTGACGCAAATGGACCAATATTGTTTTGATGCTAACGTCGAAAGCTGCCGCTAATTCAACCGTAGATTGAATATCATCAGCTTCCACAACCGCCTTTAATTCGTCATTTTTCAGGTCGAACTTTCAAGTACGGAAGTAGGCAAACCAATAACAGTTGATGCTTTCGTTTGTAGTATTCGTTCCGTAAACGTAATTGATCCTGCGTACCACTTGTGCTTTATTAGAATTCTTAGTCAAATAAATATTATTTTTATTTGAAATAACCAGTAGGTACTGCATAAAGGAAGTTTCATATATAAAGACCTATTATCAAAATCTAAATTATAAAAAGAAAGAAGGATTGGATGAAACCCTAAACTAACGAAAGTTAGTTTAATTTATAAATAAAAAATAATTTTTAAATTCTGCCTTTCTAAAAAACTAATAGCAATTAAGTAATCAAGCTTGCTGTTATGTTTAAACAACAAATTTCTTCACGCAAAAATAAATTATAATAATATACTTTTGTAATTATTTAATTTTATGACTAATAATATTTTTCCGCTGTCACGCAAGGGTCTGCGCCTCAGGCTTCCAGTAACGTTTAACTGACGATGGGCAGCCTCTACGGTAACTGACTTTGTTGATAATTTGAGCTAATTTTCGTAATTTGGCATAATTTCCATTTGAAGAGCATGTTCTGCTCAACTTAACGTCATTATAAGTTTTCAGAAATTCACCTTCATTCTAATTCTTACTAGCCGCAAGCATTATATAACGGTTTTAATGTTTTATTTCATTTAATAGAATTCTTGTAACAAATGAGGCGAGATACCTTCAGAATTCACAAGAATGCTTTCACTACTTTTTTTTGCTGATGTACTATTTTGACACCAAGGCTCTGGCAGCCGACTTATTGCGGGAAATTTATCAAAAATAATTAATTTTTACAGTACACATTGCCACGCCAGCGTGATAAGTATGAACAATCTTTCAAAAATACATGCACGTGTATTCAAAAGATCCAATAATTAACTAAAATCTTGATTTGACGACGATTTTGTTATGTATATCATACATATTTATACCCAAGACGTGTAAATTTCACCAACTTACACCATAGCAAGTTAAGATACTTTTTTAATGGTTCGATCAAGGCCACCCTACCATATGAAGACTGCTACTTTGCAAAGTGACTTAGTAAAGATTTTATTTGTCGCATCGTCAGATTATGAATTTTTAGTTTTGAGAAGAGAAATTTCTTTTAAATTACTACTCATTTTTTTAAATTAAAATATTCTTTGAGATTTTATTACTCAAAATGTTAAAATATTGTGTTTATGATTTCAGTTTGCATTTTGCCAATATTATTTTTTATTTCTATATGTAAATTACATAACACTTAAGTTATTATTGATTATATATTATGTTATTACATTGTTGTTGTACTACTATGATAATAGTATTATGATAATAGGGAGTATTTTACTAAACTACTTTAAATGAGACCGATGGTACACATAGCAAGTTATGCGGCGCTTATGCGACTCCCGCAACGGAGTCGCATCATACATACGTATGATATGAGTATAAAAATCTTTGGCACGATCTCACCATACGGCACGCCGAGGGGTGGCAACGTACCTAATTAAACGCTTCTACTCACAGATACAATGTATTTTATCAATAAAAAGTTATAACACTAAGCGCTACATTTACTTCAGTTGTTTGTTGCGATACCGCAAAAAAGCTGCATCGCGGTGTGGCACCCAACACGGTGAAATCATTGCGGTGAGGAATCACGTCGCTGTCGTAACACATCTTGTAGCTTCACTCTAATACTAGCAGGGCATGCGTTATATTTATAGATTATCGTAAATACACCTTTCTTTGTAAGCTTCTTAAATACCAAACTTAATTAAATCTCATTAAAAATTCAATTTACCCTTCAATTTTATCTTTATAGGACATAAATAAAGTATTAAAGATTATAATGAGACCGTTGACTTCGAGTGATAGTCTTGAACAGGTGTAGAAAGCATTTCTCACTGTGGCTAAATTCGGACTCATCGGAAACAAGAATTATTGTTCGGTAATTACAAAACGAGCTGTTAAATTTCTTGGCTATTATACGGAAGATAAAAGAAAAGTACAATTCTATAACGTATATTTAATTGTTATTTGCACAGTGTAATTAATATAATTTTATATAAAAATACATTATAATATACTATTCATTGTCTAAGGATACATTAGTTCCCGAAATAGATATAATCATTATGATGGATTTTAAGCTGATTTCCTTATCCATAATGTTAATTTTCGATCGATAATAATAATCTGTGTACTGCAACCGTAAAAAGCAATTAGATGCAATACACTAATTTTTGTATTGGGATACGGTGAAAGTCAAAATAAATCTCTGTACATGAATTATAATAAATAAATAAAATGATTTATCCTTTTTTTGATCTTACAGGGTATTTTATTGTATTAGTAGTTACTGCGTATAAAAGAAACGCATAAAAGAAGAGCCGTGGTAGCTCAGATGGTTAACGCTCGCTGTAAATATTATAACAGAACGCGAGTAACCCGGGTTCGATCCCCGCCGGTACCAATGAAATTGTTAATTGTAATTTTAAGTGCTGATTTACTAACTTTTTGTGAAGGAAAACATCGTGACGAAATCCGCATTTCTGAGGAATAAGAAAAAATTTTTTTTGAAGACATGTGAAGTTCGCCAACACGCATTGGGGCAGCGCGGCGGACATTTCCTTGCCCTAAAACCCTCTCAGAAATGAGGGGAGGCCTGTGCCCAGAAGTAGGACGTATATAGGCTGTAACTTTACTTACTTTACTACGTATAAAAGCCTTCATTTTATTAGTAGTTAATACCAATTTTTTATGGGTAGGTAACCTAATATTCGTAGTTCAGGGACACGGAGCTTGTTTTAAAGTTCATAGAACGGATACCACCTTAATTCCTGGTAGCAGTCAAATAAAATTGTCAATGGCACTTTTAAATCGGATTTATCACGTGATCGGCGAGATATCTCCAGTTTTTGTCATATTTTCCCCATCATGAAATTAATACAAATAAATATTTAGTAACCAAAATATTGCAATTACTTTTTTTCAATTGCAATTTTTTTACATGATGTTCGTTTTTTTCTTTTCTAATAAGTTATATTTTCTTAATAGAGTCCACTGCTGAAAATAGGACTCGCACACAGATTGCCTCGTAGGGGGAACATTTTCCATAGTTACTGAATTTAGCAGGTGGGTTATTACGCGGAGTAAATTAATATTTACCCTAGTCTTAAAATGATTTTCAAGTATTTGCTTTATAAACTGACGACTCCGATTTCCATTAAGGACTATGTAATCACTACCATAACGACCTTGGTTTGTTATCTGATCCCGCACTAGCTTCCCACAATGTTTTTCTTGGGCTTAATAAAAGGGTTTATTAAAAGCCGACACAAATGGATAGAAAATATATCATGTTTTTATAATGTTGTGTATTTTATAGATATGTGATAACCATTGCATGATAATTGGGTTGACCAAGTTTTCAGTTCCATATTTATCTGCCAGTCCAGTTTATAAATGATGTGCCAATCATATATTTAAATGAAAAGGGGTAAAAATCCAGAAATATAGTTTAGATGTATTTAAACACCGAGTTTGTAAAAATTCCGACAGAACTTGACTGCCTAGGTGCCTAGGTGCCAAGGTGGTAGTTATAACGGATTTTAACGCGTTTAATTAACTTACTTTTGATTACCAACCTTTCGAACTTTACAGCACCCATGGTCAGCCCCCCCGCCCTCCATTATTTTATGTGTAGTATTTGCGTAAATTCAAGAAATCATTAACTTATTTTATTCCTTGGTGTTTGTCTCAGTAGCTACCACCTTAACCATTTCTGCCACTAAACTATAGCAGAGCTTGCACTGGTGTGTTCCGGTGTGAAGGGTACAGAGACCCAGTACAATCACAAGCTGTGAGGCATTCTATCTTAGTCCTCAGAAAGGACACTTTTTCCTCAGGTCCTCAGGAGGACTTCTTTGGTCGAAATTGATTGCATATGTCAAAGGACTTTAGTAGCCAAAAGGTTTAAAAATTGCTATTTGTTAATGTTAGATTTGATCAAACCCTTATTATCAAATGAGCAATGCTTGTGGAATTATTAAGAAAAAAATAAGAACTTGTGAAGTCTGAGTGTTAGACAGTATGTGATTATTCTCTAAGAGGTAGGAGGAGGATAACGCCTTGCAAATGGATGATTATGAGCTGTTATTTCTTCTTTTTTATATTTAAGAATATCTATCAAAGACTGTTATTGTCATTCTATGCCAAGTATTCCCTCTTATTTGATTAATATAAAGATAGTTCAATGTATCTCGCAAAAATTTAAATTTAAGTTATCTATCATAAATATTATGTTATGACACGGCACTGTAAAATAAATTACTGTAAAATAACTACACACTACACCAGAGTCTACCAATTCCTATATAAGTAATTCATATAAGTCCACTGCCGTACGTAGACTTCCGCCAAAGATTGCCACAAATTACGATCGTGGTCCACCGGTATTCATTGAATACTTCAACTTCCATCTAGATGTCACTTCATCTTTTGGACGATCGCCCAATACTGCGTTTGCCAGTACAGGATTGTCATCCGAGAATCTTTCTTTCCCATCGGTAGTCAGTTATTCGAGCTATATAAGCGACCCGTCGCCACTTCAGTGGACTAATCTGCTGGACTATATCATTTACACTTGTTTCTCTGTTAATATCCACATTACGGGTTTTATCCTGCACAGAAATTTTGAACACATTTATCGCATTCTAAGAGACTTTAAGCTTCCTAATATGACCAGTAATTAAGAACCAGGTTTTAGTTACGTAAGTTGTCAATGGCAACTCGTACTGGTGTAGTACCAGTGCGTGTTGCCAGTGTGTTCTTTCGTCTTAAGATTTTGAAAAATATCGGACAGGAAAATTTGACGCAATTTCCCAAAGGCAATGCAACCGAGTTGGATTTGTCGGTTGACCTCTTGGCCGAAGTTGGACTTACCTGATTGGACATTTTATTCTAGATGCACTATCTCAAAATAAATAAACTGCGGTTGTCAACACGTTTGTCAAGTGTGGCAAGAATGAGACATATATCCCCTCTATAAAAACTACAAATGATAAAATCATTACGTAAATATTATTATTGGTGTATTCAATATTATTGGAGCCTTCCTTAACAACTGAAGTAATCCATTAAAGGATTTAAATGCACTTCGTGCGACAAAACCTTAAAAGGATAATGTACAAAAACAAATGAACATCGAAGCACTCAGAGAAATTAGCGACAGTATAAGAATATGAAAATGTAGCGAAGTAAACGGCGGATGAATATTTTTCAGCTGCATTTCTATCGAGTTCTTCATTACTTACTGGAGAAACAATAAGACGAGACAGTTTAAGGTTTAATGTTCCAAAGAGAGATTAAAAATAAAATTTCAAAAGTATTTTTTGACATTTTAAGAAATACGTATAACGGATGTCATATCAAATCTTATTTTATTATATTGTCTACTGTAAGAACTAAAAAAATACATAAAAACTATATAAAAATCTGTGCTTAATTCATTAATTACCCTGTAGTAAATTATAATTTATTAAAAGGCATTTATTGCTAAGCAGATTGCATAGATCGTGTTTTCCGTACAAGCCGTGCATATAATACATTTAGGGAATACGAAAGAGTTCGATTACCGTATCTATTTTGTGTACTGAAACCGACAACATTTAATACAATTTAACCAACAAAAGACAAAAGCTTGCGAGCTTACCTTAAAAACTCCTTTGTCGTATGTCCCCAATTTTACTTGAAAAAAAGCTTTTCGAGCTTAAGACCTGCAGAGCACTCCAGCATCAGCACTTCCACTTGATCCCTTGCTTCGTCCCAAGTCATGAAAGGCCGAATTCTTTCTGAACGGCTTGATTAACTGGTTTTGCTAGGAAACGTTGCATTACAGCATTTCTATCGCATTTACAATAGGAAGTGCTCCAAGAAGTAGCTCGGATATACTCAGGCCGCCAAGTTTCACTATCGAAAGTTGTGACATAATATACGTAATTTCCAATACACCATCTGAATAATTGGCGGTCTACCCCTGTGCGATTTTCCAAATGTTTTCTTCCATGCACGTCTACTTTTTTAAATCTGGTATGAATCAAAATAACTTCACATTCAAGAAATGAAAGTTGCTGCCAGCGTAAAATAGCAGCTCAATGGTGCTGTGATTCGTATGGTGAGTGTAGAGAGCTTGAGACCCTTTTTACTGGATACAAGGCATTCCAACCTAGTTCTCAGGGGTGACATCACCTCGGCATTTTGACTCGTAATTGAGGATAGATGTAGATATCCAGTAGTGTGCTCGTTTGTCATCTTCCTCTATTCTATAAAAATAATTAAAAAATAAACTACTCCTTTTTAAAAAAAGCTGGTAACGCATCTACAATTCCTCTGCTGATGCAGTTGTTTACGGGCGACTGTAATAATGTCCCACTGGACTGAATTTCATCGAAACGAAGGCTAGCTATTTATCCAGGACAGGGTTATAGTGCCCGTGTGTGCATAAGCACAGGTGCTCTCTCTATTCCATCACTCACAAAGTCCGATATGACTGTAATCCGAATAGGCACAGAAACAGGTTTTACGTGTTTCGAATTGAATAATCTGATTTAATATTACACAATGCAGATTTTGCGTATTTAAAATGTTTCCTACCCAATATATTTCATACTGGTGTTCTGATTATGGCAACCCTTTTATACAATAACACGAAATAACATTTTGTTCAATACTTTTAACTGGGATCAGTGGTGTTAGTGGCGTGCAACGCTGTATCGATATGATTGTAATGAGGCTCTGTAAAGTTGATTAGTCTGTACCATTACCAGCGCGCCTCGGTAAATTCATCAGATAATGAGTGCATTTGTTGCGTGTGGAACCAGAATTCCATTTAGCACGAAGTTCGTTCGCGTCTCACTCTTAAACTCGAAGCCGACTCGATAAATCATTCTTCGTTTAAAACATTCTAACGCTTCATTTTCCAGATTCAGCCCTACGATGC
Organism: Parnassius smintheus behrii; assembly: GCA_036936625.1. Lineage (NCBI taxonomy): Eukaryota > Metazoa > Arthropoda > Insecta > Lepidoptera > Papilionidae > Parnassius > Parnassius smintheus. Next base: position 27,841,611 of record JAUPFT010000019.1, on the reverse strand, counting down.
CATCTTTGGAGCGAAGTACTTTCTTAACAGCTCTTTTGTAATAAATCGTACAGAATGTTGCGTTACGACTCCAATAATACGAATCAGATTAAGTGGAAGGTGTATTACCTTTTGTTTAACGTTCACAGCATTACTCTTGTTTGTAATTGATGTCTGCTGGAAGTACCGCACCCACACTAACTATACCTATAAGGCACCGTCTTAGAACGCATTCTGTTACCACACTTATTGCAATACGGTATAATATCGTTGGTAAGGCTGTCCATTGTCATAAATTTATTTGTTATAGGTAATTACTTTTAATAGCGTTACACTATTTAATTTGGAATTACACTATTAATTTATTCGGATGTAGATGGTATAGATTTAGTACGGAAACTGCTTCAATTTCGGACACCCAAGGGAAACATAAGAAAAGATTCATGGGCAGCACCGCATTAAAGGTTGGTTAATGGTAAATCCCAGGCCTCTAAAGTCATCTTTCGGCTATAACCACGAAATGGTGGCAAAATGAATAAGGTTACCATAAATTTTAATTACACAAAATTAACCATTTTAAATTGTTAGGTTGTACCTAAATTGTTTCATGATTTTATCTTACATATAATCAAGTTAAAGTGTTTATGGGCTATAAAGGTATTTAAAACATTAAAAAATGTGATAATGTCCCATTAAGATATTTTGCATTAAATTATATACCTTAACATAGTATGTACGGACTTAGTACTAATAAGTTTAAAAACGAAAATCACATATTAACATTTAAACAAAATATTACAATTGTATTCGAATTCTTAGTCTTATTTGAACATATATGTATGACAAAATCAATAAAATCTATTCATAGCTTCACTGTACTAGGGTTTCTTAATGATATTTTAATTGTTATACCAGAATTCAGTTTCCCTCGATATAATATACCTATCGGTAGATGGTGACATTGTTTGATCTTTTAACTGTCGAATTCTTTCGCCAACGGATTACGATGAAGCGTTGAGTTACTGAATGGACGATGGCAACAAATAGTATAGTAATTCCAAAGAGTTTTGAATACAGTCCAATACTATTTCGGTCTTGAATTCTGATCTTTAACTTTTGTTTTGTTTTGTTCTCTGGTCGCTTGCGGATAGAATGGCGGTTTTACTATAAGCCCGAACATAAAGAGAATTGTTTTGAAATACCTACTTATTGTTAAAATGTTACATGATAAATTTTCAGTTATTTTAATTTGAACCTTTCTAAGGTAACTTGTTAGAATTTGTTTTTGTATACTGAAGGACTTAAAAAAATTGCGTGTACACAAGCACGAAATTTAACATGTTTACTACTAATTATTCTTATTTTATTTTATATTTTACATAAGTAATTTAAATAACGGTATATTCATGCAGCTCCGGCGGTGAAATGTTACGTACGAGATAACCTTACAAGAAAACGCTACGTTTTTTTTTATTTTTAACACTTTACTCAATTTTTCCGCTACGTCTATTATATTATATTATTTTTGATAACATCTTACATTGACAATTTTGTAACACTTTTTATTTTAAAATTTTATTTCAAATAATAAATCGCTTGTTTGTTTTTTTTCGCTTCGTAATAACAAACTAACGTCAGCATAAGATTTAAGGAGTTTTTTTTTTAAATTTTAGTCTGTTTGTAGAATTTTTACATTTGAAATCGTCCAACCAAATTATCGCAACATAGTTGTGTTGGATGCCGTTGTGTATCTCAATAATGAATGCATTGTCCGTTAGTTCGTAGTGATCATGCTGAGGACTATTTTTGTTCAAACCTGTCGCCGTTTGTCGAGAAAAAGACACAGTGGAGACGACATCATTCTCGAAAAATTAAAATAAATAATAATATTTTCTGTCACCTTCTCAAGAAAAAATGAATAGAAATTTATACCAGTAATGGTATTTTATAGCTGTCACTTTTCCAGGACACCAGTAATATACATTCAATTAATAATGAGAATGCAGATGAATTGCCACCTTTAAAAACTAGGATGAGATATCTCTTTACGGGTAGACAAGAGTCCCTGATTTTCGGCACTCGCCAAATGAAACATAGAAGCAATATACTTAATAATATTTTATCTTGGTATCCGGGGAGATCACGTTCCTTTCCTCCTTTACTCGTTGCTCATTGGCTAGGGACAGATAAGTAAGCCTTTTATCACGCAAAATGGACACTTCGCAAAAAATACCGCGCCCGTTATGTTTCCACGGCAAATACCGCCATACCGCCTTATTACCAACGGTTTCGGGTGATGCATTGTGTGGTTTTTATTCAGGGCTCTAAGTTCTGTTTGAGACTACGTCTATATACTATAATTCATGTGGTGTTCGTTGTAGGCCTCTCTCCACATACATAATAAAAATTATCCCAGGAAGAGCCCCGAAACATACAAAAGCTACCTATTGGCAAAAATAAAAAAATGTTGGGCTCTGAAGTTGACTTGCTCGATGGGCTGGGATACAGGGCTTTTGAGGAGAGACTCTTGAAGTAGAACTGGATGACAATGTTTTAATTTTCTTTTAACAATTATAATAAATATATGAAAACAATCCTTATTATATAAAAATTGTACATTTCACTATAAGTTATAACAGGTGGTGAAATTAAAAAAAATTGTGTGCTGTGATAACTCAAAAACTACTGGTCAGATCTTGATCGAATAGTTTTTCTTATCTTAAAAAAATACAGTCGAATTGAGTAGGTACCTCTTCCGTTTTGAAGTCGGTTAAAAGGAAGTTTATAGTTTGTAAATGTCTTTATGAGTAAAGTATTCATAAAATACAAGAAACTCAATGGATTTTTCAGAATGCATGTGCACCAATATGAATGAAGACACATTTGCCAGGGACAATGAATCCAGCAGAGCATTTGATTTGTTCTAAATCTTAGACTATTGAAAACTTGCATCTACAACCCTTTTATAATTATACATTACGTTATCACATTTATAGGTAAAGATGAGAATATAAACAATGTTTTAAATTTATGATATAAATATTTTTTATGTACGAGTTACATTTTTTTTAATCAAAATCAAACCAGCCCTAGTTAATACATAATACATATTTGGTTTACAAAGTAAATAATAAAATTGTATGAAAGTTACCTTTTAACATCACAAAACAACCTACGCATAACATATATCTGACATAATATAGTGAATTTTAAATTGATCCTTCAAATGTTTCAAATAAATATTTCTCCGTAACTGGCTTTCCAAGAAAATGGGTTATAGATAAACTTATAATATAAATAAAGAGAATATAAGTTACCGTGTAACTCTGGCAAGCAAAACGGTTAGTTACAACAATTCATGTGTTTGAATTACTTCATAGAAGAGTTTATGATGCAATTTTATAGCAAAACTAGTTCTGCAATTCTATGAAAATCAAAATTTATAAAAGAGAAAAAACGACTAATTTGTTTTAAAACCACACGCTCTAATTTTAATGGATCGAAATTTTTGAAGGAATGACCTTTAAGTAACTGCGATGTTTGAAAAAATAATTAACAAAAGTATTTTATCACGAAACCTTAAGTACTTAGTCCTTTAATAGAAAAAAAAATTGAAGCAAAGTCCCTTGTGATTTGTGAGATGCTATTGTACACAAAATACCTTATGGCTAAATTACAATATTAACACTGGAAAAAACATCAGAAGTTTTTTTTTAGATTTTAAACAAGGACTATCATACTTGATTATTACGTTTAAATTTACGAATCTACCATCGACGTATGTTGGTGGCCACGAGAACGTGGATACCATTGTGCAAACACGGATATAGCGGCCGTAGTTGCATTTCGCCGACTCCTAGCAAGGCGCGTTTCAACAGTTTTTATTTTGACGCGCGCATCTCACCGATTAATAATTTGGTGTGTGTTGTCGGTTAAATATTCTGGGGAAATAACCTGGGGAATAGAGGCAGTGTAAGAATTTTCACTAACCCATATAGTTTCATAGGTGCTAAGAGGCGACAGGGGGAAGCGACCCAGGAGATGGGCAGCAGCCCTATGATGCAATCTGTGGAAGAGGGTTCGGTAGTAGTCTTTTCATAGCCATTTGGGCCGGGCCGTTGAGAACTATCCCTCCCAAATGTTCGCTTTGGCGCATACTGTCCAAACCTAAACGAGTTATTTATTGCCTACAAGGCGCTTGTCATTAAAATGGCAATATCTTAATGATTATGAATGGAAACTATATAAAATAATATGTTAGAATTATTGTTAAGTAAGCTAATATAGTATGAATATGTGTAAACGTGTACATTCACCTTTTTTATATTTTCTAAATTCCATGGTAAAAATGCTAAAAGCGATTTTTTTCCAGTTTGGTGAATAGAAAAATGTAAAAAAAAAAAAACAATTATTTCAATAAATATTTATTTTATTTACAATAAGATCAATACACTTCTCAATAATTAATAAAAAACACAACTTTGCGACGCCCTAGAAAAAAGTTTATCTACCAAATTGGCGATATTTTGAAAATGGGCCACGTTAGAAGTACCCTTAACCGACGAGCATGTATGCGTAGATATATGGATGTAAAGGAGGCGAAAGAGGTATGTCAGGATCATGCCAAATGGAAGTCCGTAGTCTCTCCCTACCCCTCTTGGTGACAGGCGTGAGTGTTTATGTTTACAACTCTGCGTACATTTTTTTACATCACAAGCTGGACAATAATGTGGGCCACTTAGGATGACCCGAAACAGGCACAAAAAAGGCACGTTTTGTACTTCAATAGTGACAATTCCATACCGAGATAAGTAGGTTAATGATATTAAAACAATGTTGTGCGAGTTAGAGGGAGATACAGATACATTTATAACGACTGTTTCGTGTCTGAAGCTTATAAGTAAATTGCAACCTTCTAAAGGCGCTTTCAGTGCCTAGAAGATTGCAATGCAGTGGACGATATGAATGACAAGCTCGTGGAAACTGTCCATGCGGTCGGAGCTAAGTTTTGCAAGACCCGCCGCAGAAGAACACAAAAACTCTCCGATCACATTCTTAATCTCATGGCTGTTAGACGGGAGATGAGGCTGCAATCGTCAACAGATTTGACAGCATACAGGCAACTGAACAGACAGATCTCCAAATGCATGCGGCGAGACTTACGCAACTTTAATACTGCTCGTATTAAAGAAGTGATCGAGCGGAACCAGGGCTGCAAAGTCTTTGCCAGAGATCTGTCTGCCAGAAAGAGCCAACTGTCAAAGCTGAAGACTGAGTGTGGCACCATCGTTTCCGGGAGACCTCAGATTTTGAGTGAGATTGAGAGGTTCTATGGGCAGCTGAACACATCACCGTTGGAGCCACACGCAAGTGTGAGTAACGATCCAAGAGCAAGTCTTACCCGACACTATTCCGATGATATCCCGGACGTCAGTCTGAGCGAGATTAGAATGTATCTCCAGCACCTTAAAAACGGAAGGGCCCCAGGCGAGAATGGAATTACAGCGGAGCTTCTAAAAGCGGGTGGAACACCGGTACTTGAAGTCCTTCCGAAGCTCTTCAATTCCGTCTTCCATGGTGGCACTACTCCGGAGGCATGGAACAGAAGTGCGGTGATCTTGTTCTTTAAGAAAGGCGACAACGCTCTCTTGAAGAACTACAGACCGATTTCCCTTCTGAGCCGCGTCTACGTGCTGTTTTCGAGAGTCATTACGAATCGTCTCGCACGCAGACTCGACGACTTCCAGCCTCCCGAACAAGCCCGTTTCCGAAAGGGCTTCAGTACCATAGACCACATACATACCCTGCGGCAGATTGTACAGAAGACCGAAGAATACAATCTGCCACTTTGTCTGGCGTATGTGGACTATGAGAAAGCCTTTGATTCCATCGAAATTTGGGCGGTGCTACAGTTCCTTCAGCGGTGCCAAGTTGACTGTCGGTATATCGAAGTGCTGAAGTGTTTGTACAGTAGGGCTACGATGGCTATCCGAGTACAGAACCAGAGTGCGAAACCTATCCAACTGCAGAGAGGTGTAAGACAGGGTGACGTTATATCCCCGAAGCTCTTCACCGCTGCGTTGAAAGACGTTTTCAAGCTACTGGACTGGAAAGGATACGGTATTAACATCAATGGCAAGTACTCACCTTCGATTTGCCGACGATATGGTGCTTATGGCAGAATCGCTGGAAGACCTTAGCACTATGCTCAATGACCTCAATGGTGTCTCCCAACGGATAGGTCTTAAGATGAACATGGACAAAACAAAGATCATGTTCAATGTCCACGTCACACCTATGCCGGTAGTTGTTGGGAGCACTATGCTCGAAGTTTTTGACGAGTACGTTTACCTGGGACAAATAGTCCGACTAGGTAAGTCCAACTTCGACCGAGATGTCAATCGACGGATTCAACTCGGCTGGGCAGCGTTCGGGAAATTACGACACATCTTCTCGTCGGGTATACCTCAATCTCTGAAAACTAAAGTGTACAACCAGTGTGTGTTGCCAGTGATGAATTACGGATCAGAGACGTGGTCCTTCACTGCTGGCCGTATGAGGACGCTCAAGGTCGCTCAGCGAGCTATGGAGAGGGCTATGCTCGGAGTTTCTCTGCGTGATAGACTCAGAAATGAGGATATCCGCAGTAAAACCAGAGTGACCGACATAGCTCAACTGATTAGTAAGCTGAAGTGGCAATGGGCAGGCCATATAGCTCGAAGAACCGATAACCGATGGGGAAGAAAGGTTCTCGAGTGGCAGCCTCGTACCGGTAGGCGTAGTGTAGGGCGACCCCCCACTAGATGGAGTGACGACCTGGTAAGACATGCAGGAAGTCGATGGATGCAGGTGGCTCAGGACCGTGTTTTGTGGCATTACTTGGGGAAGGCCTATGTTCAGCAGTGGACTTGTGAAGGGCTGTAATGATGATGATGATGAAAGGTTGTGGACAGACGCGTACTTTTTTAATAGCGACCTTTAGAAGATTTTGGACAGACGAGAGGATACGCTGTAACGGCTACGGCAACCCTAGATTTCTTAGAATACCGAGTTGGGAAAATAATGTCGTTTAATATTATAAGCTAGTGTTTGACTGATGGTTAGTGGTTGTCTAGCCCAAGATAGTAAAGTAAGCTGACTTAGCTTAACAAAAGTGCATTTACGATCGAGGATCGAAAGACAGGTGATAACAAATTATTTCACTGTATGCATTAGAAATGACATAGCAAACCGTTTTGTGATATGTCGACAACAAATATGTGAAAACTGGCTAAGCGTCTTATTGTTCCATGCTGGAAGGGAGACAATAGCTGAAACGTTTTTTTAATAGAATAAGAGTAACAAGCGAGCACTCAGCTCACCAGATAATAAGTGGATGCGGTGTCTACGACATCTACATCTTTCATCGAATAAGAATCAAAGTGGAAATACGTCGCCACCCTAAGAATTAAGCTGAAATGCCTAGTATGCAGTATCGAGACACAGCAGCATTTAGCTGCTATTTTACGCTGGTATTCCGTGAGTAGGCTTGCCAACCATACTTTATAATAACGTATCCTACTTTATTTTTGGTAATTATACTTTATACTTTTACATACAAATAAAGTATGCAAAAGTACTTTATTTTCAACCTTTACTGTTTATGGGTGATTTAAAAAAATTTATTACTATGGTTGATGGCGAATTTCACGAAATCAAACGTCATATTCGTACACGGTGGTTATCACTACTTCCAGCCGTTGACACCCTTTTACTGAATTGGGCACCAATATGTAATTATTTCATAAGTTTAGGTGATAATTGTGCAATAATTATACAAGAATTATTAAAACTAAGTGATCAACAGGATAGGGAAGTTGTGGAAATTTATCTACACTTTACAAGCCGCATGCTTAATTTTTTTTATTGGATGTACACAACAGTTTACATTCAATTTCACGTAACATAAATACCTATTATATACAAAGTTTTGACCTGGAATACAAACCAAAAACGCGTACATACAGTTGCAACATGAATTATCCGTAAACATATGTTTAACACACATATACAGGGTCATTTTTAATTTACTGAAGACCTTTGGGGAATATATTATTTACACCATAACAACAACATCTGTAAGAAAAAAATATATATTTCTTCAATTTTTATTTTCATACAAAAATAAAAATGTTTTAATTGGAGCTTCTAAACGGTAATAGTCCTAGTTACTCAGTTAGCAATATAAAACCGCGTGGCGAGGGAGGGGTGGAGGGGTGTAGGAGGCAACGATACTCAAAAACTTGACCTAATTAGTAACATGTGTCGTCAGTCGCCTTTGATGCGCCCGCGACGCTTGTCTTTTCGTTGTAAGATTACCTATTGTGAACGTTACCTTGTTACTATGGCATACCGATACTCAAATGTTGAGTATACCGAAATGGTGCGAATTTTAGCAATTTGCAATGATACCGTTAGTGAAGCCTGCCGTGAATATTCAAGGCGATTTCCCAACTCACGTGCACCGTGCTACGCTACGATGCTAGGCGCTACACAGCGATTGCGAGATTACGGGCAATTCCAGCCTGTATCAATCGATCGTGGTCGTCCACCGCGGCGCACAGTACGTGAGCAGGAAGACATACTGAAGTTTTTTGAAGAAAATCCAGCAGCGAGCACTTATGAAGCAGCCCGACAGTTCAAAGTGTCACAATATTACGCATGGAGTGACATACACAATGAAGGGAAGTACCCCTTTCACCTGCACCGTGTTCATGAACTCAGCGAAGCTGACAAACCTGCGCGAGTTACATTTTGTAATTAGTTACTAGCTGCTGAACGAGCTAACATTTTATGGACTGATGAAGCAACATTTGGCAGAATAGGGCTATTTAATACGCACAATGAACACTTGTGGTGCTATGAAAATCCACATGAACCAAGACCACATAGCTTTCAACACCGGTTTAGTGTCAATGTGTGGGCAGGCCTTATTAATACAACGTTACTGGGCCCTGTTTTCATAGAAACATTAAATGGTGAAGGCTATCACCATTTTCTCACCGACACGCTGCCGGAATTGTTAGAGGATATACCACTTGCATCTCTACGCAATATTTATTATCAACTTGACGGGGCACTGGCACATTATGCTCTTCAAGTTAAGGATTATTTAAACAGAGAATACCCTGGATGCTGGATCGGACGTGGCGGGCCTTGTGCCTGGCCTCCCAGATCGCCAGATATCACACCAATGGATTTTCATTTGTGGGGGCATGTAAAGACATTAGTGTATACTGGTCGCACACTCGAAACCCGCGACATGTTGAAAGAAAAAATAATTTGGGCATTCGATCAAATCAAAACGAATACCTACTCAACTTTTATCTCGTGTCGGTGAACAGTTAACTTTTAGGTGTTACCTATGCATAGAATGTGGAGGCGTTTATTTTTAACGCTATGTGCGCGATACTCACCGCCATCCGCGGACAAGTACCTCTAATTCTAATGTATAAATTTGTATTTTAATATTTTTATTGAACCCTTTTTACCTAAATATTTTTATTCAATTACTGTTGTAAAATGTGTGATAATATCTGTATTTAATCATTATAACTATTTAATTGTAATATTTGTAATTATTTTAACCCGCATCCATTTTTTAAATACAACTTGCATTTAATAAATAAAAATAGCTATTTAATACTCGACATTTCATTTGCACGTGCTGCGAACCGACAAGGGCAGGCGGCGCCTTTGATGACGCCTGTATCGACGTCAATGTATACCTTTGGCTTGGCCTTGGGCAGTGATCGTAACAAACTACCTAATTGTTTATTAAAAATGTCTATAAATTCGTAAACAAATTAATAAAATAATCAAATAGTCAATCAAATTGCTTTATGCAAAAAAGGAGTATATGAAAAGTTAATGTAAATTTGTCATTTGGAGTGGCGCCCTGGTACCATAGGCACAGTGGTGAATAGTTTAGTAAGTAGGCAGTATCAAAAAGTACTCTGTGAGCAGTAGGTACTTGCGACACAAACAGCTGAGCGCGAGCGTCGACCGGCGCGGCGGCGCGTCGAAGAGGTTACTTTATAATTACCTATTGCTCATTTTAATATTTGTGATTTTTTTAATGTTATTTGCCTATCTAATTGTGTATATTGATTTTTCAACATGATGTGTGATACTGATATCAAGTGTAAAATAAAAAAGGCATTTTATGTGACTATGTATTATGAAATTGTTTAGGTACTACAAAATACAAACTTAAAAGGAGTCAGACATGACAATAAAAACTTAAAAGTAGCTTTTATGTAAATGTATTACATTCTGTAAAGAGTGATCTCGCTAAAATCGTTTGTAATTATGCCACCATTATATTCCCAAAAGGTCTTTAGTAAATTAAAAATGACCCTATATATATATATATATATATATATATATATATATATATATATATATATATATATATATATATATATATATATGTGTGTGTGTGTGTGTGTGTAAAACATCTGGAAGGAAATGATGTAACTATACTAGATGTCTATAATATTATGGATAATTTAAGAAACGAATTAGAACAAAGAAAACTGATAAGTACTTTGGTTATGAATCAAAAATGAGATTACAAAAAATTCAAAAGTCATCACCCGAAACATTCAATACAGTTATCAGTAACTATTCACTTTTTATTGATATGAGCTTAAATTATATGATAAAATGGTTTGATTTTAGCGAAGATAACCGGCTTTCAATATTTCCTAACATGTCTTTGAAAAATGAGGTAAAATTTGAACATTTTGTAATGGTTATTACAAAGGCCAAATTAAAAGACAGGTTAAATATTAAGTTTGACGATGTATATTCCGAATCTATAAGACTTAAAGAAATCCGAAGAAAATTCACTAATGATGATAAAGAATTTTCAGTGAAAAGTACAGTAGAAAATGGCAATATGTACTTAAAATGCATCTGATAGCTTACCAAATATAAAAAAAATTATTTCTTACCTACTCTCCATTCCTGCCACTTCAGCTTTCACTAAAAGAGCTTTTTCTATAATGAATCTAAAGTGGCGAGAAGAGAGAAATAGAGCATCAATAAATTTAATTAAAAACGAATTGTTTATTTATTTAAATTTAAACGTTGATTGTCAATCAGGCTTTGTAACATTTAAAGACAACAAAAAATTGTTAGCATGTGCTAAAAGCACACAAAAATACGTGTATAAAGCAATAAAAACATAAAATTTGAAAAATACTTTTTTCTTCTTCCTAATACTTTATTTTTTTCCTTTCCAAACCACTTTATACGTTTTTTTTTTGTCAAAAAATGTTGGCAACCCTATCCGTGAGAGCGTGGTCCTTCCCCGGTCAAGCCGACCCATTCCTGCTACAATTATAATATAGCTGCAACAAGGCTCTACCACGTAACGATACGTATCCCGTAGAACATATTAAGAGGCTGGCTGCTGTACGGTCGTGCTCGAGCACTAGCGAAATTGGCTTTAGTTGCAGTATAGATTAATATATTATTTTTTATTAGAGCGTCAAATTTGTTAAAAAATGGCATACCATTAATTACTTTTACATTTTAAACATTTAAGTTATTTTAAGTTAATTACCAGTATTTAGTGCTCTCTCACCTTTATTTGACATTGTTGCTACAGGGCACAGACTTTGTCTGAGCCTCGAATAAAACAAGTTTCGGGTCTCCATAATTACGTCAAAGCAATATTTGCTATTATTTAATCGTTAAATATTTTTTCTCTTAACACAAAACATAGAACACGAAATAAACTTTTTATTTTAATTTGATAACGCTGGATCACATTATGCAAAATTTTGTATCTTACTTTAGTTAGTTGGTAAAGGGGGTTTTTAGGACCAGAAAATATGAAAAATATTGTATACATAAATAATAATAAAAAAGAGACATTTAAAAACATTTATCCCAGCTTCTACATAATCCTTTTAATCGTTTTTATAAGTTTGAGTTGATGTTCTATTTTGTATTCGTCGTCGTACCTCCTTTTACAGAGATAGACCTACCAAGAAATCGAACTATCGCCGCTTCCATGCTTCGACATTCGTTGCCGCGTCGTGATGTCGCGTCGTTTCCAAGATCTTGCAATTTGTAAAATATTTGGAATAGAACAGTCGGCGGCCACCAACGAACCTTAGAGGAAACACGGACAATACGAACTTCGAGCACAATGATTCTTTTTAAAACTCCAATTTCATTTCATAGTAGAATATCGACATAATATCAGAGCTATTCGTTTTTAGGGTTATTAAAAATTTAATTACAGCTTTTTAATTTAATTACACTGTACTACTGCACTGTTTTGTAATTACACTGTTATAGACCTTTTCTTGATATTCATACGATTTCTTTTTATAAAATTAAAGTAGGTACCTAACCAATGATTTTATATTTCATCTGATGGCAAGTGACTCCTGCAGCCTATGGACACCTGGAACCAACTTTAAGTAAAGGAATCTGCAGATACTTTGTCACTTTTAAGGACTAAAACGCTGTTACGTTTTAATTAATTATACAATTTTTTTACCCTTCTGACTGGAATATAGCATTGTACGCCATGCTGCCTAGCGCCAAACATAGTTAAAATATTTGAAAAATCCAAAAATGCACGCCTCATGAGCGTTTTATTTAACTTTGATCAAAAAATATTCCTGAATTTTAAAATGTATAATTTATGTGTTTTAAATTTAGCACTTTATTAATTTAACAGGTAGTGTCACCTACGGGGAAAAATTAATAATATTTACCAAAGTAAATAGATTACAGTATAAAATCGATTTAGGCTATATGGTACATCTTTCCTTTGTCTATCAAGGGCTAAATAAATATGAAAGCGCCTTTAAAATTTTAATGGCAATAAAACATATAAAAGTTGAAAATCATTTAATTAACAAACTACGCGTACTATTGATATAAAATAGGAAACCAGTTGATGTAATTTTTAAGCTTATAAAAAAAACTCGGTCTCAATATGTCAATTTTTTGGGAGTTAACGATATTAAAATTCGGTCGCCCACGTAAAAATTTTTTCATACCGTATTTTTTTCAAAGTACAAATACGAAATGATTTTTTTAGAAATTATAGGATGGATTAGTTAGAACGATTTCTTGCCATATGGCTACAAATATTATCGTATAAGAGCCATATGGTTATTATAGAGGAATATATTTTAGGAACACAAAATTGCTTGACGTTTCAAGAGTAAAGCACTACGTAATAACTATTATATAATGTAGATCTCTGATATTGAAAAATTAGTAAAATTTAAGTTTTACTAATAAAACGTGTAATATAAACATGCAGGCAACCGCATGGTTCTAAAGAACGTAGATTAATACAAACAAAAAGTTAATAACATGTCTTCACAACATACTGAAAACATAAAACGTAGCAACTTAAGACACGCGGCTATTAAATTAAGCCATATTTATCGAGCTCGTCACAGGAACAATTCACCCACCAGTGATTAAAAGAACGAGCCATAATAGTACCTCATCACTATAACGGATATTGTTGGACTTTTGAACCGCGGAGCTTGTTAGTCAATCCACTTTCATGTAAGTATAAGTTCGCGAAGAACATAAAAAAGGCTTTTTATACTATAAAACTGTGTGTCGCGGGTGGTCTCGACTCAGACATTTCAATAATGACGACCTCCTAACGTAATGTGGCCGCTCTTTACAGACAAGACAAGAAAAAATCAATTGCGGGAATTGAGTGTAATACAATGAACGCAAAGTCAAACACGAACATATTGTTAGACGGCTGGTACTTCCTTGAAATTCATTGCGTAATCCCTTTACAATGGGAAACACGAAATCGTAAAATATTATTAGTGGATCATAAAGTTGCCGAGTTTACCTAAAATATTTAGCGTCAGGTAAGAAGATATTTTAAGTATATTACGCAATTAATTAGTCATTCTGTAGATTTTAAACAACATTAAATAATAAAATTAAAAAAAAAAGCTCACATGTAACCTCACCTCTCATTCCTATTAATCGTATGGATTTAGATTGATGATAATAATGTGATCAGAAACTAAAAAAGAAAAGACGTAAAAAAAATGTCATAGCAGAGCGTGGTTTCGACCCACGGACCTCTGGGTTATGGGCCCAGCACGCTTCCACTGCGCCACTCTGCTTGTGGCGATTGGCTTGAAATTGTTAGGTACTTTAGTAAATTCCAAATATACAATATGTAACGTAATTGACGCACACCCTCAGACACAAATATGTTATAATCATAATACATACACTGAATTTTTAGTTAAACATTTTTATGCACTGATTATTTATAAACTTGGTTATACTAATTCCGGAAGAATGTGGTCACAGTACAAATCCACGAACGCAAAGACTTTAACTTGCTTGAAATAAAGTTCATTTTTCTTTATTTTTATTGAATGACAGAATTAGTAATAATACAAATAAAACTGCACTCTTAAAAGTCTTATTGCCTTAAGTTACGGTCCATTTTAGTTTGTTTTGACTGTACAGATTTAGTGTGACTGTAATTTACGTAGTTTTATTTATTTTTGTGATAAAAATTACCTGTATTAAAAATGACGGGAATCGATTCAGTAAACGATTCTGAACAAACTACTTTCCCAAAGTGCGTTAATTATGTTAAATGTTGTATAAGTCGATAGGGCTGTTATTGTATTCTATTGTGTGTTTTACTAATACAGACATTTCTAAATCAAGTTAAAGCACATTAAGTTTTAAGTCAAAATTTTCGATAATCTCTATATAAAAATCAATTGCTAATCTCGCAAAAACTCTAAAATGGCTCGACCGATTTTGATGATTTTTTTATGTCTAAGAAGGTCCCTGTATGGTTTAGATTCCCACAATTCAGACAATCGGTCCTGGTAAGTAGCGCTGTTGTCGAGATCCAGATCTCACCCACGCGAAGCCGAGCGGATCATTAGTAGATAGTAAATCATTTTATTTGTTTAAAAAATTTAGAATGTTATTTTAATTTTTGCTAATCTTTCGTATTGCAATTCATTTGTTTGAAAAATGTATAATGTTATTTTAATTTTTGCTAATCTTTCGTATTGCATTTTATTTGTTTAAAGAATTTAGAATGTTATTTTAATTTTAGTTAATCTTTCGTATCGAAAATAGAGTGCTTTTTCGTATTGAAAAAAAAAAGCTATAAGTATGTTATTATTTGAACATCTGTCAATTTCACGGAACAACGCTTTAAACCGATCAGAAGTAGTAGTCATTTGAAACGTCTTTGTCCGGGCCAAGTAAAGTGTAAGAAAATAATTTACACTTCTAAAGCAGACATTTCTTCAAATATCGGAACTCATTTTAAATAATTAATCATGTTAGTGATAAATTGCTCAACTCAGAGACGAATCTATTATAAAATATAAATAAATTAAAAAAAAAAAGAAATATTAGCCCAAACATTGGGTTGGCGGGTCGGTGAGTTTATCAAATCTAAGCCACGCTGTAGCTATATTATGGTTGCAGCACGAATGGTTCGCTTCAACCTGGGTAGAACCATGCTTTCTACCTCAAACGTCTCGCGTTGAAGCGTGCACCATTTAGAAACAACATGGAAGCGATTCATTTCCAGGGGTTATTATCAAACATGTAGTCTTTAATAGTCTATGATGTAACCCAACGAGGCAGTCAAGCTTCGTTGGTCTAGTGGTTGTAGTAGTGCGACTGCTGATCATGAGGTCCTGGCTTCGAATTCCGGGTTGGGCCAAAAAAATAATTATTCAGTTTTTTCGTCAAGAAATTCTCAGTAGTTGCCCGGAGTCGGGAAGTTGACGGTGTCTCACCTCCGTGCCTCGGAAAGCACGTAAAGCCGTTGATCCTGCGCATGATTTCTCTCCGGTCATGTCGGCTTACCGTCTCATTGGATTATGAGATTGAGGTAATAGAGAGTGCACCTGTGCTTGCCCATACACTTGGGCACTATAATCCTGTCCTGCGCCGATGGCTAACCTCCGTTGAGGTTGGTCACCGTGACCGAAATTCGGCCTGGAGGACATTATTATGATGTAACCCATCGTAAGTAGTTTTGCTTAATATAATTTAAATACTCGATGATAGATAGATAGATCCTGTATATATTTATACTTAGGATACTAAAACACGCACACACCACATAATCTCCATCATTAAATATTTTGGTGGAGATCCTAACATTATTGTCACCATTATGATATCAGTACAAACGTTGAACGCTAAAAGATACAGAGCTCATATGAAAACTTTTTTTAAATATATTTAACATATATTGAAACATGGTAGAGCCATGCTGCAATGACATTATGGTTGTAGCACGAATGGGTCGGCTCGACCGGGGAAGGACGACACTCTCACAGAATAGCAGCGTGAAAAAGCAACTTAATGCCGCCGTGTTTCCTATGGTGAGTGTAAAGAACCGGAGAACCATATTACTGGAAACGAGGCACTCCATCTCTGTTTTCAGTGGTAACACAACGCATTTGTATTGTAATTCTTAATTGAGGGTGGATGTAGATCTCGATGGGTAACAATATCTACTTATCTACAGGTGAACTGTGTGTTTGTTAGGCATCCCTATTTTTTCCTATACACTACCCACTGTTGTAGGTACACTAGCCTCTTTAAATTCCCACTGGGTTTATGTAATAGGAAAGAGTCAACGACTCCGTGGCGCAGTGGCTTAGCAATGTGTGGATGCGCGGGGGGTCGCGGATTTGAATCCCGCACGAAACAAGTACTTGTATGGCCTACATATAGTTGTTCCGGGTCTGGACGTTTTTCCTTGTGCAATTTATGTTTGTAAACTGCCCCCACGATACAAGAGAAAATTAGTGTAGGGGTATCGTTTAAAAAAAAGAAAGTTCTCTACGCGAACCTCCTACGTTATATTTTTTTCTCTATCATGTGGGTCTTCCTACGATTTTATTTTCTCTATCATGTATATTTCCTTACGATCTTTTTTTCATCACAGAACATCTAGTAAATAGGTATTAAAATAAGCGGTTAAAGTTTCCGCGGTAAAGACAAAAAAATTGTGATGCGCAGAGGAAGTGCGACATCTGCTCCGTAAGTAATACTTTTGATCTAAACAAAGTTTAAGTTTCACTGCATATTGGCGTTAAAAAAACTGAAACCTTCAAACTTAACTTTCGTGTAGATCGAAAACCTCACAATACTAAATAATGTTAAGCTGTGTATAATAATTTATTTATTTTTCGTAAACAACATTAGAATTAGAACGCTCTTGATGTTCTAATAATAATACGATCATGTTCAATAGGTTATTGCAAAATTTACAAAACAAAGCAAAACGCACATATCATGTTGGACGAAATCGCATATATTGCAAAACTATTGTTTTATCGAATGATACTCCCTATATCCGTCTAACTCTCTCGTAAATGTTTAACTTACGTAAATGTTGTTCATTGTTATAATGTTACATAATAAAATAAAAGAGAAGTTTGAGTTATTTGTACATATTGCAGTATTCATTTATCTATATTGACGGCAATTGATAGAATCAGGCGTTACTTTGCGGAAATCCATTATAATAAAAAATAAAAATATAAATTTCTTTGCAACCTTCCGCTAAATACAATGATGACTTAGCGGTCAGCCACCGTAGAGTCTACATTACCTGAAGATGCCTCGTGTAATGACGAAACACGTGTCGTATTGTCGATGGTGTGTCTTACCTGGAATAGTGGTGTTGGGCGTAGCTAGGACTAGTGGTGACGGAGTTAGTGCATGCAATTGAGGGAAGGCGGGAGGTGCTCTTCAATCCAGGTAAGACACATCATTGTATTTATTTAGCGGAAGGTGTGAACTTCGTCTCTAGGGTGTCATAAGAGGCGACAGAGGAAGACCAATCAGGAGAGGTGCATCAGCGTCTTCCTAATAACAAGTCAAAATAATAAAAAACAGCGGTTTCTAACCAGCTTGCCAAGATGGCAACTATGGCTAAATCCCCCCATGAGGCAATCTATGGGAGAAGCCTATGTTCTATGTGAAGGGATAGATATTGTAGTATAATAATAAAAGTAAATGATTTATCATAAATTCACGGGGCTTAAGCCGGGTGTAAAAGATTTTTTTGGCCCAGAAGCAAATAAGTCCCACATAACCACGCAGCCGGCTGCATGGTTATGTGGGACTCACCGAGAAATCTCAGTGCCTTACCCACTAAACACCACCTGTTAGACTGGCTATAACCTGTTAAGGTCATTCAGCCGTATCGGAAGCGACCTCCCTTGGGTGAAAGATGGGCGCAGGGTGTAATAAGTTTACATACATGCTCTTCTTTTTCATTAGCCCGTAAAATTCTATTGCTGGCTGTAGGCGACGCGCCTATAAGAATATTTCAATTTATTAGTTAACCGATTACGAATAGCTTCTAAAAAGCAAATTATCAAGCAACAATATTCCGATAAGAAAACACTTAGTTGAATCTTAAAGAAATATCGAATTAATGATATGAAGATCTTGGGTTCGACTCCCAGGCCGGAATAGTTTATTATATTCTAATGTTGTTTGCGAAAAATAAATAAATTATGATACACAGCTTAACATTATTTAGTATTGTGAGGTTTTCGATTTACACGAAAGTTAAGTTTGAAGGTTTCAGTTTTTCTAAAGCCAATATGCAGTGAAACTTAAACTTTGTTTAGATCAAAAGTATTACTTACGGAGCAGATGTCGCACTTCCTCTGCGCATCACAATTTTTTTGTCTTTACCGCGGAAACTTTAACCGTTTATACTTGTTTACTAGATGTTCTGTGATGAAAAAAAGATCGTAAGGAAATATACATGATAGAGAAAATAAAATCGTAGGAAGACCCACATGACAGAGAAAAAAAAATATAACGTTGGAGGTTCGCGTAGAGAACTTTCTTTTTTTTAAACGATACCCCTACACTAATTTTCTCTTCTATCGTGGGGGCGGTTTACAAACATAAATTGGACAAGGACAAACGTCTAGACCCGGAACAACTATATATAGGCCATACAAAATACAAATACTTATTCCGTGCGGGATTCGAACTCGCGACCCCCCGCGCATCCACTCATTGCTAAGCCACTGCGCCACGGAGTCGTTGACTCTTTCCTATTACATAAACCCAGTAGGAATTTAAAGAGGCTAGTGTACCTACAACAGTGGGTAGTGTATAGGAAAGAATAAGGATGCCAAACAAACCCACAGTTCACCTGTAGATAAGTAGATATTGTTACCCATAGAGATCTACATCTATCCTCAATTAAGAATTACAATACAAACGCGTTGTGTTACCACTGAAAACAGAGATGGAGTGCCTCGTTTCCATTAATATGGGTCTCTGGCTCTTTACACTCACCATAGGAAACACGGCGGCATTAAGTTGCTTTTTCACGCTGCTATTCTGTGAGAGTGTCGTCCTTCCCCGGTCGAGCCGACCCATTCGTGCTACAACCATAATGTCATTGCAGCATGGCTCTACCATGTTTCAATATATGTTAAATATATTTAATATATTTAATAAAAGTTTTCATATGAGCTCGGTATCGTTTAGCGTTCAATGTTTGTACTGATATCGTAATGATGACAATAATCTTAGGATCTCCACCAAAATGTTTATTGATGGAGATTATGTGGTGTGTGCATGTTTTAGTATCCTAAGTATAAATATATACAGGATCTATCTATCATCGAGTATTTAAATTGCATTAAGCAAAACTACTTACGATGGGTTACATCACAATAATGTCCTCCAGACCGAATTTCGGTCACGGCGACCAACCTCAACGGAGGTTAGCCATCGGCGCGGGACAGGATTATAGTGCACAAGTGTATGCGCAAGCACAGGTGCACTCTCAATCTCATAATCTAATGAGACGGTAAGCCGACATGACCGGAGAGAAATCATGCGCAGGATCAACGGCTTTACGTGCTTTCCGAGGCACGGAGGTGAGACACCGCCAACTTCCTGACTCCAGGCAACTACTGAGAATTTCTTGACGGAAAAACTGAATAATTATTTATTTTGGCCCGACCCAGGATTCGAACCCAGGACCTCATGATCATCGTATTACTTCACAGCCTTGGAAAATATTTTCACTCACTGATCTGCACGTGGTAAATCATTGCTTAAAATTAAAATAAACAGTTTCATTGATGCCGGTGAGGATCTAAACCGGTGCTCGCGCTCTACTAGTCACTCAACCACGGCTCTTTACGTAGCGACCGATAAAATAGCTGTTACCAGTTAAAATCTGGTATTTTATCATATTTACATTAAATTAAAGTGACAAACGAACTCACAGTCCATCTGATGTTACCATCCACTAAGACACTTACGTGGGTGCTGCATCCCGAAACAATCGGGAGAAGGCTTCAGATTTATGTTGTCGCTAAATATGTACTACGAGTCCTAGTCCACCTGATGGCAAGACGGTTCTGTGGCCTTACAGAACATGTTACCAATGAGGAACTAATGTTAAGAGCTTTATTACCTATGAAAAGGGTTACATTTACTGTTTTACTGTGATAAACCGTAAGATCCCTTCCTAAATCGAGTGAAACCTTTCGTACCACAGTTACTAAAAACATTAAAAAAGACATAAAGACTCACGCCTGTCACCCAGAGGGGTAGGTGGAGACTACGGACTTCCATTTGGCACGATCCTGACATACCTCTTTCGCCTCCTTTACATCCATATATATACGCATACATGCTCGTCGGTTAACGGTACTTCTAACGTGGCCCATTTTCAAAATATCGCCAATTTGGTCGATTAACTTTTTTCTAGGGCGTCCCTTCCCGACTCGGCCGTTCACATCTGCCATATAAATTTGCTTTGTCACTCTTTCCTCATTGATTCTTTCTACATGACCAAGTTACTACTACTAACTTTTCTGACAAGAAATTCTCATTAGCAGTCGGGAAGTTGGCGATACTTCACCCAGTGCCTTGGAAAGTTCAAAAAAAACCCTTGAACGTGCACTTGATCTCTCTCCTGTCTTATCGGATTATTATCCCGTCGGACCATGAGAGTGGAGGAATTGCGAGTGCACTTGTGCTTTCAGTTACACTTGGGTACTATAACCCTGTTCTGCGTTCTGCCTTTTGGGACTAGCCACGGAAAGTCTGAAAGTAGAAATTCTGTCTGGAAGACATAATTTTTGTCGTACAGCTACAGAGTTATTCTACTGAAAATTAAATCCTTTAATAAATAGATCATTTATCCTGTCCTGCGTAAAATAAAAAAATGAACAATGTCAGTTGTGTACCTAAATTTAAATTTTGTTCTTACAGAACCCAACTTCGACAAGCCACATATCGGTTTTTCTTAGTGAATGGATAAAGTATGGTAGCTTGGTCCATAAATCTGTGGATTAAACTAACCTATCGGGAGATTGCAATCTTGCCGTCCGCGGTGCTCTCTATCGATAATTGTACCGATATCCGCATCCTAGATACGAGATTGAAAAATATTTAGGACGCTTAGAAACCTGTAATAAAATTTCTATCAAGAGCTTCTTTTTAATGTATAACCATCAATATTGAAGATGGCTGTGTGCTTCTGTGTAACTTGTTATTGATTTTTCTTTATAAGATAAAAGATATCTAACGATCAATTTTGTTGCAATAAACTTGCAGTAAACCGATATAATAGCAAAATTATTTTATGAATTTAATAAAAACGTAATGTGGTACACGTAAGAGAATCGTTCCACAACGTCAGGTCAGTGAATAAGGCTGGCAACGCACTTGCGATTCCCCTGATGTTGCAGAAGTTAATGGGCGGCGATCGACACTTACTATCAGGTGAGTCGCATGCTCGTTAGCCTCCTCTTCTGTATAGAAAAAAGTGTTAAACAAAAGGTTGTTTTTAAAGAATTAGAGTGACAAACGAGCACACAGTCCACCTAACGGTAAGTGGATGCTATGGCCTATAGACATCTACATCTATCCTCTGTTAAGAACTAAAATGTAAGTGCGTTACGACTCCTAAGGACTAAGGTGGAATGCCTCGTTTCCAGTAAAAAGGGTTTCTGGTTCTTTACACTCACCACACGAGACACAGCAGCTTTAAGCTGCTATATTACGCAGGTATTCTGTGAGAGCGTGGTCCTACCCCGGTCGGGCCGACCCATTTGTACTTTAAGCATAATAAAGCTGCAGCATGGCTCTACCAAGGTGATTATGGGAAAGCCCAAAAATGAACTTGTAACAACTGAAAGATGGCTTTATGATTCAATTCATTTGTTTCAATTGGTTCGTCAAAATTACACGTCCTTGATGAGTTTTTACAACTGATTATGCTGCAGTTCACCATTATAATAACAAATTCACCTACGACCTTCCCCGCGCAATTCAATCACTAAATGGTGAACGATGTTCGTCAAAACATCATAGCGGCGACAAGGTCACGCGTCTATGCGACTTCTATTGACTTATTATTACTATTTCTGTGGTTCGTTTAATAATTACAAAAGGCACTAACCGAATATTTAAAAGTCAACTTATTTTTTAATAATATTATTTACTGTGTCTTACGTCATTTTCTATTCCGTTTATTCATTTATTTTTAATTTTATTCAAGTAATTACTGGTTTTCTTTTATTTATTTATTATCAGGTCGAGGGAAAAGTTTATAAAGTATATATAAATTCATGTCATTATTTTTTTTTCAAAGTTTAATTAAAATTAATTATTAAATATATGCCATTTTGTTCGATAATTTGTTGCTATATTGTAGGTAGCGACATAATCCTGTTGCTATATAAATTCTAAAAACTAAATATTTTTCTTCATTTCTTGCTTGTCTCTCACTAGTCATTGGCAGTAGAGATCCGAATCGATGATTTTTCCCGGCGATAAAAGCTCATGATAAACGATTCCCCTTCCAGTCCCACCATACACACATACTGCGTGTTAATCCGGGTTTCGCTGCGGTCTGTGGAGCTTGACTACCCTTTGATCGTGATCTTTTTTACACGTTCTTATCATAGTTGACCCAATTTTTATCACCAGTGATTATCTCTTCAAAAATGTTTCGGTTTCCCCCATAGCCCCATTTACAATATTTCCCGCGTTCACTCGTCGTTCTATATCATTATCATATCTTCCATCCCTGCTAAATAGGCATCCCAAATATACAAACTCATCCAATTGTTTGACCAACTCCCCTTCTATTCTCATTTCTCATATCCTTTTACTTTCTTCTCTTTCAAAAACCATAACTTTCGTCTTACTTGCGTTCAGTTTCATACCCCTTTCTTTTAAAGACCTTTTCATTAATTTTACTATCAATTGTAACTCGACCGCCGACGACGCAAAAATAACTTGATCATAGGCGCACGAGTACTCGTACAAAAGGCATTTGTTGGTTAACTCACCCATTCTTAATCCGCATTCTTCAAGTTTCAAATTTTTCAACTAACTGTGCATAAATAGGTTGAGCAGCCACGGAGAAGCTACACAGCCTCTCTGAAACCTTTATGGATGCCAAACCAGATCGAGTAGACCCCGTTGATTCTAACACAAGCACTAGAGTCCCTATAAAGAGACTTTAATGTCTGTATCAACCTAGCGCTCAACCAAAATGAATTCAGTGTTTGCCATAACACATCCCTGTCCACTTCGTCATAATCCATTTTCAAGTCCATGAACGTACAAAAACTCTTTGGTTTTTGGCCAGAAACTTCTCCGCGATCATGCGTATGGAAAATACCTGATCTGTACATCCCATTTCCTTTTTAAATCCCGCTTGCACATCCCAAATTTTTCCATCTGTTCCTTTCATCTCAATTTCAACTCTTTCAATTAGTACCTTAGCATACAGTTTTCCCACAATGCTAAGAAGGCTGATACCACGGTAGTTTTTACAGTCCTGCTGTGACCCTTTTCCCATATATATTGGGACTATCACGGCTTTGTACCAGTATTCCTGTACTCGATTTAGTTCCCAACATAAATTAAATAAGGTGTACAGCATGCCTTTTTTTTTTTTTTTTTTTTTGCGGATGGAAAATCATCTAATGACGCCTTTCGCTCTGGGTGGAGCGTAAGGGAGTGTCAGACTTTTACTGACTAAAAACCATCCGTGTTCCTTCAGTGCCCTTACGTTCCGGAGCCGCGGTATCTCTTTCGAACAGCCCACAGCCCCGGCAGGCGTCGGCCCTTGCGGGCCCCTTCACGCTGCTGACAGCTCTTTGAGGCGCGCGTGGAACAAAACGCGCCGTCGACACGGCCTGTCGTCGTTAGACGGACGGACGGCGAGCTACCCATTGCTCGCCGTCCACAGGCCCGCGCCTACGGTGGCCGGGGGCCACGACGTAGCCCCCGACGCCCAGGGCGTCTCCCGCGGCGGCCGGGGAGGAAAGCTGCTGCTCTCTCCTTCTCCCGCTCCGCCACCTCCTTCGCTAGCATCACTGCTTCGCAGAAGGTGGTGACGGCATCCCATTCCGACTCGCTTCGGACCATGGCTTCGACCAGGGCCGGACGCGAGAGGTCGCCGCCGCCTATCGCCGCTACGAGGACATGGCGGTGCTCCGCCCAAGCAGGGCACACCTCCACAGTGTGTTCCACCGTGTCCTCCGGTCCATCCTCGCAGTGGGAGCACCCGGGCGTTTCCTCCCGCCCGATTCGGTGCAGGAACCTTCCGAACACACCGTGTCCGGTGAGGACCTGCGTCAGGCGGAAGGTGAGGATGCCGTGGCGTCTCTCAAGCCACTCCTCAAAGAGGGGTCTTATCGCCGCTATAGTGGCGTGCCCAGCACGGGGTTGCGACAGCCGCTGTCTCCATGTCGCCATGAGATCGTGCCGGAAGTCCGTCCGCTGCGCGACAACTTGCTGCGGCAGCGGGGTTTCCCCACGGCACAGTGCCTCCGCGCGCCATTCGTGCAGGCGCGCGAGGACTATCGCCTCCAGATCCCATGGCGGCAATCCGGCAAGGAGGCTCGCCGCCTCGCGGGAGATCGTGCGGTAGCCACGAACCATTTTCACGGCAATCACCCTTTGGGGCGCGTTCAGGTGGTGGACGGCAAGCCGCGCCAAACCACGCGCCCACACCGGGGCCCCGTAAAGGGCCATGGACCGCACGATTCCCGCGTAGAGCCTCCGGCAGGAGGCATTTGGCCCTCCCAGGTTCGGCAGGAGCCGCCTGAAGGCAGCCCCGGTCCGTTCCAGTTTGGGAGCCAAACGTCGGAAGTGCTCAACGAAGTTCCATCGGCCGTCGAGGACGAGTCCTAGGTACTTCAGCGTCGACTCGACGCCGATGGATACCCCTCCTACCATCACTGAGGAACCCGGTGGTGGCCTGTTCCGAGGACCATGGAAGTGCATGGCCTCGGACTTGTGCAGAGCCACCTCGAGACCCAGTTGCCGAATCCTCTCAACGACTATCGCAACCCCGCGTGTCATAGTTTCCGCCGCCGCCTCGTACCACCCCCCTTGTGCCAGTACCAGTGTGTCGTCAGCGTAGCAATCTACGCTGACGCCGGTAGGGAGGTCGGCGCGCAGCACCCAGTCGTAACCGATGTTCCACAGAGGTGGCCCCAGAACCAAACCCTGTGGGACACCGCACGACATCTCTCGCCGGTTCCACTCACCGTTGCGACCGGGGTAGATGACGGCCCTGTCCGTCACGTAGTCCCCGACTATACGACGGAGATAGGTCGGCACCCGGTGATACCGGAGTGCCTCCCTAATGCAGCTCCAGGGCATGGAGTTAAAGGCGTTGGCGATGTCGAGAGACACCGCCAAGACAACCCCCCCTCTGGCCACTGCATCCCCCGTCGTGAGTGGTCACGCAGAGGAACGCACTGTTGGTCCGAGATGGACCCCCCACATGTCAGAATAATTAGCCGCGGCAGCAACATTCCCCAAGGAATAAGAATTTCTTCTCATTTCTCGAGGAAGATTACCGCCGCGCCCAGGGTGCACCGGCCCAGTTGCTGCTCTTCCCTCCAGACGTATCGAGAGGGACCCGCAACTACCAGGCACACGTGGAGGACTTCTGTCTTCGCACCCCGTGTACAGCATGCCTGCCACCACTTTCTCTCTAGCCCTTAGCATTTTGAGAGAAACTCTATCATATCCAGCTACCTTACCTGCTTTCATGCTTTTCATTGCTTTCATTATTTTATCTATACTTATCCCCTACTTCTTGCCGCATTTTTGGGAATTTTTATTTCATTTAGTTCAAACGTCATCTCCTCACTCATAAACACGTACACTTACACGTAAACACTTTCAAAATATTCCTTCCATCTCCTTAATTTCGAAACTTCGTCACTCAAAATACATCCATCCTCATCTCTTTTAGCATTCATTCTACAGTTTCTGACAGTTCTTACAAGTTTCCAGAACATTTTATTATTTGCCTGCAAGTTATCCGATATTCTTCTATCATTCTTGTTTATTCTTTCGTGCTTTTTCTTTTCAACTACTTCTTTTACTCTTTTATTTAGATGTCTAAAGACTTATGCTCTGAAGTTGGCACAGGTTTTAATGCTTCTTTTCCGATACTTCTACTCCTTAGGCGTAGTCCTGAAATCACGGAAGACAGCTTTCAACACCCGATTCCTAAAAAAGGCAACCGCTCTGATACATCCAACTATAGGCCTATCGCCATCACCTTCTTGTTCTTCAAAATAACGGAGTCTGTTATTAACAGCCAGCTCATGAGGTACCTTGCCTATTATTTGACTACTTATACATACATGGTAGAGCCGTGCTCCAGTTTAATTATCGCTGTATTACGAATGGAACGACTCGACCGGGGAAGAACCACGCACACACAGAATACCAGCTTAAAGTAGTAGCTTAATAATGCTATGATTCGAATGGTCAGTGTAGAAAACCCGAGAACATATCTACTGGAAACGAGACTTCAGTGGTGACATGACTTTTGTATTTTGATTCTTAATTGAGGATTAGTTTAGATGTCTATGGGTCACAGTATATCCACTTGCTATTAAATGGACTTTATGCTTGTTTGCCACCTTTACTTTAGAAAATATTCTTAAACTAAAATTATCATTAGTATTTTTTTTTGTATATTTATTATCATTGTTCCTAAAATTGTTCGCACTGCCTTGAACTACACAGTACACAGTATGCGTAGTGTATGAGGAGATAGGTTAGTGGCAGCATCTTCTCTATAAAATGTAAGTGAACATAATATGCAAAAATACTGTACATTTATTAAATAAATATTTCTTTCTTTTATAATTGATTCTTTTTGTTACTGTAGTGTATATTTAATCAATAATGTTGCTAACACGGCAAGTACGGGAAAGGAATAAGTTAAAAAACGTTAAAATGAACCTTAATGATGTCGCGATAAAAATCATCTAAATACGAAAAGATTGCATTGTAAACGTTTTGCCGAATGCGGACACGTAAATCATCGGGCATGGTATTTATCTGTTGAAAAGACAGTTCGATAATATCAACCAATCTTCGCTATCGACACAAAATTTGTATGAAAGGCAACGCAACAACTTTTAAGCTAAATTTGAACTTACATAAAAAAAATTTATTGAACAATCAGTACTTATGAGACTTGCTTTATTTAGCAGATAACTACGCTTTAATTTCGTATATTTTTTTATTCTGTATATTTTACAATTTCTAGATATTGTACATAGGCCGATGAAGATCTTTTATTTGGTAGAGAATTATTGTATTTGTGGCATGCAGTTTTTTATGCTTCCCATATTGACTAAAGCCAAAAAGGAAGATAATGATTCTAGACCAATCAGATCACATATTCAGATCATATATTTGATGATCATATATCAGATCATTATATCAGATCTTATATTTACGTAATACTACAAATTTAACGGAACTAATTTTACTGAATTATGCGGTTTACCCCTTGATTTCCGCAAAAAAAGTGCAACAATCGTCGGGAATTAAAAAGTTGAAAATTAAACACGATAAATTCCGTAAACGCCATCTTAGTTTTATACAAAAGTAAGGTACTAACTCATAACGTATAAAAAATAAGACGACAAAGAGATAAACATAAAACGAGATCTGTTTCTTTTTACTGATTCTTCACCTCAAATCCTCACATGCATTTTATATTTTATTATCTTTAAAAAAAAGGTACTAATATTTTTTTCCAATACATTACTAAAATATTTAACCAATTCGCTTCCATATGAAGTATTTTAATAATTTTAAATCCTTTGTTTTAACTGTTTAGTAAAGATAATTCAGTAATAATAATTTATGGTACCTACGTAAGTTTAAACGTTAAAATACTTGAATCTCTAAAAAAATCCTTAAATAATTTATGCGCCGTTCGTAAACTCGATTGCCATATTGAAATAAATTGCTTGTAATCTTATACCCAAACAACCAGAAAACAACCGAATGAGCAATATCAGGTTACCGCACAGAATGGACTCACTTTTGCTTTCTTTTGTAAACTTTGTCTTACGATTTCAAAAGCATTTTGAACATATTTATAGGCAATGATAACATCAATAATATTAAGTGTATTGAAATATTTTATAACCATAAATCTTCGTTAGCCATTAGGAGTCTAATATAGAATAATTTGAATTCGAAATGTAAATTGTTGTTCTTAAAAATGTTTATGATTTTCGATTTCTATGTAGGAGTCAATTATTGCCATTAGTTTCACTAATTATGAGCCTTTACAGCGGCAATTCAATTTTATTGCTATTGGAACATTTACTATTGGAGAACTGAAACACCCGGCTCCGGCGGATCGTAAAGAAATTATTATTATATCCCATAACATGAGTACTAAGTAATAAAGAACTCTAGCCAAAATTAAGTTTTATTTAATAATTTTCTAATAGAAAACTTATCATCCATCATTATCTCTTAATGTATTTAACAAACAGAGAAAACTACATTCTTTACCTAAATAAAAATATTGCGTACCTTTGAAGAGATTCACAATCTAAAAATTTCAAGGAAGTAAAATAAATAAAACTGGGTATCAACAAAGTGCTTATTTTGAATATTTAAAAATAAATAAAAATCGAAAATTTTGAATAAGGTAAATCGTGGGCGTCCGACAATAAGCTTGTCAGTGCCTGGCCTTTGAACTGTCAAGCTGTTGAAGAAACCGGGGCAATTACATTGAAAATTCCCGCAAAGCTATCTTTAGAAAAATAATACCACTCTTGAGTCAACTGACAGAAGGGGCCTTATTAGCGCACTTGTCATGAGCTCGTGGAGTACTGTAATTTTTGTTTTAAAGAATAAAATATTAATGTAGTACATAAATATATTATTTATTTAATAGTTACGGCTAATTTCCATCATAAAATTTTTATGACGTCTCGGTGGTACTGAGGCTGAACGTTTGGTTGTGGTGCTGTGATCGTAGGTTCAATTCCCGCACAGAACAACTATTCATATGGCCCATGATAAATTATTCCTGTTTAAAAGTGAGAGGGAAAATACAGATAAGTACAGTTTGCTTATGGTTAAAATTTATTTATTGTTGTTATTTATTTATTAGTGTTAGTAACCGATGACATGTATCACAAAATCTTCTAAAGTTTCAAAGCTCAGTAAATCAGTGAAGCCATCTAAGTATCACAAGGTTTTTGTCTGTGATTGGTCAGCGGCACGTAGGAGGTACGTTGAAAGCCGTACTAAACCCATTAAGATCTCAAATTACCCACTACGCCCAAACCACGGATCGTGTGACTAATTGGTATTAAAGGTGGTGTTATGTCTTAATTAAATTATAGTCATAATTCGTTTTAATTTTGTTTCGGTCGAAGAATTTTACTTCGTTACAAATTTTATACAATGGAGCCATTTCTGAGGCGAATGGGAAATAGCTTACGTTGATTAGGGAAGTTACACAGGAGATTATGTTTTGAGGTAAGCTTTGGCTGAAATTGCCCATGAGAGGGTAAAAAAATAAAAAATACGGTGCTGATAGTAACAAAATTTTACTGTTGCTCATAAAAGAATAGTATAGTAGTAGCTAACGCGTTCATGTGAATAACCGAGTGAAATAAGGATTACCTCGAGCGTTAAATTTACGACTTGTCCCAAGAAAGCGTTGTCCTCCGTCCAAGATCTCCTTTTATAATTTATTTGATTTGTTAGAGCCGAAAGTCCCTTCTGTTGTTGTTAGATCTAGTCAATAGAGTTAAATGTAGAATGTCTATATCTGTATACCGAGTTATGAAAAACATTCCATTTAGAAGCTTTTCACGTGTGTTGATATGTCCGAAATATTTAAAGGGCTTTTTATAACAATGTTATATCTTTACACTAACATGAAAGATCTTGTCAAGTGGACATCGTAATCTCCATCATAATCATGCGACCACATCCAATCTTTTCGGATGGGAACTGTGCTCAACGTCTGTAAAATTTATGGAAATTGCATTTCCACATTATGTCCAACAAGAGGGTGAATTCTAAGTTGGGAAAAAATTCCTTTCAGAGAATTGGAATAATTTTTAACTTATCATTTTTATGAAATAATCTGGCGTTTCACAAAATCGGATAATTTGGATCGGATAATCGATTACTGGTTAATTCAAATTTATTTTATTTTAATTTTTTTACTTATAATTGTTTACACACAAAATTAAAAAGCCCTACTCTCCGTGGTATCGTGCCAAGAACGCTGGCTGTATTTCTTATTATTTTCATACTTATCCTTTGAACGAGAAAAGAACCAGCCCTTTCATGACCAGCCGCGGACACAGTTCCTTTAGGAACTTCACTGCATGTGGACCCCACAGGCCGATAGCCTAATCGAATCAATTAATTTTATCCTTATAAGAGCAGATGTTCTTGGCTGCAGCATGATTCGATCGCCTCCACTGGAGAAAGAACTCCAGAAATGTTGCAATGTACCGCATGATGCGCGGAGGAAACTTTAAATCCATTTACTGGTAACGAGGATCATATTAGAGACATGGAAGGCCTCGTTACCAAAGGGTAAGAGGACTTAGAGTACTAAGAGGTAATGCCTAGTAATCAGTAAGTTTGTGGGAGTAACAACACATCAGCATTTTATTTCTTAATCTAGAATAAAAACGTTGGCATCCACTTACCACCAGATGGGCTGTGTGCTTGTTTCCCTAAATTTACCCTAACTTCTATCAATAAATTAAACAACACACATAATAAACTATTTGTACAGCATTTCAAAGGTAACAATCCCTAAAAAGCGTGCAAAACATAACAGAATGCAGTATTGTGATTTCTTTTCCTATTTGAACGTAGCAACTATATGCAATAATATAAAGGTCTAAGAAGTAATGACCTGATGATAGCGATATAAATTCAGTATCACAGGTTTATGTTTACATCTAAAACTACACCTAATTATTTACGTTCGGCAAATGTTGGGTTCAGATGCATACATCCAATTGGTGAAATATGATAATTGTACCTTATAACACCATGCTGCTTGCGGCTCATAACAGAAACGGCGTGTCCGAAGAAGAATTACTCTCTATGAATACCCACGATAGTAGACCGCAGGATAGCTACAGTATTTCGTATTGTACATGAAGAGAACCGTAAATCCAAATACTGTATTGCCACGCTATTTCTTTTGTTCTAAAATGACAACTAGTGCTATATTTTTATCGAACATTGATAAATATTCGTTCAAACTAAAGCAAATCCTGCGTGGGACAAAGATTTAAAGCGTGGGATACGAGAATCGACTCGCTTATGTCAATTGCGTTAACAAGCATCTATAAAAAAGTTTAAGCTTGTGAGGATAGCGTGCTTTGAGGTGAAATTTAAAAGGTAATCTATTTCTTCAACTGGAATGACTAGACTAATAATTAACTATCCCGAAACTTGTAGTTCTTCTACAAATGCTTTCTTTATATCATAGGGTGGCAAACGAGCACACAATCTACCTGACGGTAAGTGGTGGCTGTGGCCCATAGACATCCACATCTATCCTCGATTACGAATCAAAATGCAGATGCGTTGTCACCCGTGAGGACTAAGATGGAATGCCTCGTTTCCAGTAAAAAGGGTCTCCGGTTCTCTACACTCACTATATAATACATAGTATTCTGTGAGAGCGTGGTCCTTCCATGGTCGAGTCTACCACGTATAGGTAGAGCCATGCTGCTTACAAAACGACACTACTTTGAGATAAGTATATAATACTTTCGTTCATAAATATGAATATGAGTTTTTTTACGTGGTAGAGCCATGCTGCAGTTATATTAGTAGTATAGTTGTAGCACGAATGGGTCGGCTCGACCGGGGAAGGACCACGCTCTCACAGAATACCAGCGCGAAATAGTAGCTTAATGCTGCTGTATTTCGTATGGTGAGTGTAGAGAACCGGAGACCCTTTTTACTGGAAACGAGGCATTCCATCTTAGTCCTCACGGGTGACAACGCATCTGCATTTTGATTCGTAATCGAGGATAAATGTAGATGTCTGTGGGCCACAGCAACCACTTACCATCAGGTGCACTGTGTGCTCGTTTGTCACCCTATCCTATAAGAAAAAAAAAAAAAAAAAGAATACCCTACGGTGGTAAGATAAACGGTGTAAGGACAGTGTAAGAATACTACTAAATGTCATCCCCTGGGTGTCGTAAGATACGACAGGAGAAAACTGAAACAGAAAATGGGAAGCAGAATCTTTCTCAAAATATCTCATAATTATAAAAAACTGCCGTTGTCTACACCCCTGGCAAGATTCTATCATAGTTGCCCCTGGCAACTATGATCAAACATATTTTTATTGTCGACAGTGTTGGTAATCTTTTATAAATTTCATTAGTACTGTGACATATAAAATCACACTAACGGCTTCATTAGCCTACACTGACTTTCCTTATAAGTCTGATCCGACACCATTAAGTGAAATTTAGATACCAGGCCGGCTGAAAAGTGCGCGGCCTAGGATACTTAATGATGAGTAATTAGAATGTTACTCATGTCTCTAATTGCAACACTCAGTAGTATTATAAAAGCAATCACTAATTAAGTTTGCACCCATAGTTCAATTATTTATTGAACAACAATCATCACCATGTCAGCCGAATCTGGAAATTCTCGGAATTTTGAACACCTCGCCCTGATAAAATTTCTCGTAAAGAGGGGAAATACACCGAAAGACATTTTTGAAGAGATGGCATCGGTTCTTCAGGATTCTCAGCCTTCATATACGATGGTGAAAAAATGGGCTCGCATATTTCAACACGGACGACAGAGCTGTGAAGACGACCCTCGCGCGGGTCGCTCTGTCACGGTACTGACCGAAGATTGCTAAAGTACTGCAGATTAGCAAAGAATGAATTGGAGAAATTTTACACGAACATTTGAATATAAGAAAAATTTGCGCGTGCTGGGCTTACCGCAAATGCTCACACCGCTCAACAAGCAATGTCGACTCGCAATTCGCAAAGAATTTTTTGAAGCAAGTCGGCGATAACAAGGAAGACATTTGGCAATAGATAGTTAATATAGATGAAACATGTATTCGCCAATATGACCCGGAGTCCAAACAAGAGTCCACGTAATGGATAAAAAAGGAGAAAGGCTGCCGAAGAAATTCAAGCTGGAAAAGTAGGCGTCCAAGTTAATGGCAACTGTTTTCTGGGATAGCGGGGAAATTTCGCTTATCGACTACCTACTCTGGAGAACTAAGATGAATGGCCAATATTACGCTAATTTATTGACTCAGGTTCATAAGGCTATTATACAAAAAACGACGTGGGAAACTGACGCACGGAGTGCTCTTTCTGCAAGACAACGCGCCCGTTCACACCGCACATGTTGCATGGCAAGCCCTGAAAGACACGGGCTTCTAAGATATCGACCACCTTCCGTGTAGTCCAGACCTAGCACCTAGCAATTTTTTCCTGTTTTCCAATTTGAAAAAGGCCTTACGAGACCGGAAATTTCTAGAAGACAACAGAATGAAAGCTGTGGTTGATCGTCATATTGAAGAGAAAGATACAGAATATTTTTGAGTGGGTTAAATGTATGCGAGGTGTGAGAAATGTATTTCACTTAAGGGAGATTACATGAAAAAATAAAAAATAGAAATCATATATTTTCTTTCATTAAGTACCTTAGGCCGCGAACTTATCAGTCGCTCATCTTACAGTGTTTTGTATGTATTTTTCGTCAAAAGTCGGTCTTTAAGAGACTCATTCGACAATCGGTAGGCATGTGAGATTGGTATTTGGAAAAAGTTTGCATGTTTCCCCTTAAACCCTCACACCCTCTCGTAAACATTAACTGAAACTAATAATTATTTTGGACATAATACTAGCTTGCCAGATAGACGTTGTTCTGCCTTTTTCGATGACCCTTTGTCATGTCCTATTAAAAATACTTAAATTAGCAAAAAAAATGTGGACAAAAAAACTATCCTATCTCTCAAGTTGGACCAAACTGCACACGGTGTGCAAATTTGATTAAAATAGGTGAAGCAGTTTAGGAGTCCATCGCGGACAAACAACGTAACACGTAATTTATATATATTAAGATGTATTTAGCTTTACAAAAATTTGAATCTGGAATATTTAACACAACCGTTATGCACGCTTACTATTTTATATAATACACTAGCTTGCCAGGCAGACGTTGTTCTGCCCTTCTCAACGACCCTTTGTCATGTCTTATTGAAAATCCTTAAATTTGCAAAAAAGAAAATTGTAGGTCACTCATGCGCAAAAAAACTATCCTATCTCTCAAATTGGATCAAACTGCACACGGTGTGCAAATTAAAATCGTTTAGGTAGTTTAGGAGTCCATCGCGGACAAACAACGTGACACGTAATTTATATATATTAAGATAAACGACGATTTCTTCCGCTTGAACAATTTTAAGTTTATCTAAATATGTTTTTATAAAATAACGTATTAAGGTTCATTGAACATTAATCTGCGAAAGAATAAATTGATTCAAACTTTTAAGTCTTCGTACTACTTACTAACTTAATTATTAAAGTAAAACTTGTTTAACAAATAAAACATAATTCTTGTAAAGTTTGCCATCCAAGAGAAATATATATTCTAAAGAAGGTAAAAAATTAACAAGTATAAGTACTATACTGTTGCAATCCCTTTAAAGTTATAACAGGATCATAAACACAAAGATCCTTGGGGCTTGCTTCGGAGTAATAAAAGGAAACTTCATTAAAGTTAGCCAAAGATACCGTCCAAGTAATACTTGAGGCTGCTAGCGGACAGAGCAGTTGTGTGATAAAACTACGTAGGTTCTCTAAAGATCAAAGTTCAAAGTATTCTGTAACGGCTTCCATCATTTCAATGCAAATACATTAATTGTGTAATTTTCATTATGTTTTCATCATGTATTATCACAATGATTTCATAAAAATATGTTATTAACGAAGCAAGTAATAAAATTTAAACACCACAAACGGTACTGTAGTTTTAGTCACAAAATAATATAATGTACCTATACAATATTTACAACAATATATAGCAAAAAAAAAACAAATTAACACACTACAATCTCCTCTCTGCATAGAGGTAAATTAGCTGCCAACTTTTACACACTGAACTAAGCATTTGGACGAAAAAAGAACCAGCTCACTGGTTTGGTGAGTACTCTGGCTGGTAGCAGCCTCAAGTATTGCTAGTGTGTACATTTATATCACCGTCAAATTAGATTTGGTTATTTGACCAATTATTATCCTAGATAAAATTGCAATTCATTTTTTTGGCAAAAACGATTAACTTTGGAAAACTGCTTGAGTTCGGTACCATTTTGTTAACGGGCTAAACATATTGCGATGATTATGAATAAAAATATGGTACCCATGTTTTTGTTCCTAAAGCCTAGAAGACCATTATAATGGTTTTTGTTTTAAAAACTCTGCTATGCCTAGTTTACCGATTATGGTAGCTGGTTTACCAACGCAAAAATAGTTCTTATTAACAGAACCGATCTTACGAAGGAACTACAAACATCCTCGTACAATACCACAATACAATACCATACAAAAAAATGACTCGTATGGCATTTAAAATAGATCTGTGTTAATTCCTACCATAATGTATGGTGTAAATATAACTAAAGTTATGTTAGTATGTAAGTATGTATGGAGTTTGAAAGGGATGAAAGTAAAACGATATAGCAAATAAAACTTAAAGGGCGGTTTTCGTCGAGCAAGTGGATAAGTTTGTTAATTAAGGATGTGTGTTTAGCAGGGATGATAGACATGACAAGGATGTAGACGAAGAGTGAATGCAAGATACAGAGTTAATGGGGCTCTTCACTCTATTACGGGAAGTCAAAAAAATTACTCGTATGGCATTTAAAATAGATCTGTGTTAATCCCTACCATAATGTATGGTAGTGAATGTTGTGTGTGGCAGAATAAGCATATACTGTAGAAGTGCGGTCATAAAGGATTTAGGATAAAAGTGTGATTTGCGAAAATTGCGAAGAAGGGTAAAACGACCGGGATTTAGAGCAGAATGCTTCGGTAATATGGACACGAAGAAACAATGAATATGCAAAGAGTGAAAGCAGTTTTATGTTTTAGTTGGCAAGCGACGGCCTAACTCTAGCGGAAGTCCATCGAACAAATAGGTGATTTTATATCGAATAAATGACCTAAATTAAAAGTTCCCTTAGACAACGAGTCATATGCGCAGATATAGATGTGAAAGAAGCGGGAAAAATGTATAATTATCGTGCTAAATTGGTGTCTGTAATCTCTACCTACCCCTTTAGGTGACCAGCGTGTAAGTTTAGTTATGACTTTTATGTTATATTTCCCCTTTTATCGGTACTAACCCTAGCAAACTACAGGATTTTATTTTAATAAAAAATATCTAGAATTTAGACATAGTACAGAAGTGGTAAAGCAGAACGTTTAAATTACGTCAAAGAAACAAGTCTTGTGACCATTATTTATATAAAATTTACTGTTTCCAACAAAAAAGAGAGAATCAGTTGTTTTATTTAGATTTTATGAAAAGGAAAACTGTAAAACTTATTTCACTAAAAATAATATGAAAAATGTTAAATAACGAAAGACGGTTTCTTCTAACCGTAGTAACACCGGTTATAGTTCCATCTTCTTAACTGTACATTTCAGTTTACAGAGCAATACGTATTAGAGTTTTAAGCTCGTATGTAATAAAAACCTGCAATTGCGCAATCTTTTACATGCTAAAATTAACAATTACAGATTTTCTTTTATAACTGCCTAATTGTTTTGACCAGTTCTAAATCATAAGTTATTTTAAAGAGTTAATCTTTTGAAATTAATATGACCATGGTAACTTAATGTTAATCACAAGAAAAGATTACTTCAAAGGGTTAATAAAAATAAACGTTTAGTTATTGCTGTTATTTAGTACTTTCAAGTAAGTAATATTATTAACTTTAACATAATTTAAAGACGTAATGCAAAACAGATATAAAATTTAAGTAACTATAGTTTTTGTAGAAAATACACCTCTGCGGTTTTATGACTCTGTATAGGGAACAGAACGAGCGAAATAAAAATGCTGAGTCTGAAGAAATAAACGAAAGTATGCATTATTATGATGATGATTTCAAACAAAAATCCTTTAGAGATTTCTCCAGGGCATTTATTTAAGTAAATAGCCAACTTTGAGTTTAATGTATAGTTAATAATTATGTGCATAGTTTATTAGGTTTTATTGTGATGAGGGAAAGCATCACCTCGCTGTTTATTTTTATGGCGCCATTTAAAAATGAGGTGTAATATTTGACAGAATTCATAGCGGGGAGGTTAATTTTTTTGAAAAATATAAACGTTAATGTTTTTTTTCTGTACTATTATTTATATTTTTATTATATTTAGTTACATAAGAATAATCATAAATAAATCTAACACAGTCATTCATAAAAGTAGAAAAATTAAAAAAGAGATAAAAATGTGCAAGAAATTTAAAAGCAAACTACTTAGGCAATGTTTTGTGTATTAATATATTACCTACTCTATAAACTTTTAAACTTTCACATAAAAATAACTTCTTAATTAAATGACAGTACCCGGATGACCGAGCTTTGCTCGGTTTTTTGTAAGTTACATTTAGATACAAATTACATGAATAATATTTTTTGGGCAGTTAGTTTAATTAAAATTTTTCTTATTTTTAAAAATTACTAAAAAAAAGGGCTCGAAATAATAGATTTTCTCACAAAAGAAGGGAATTTGAAAAAAAAAAGGAAAAAAGTCCGACCCCAGACGGGACGCGAACCACGGAACTCCGATATAACGTCCGACCGACATCCCACCTGAGCTATTACGATCGTTAATAGACTATCAAAATTTACCCTCTTAAATATAAGAATATTTAAGAGGGTAAATTTTGTCAGACAAAAAAAAATGCTACAATAGTAGCAGTTTTTTTTTTGTCTGAAAACACGGACAAAAGGACATTTTCTAAAAATAAATCCTATCTAGATCGATTTATTGCCCCCGAAACTCCCTGGACACTAAATTTTATGAAAATCGTTGGAGCCGTTTCCGAGATCCCGATTATATATATATATATATATATATATATATATATATATATATATATATATATATATATATATATATATATATATATATATATACACACAAGAATTGCTAGTTTAAAGGTATAGGATTATGTTACAAAACACTAGTATGTGGCAGAACCACGCTGCTGCTATATTATGGTTGTGGCACGAATGGGTCGGCTCGACCGGGGGAAGGACCACACTCTCACAGAATGCCAGCGCAAAATAGCAGCTTAATACTGCTGTGTTTTGTATGGTGAGTTTAGAGATTCGGAGACCCTTTTTTACTGGAAACGAGGCATTCCATCTTGCTCCTCATGGGTGACAAAGCATCTGCGTTTTGATTCTTAATCGAGGATAAATGTAAATGTCTATGGGCCACAGCATCCACTTACCATCAGGAAGACTGTGAGCTCGTTTGTCACCCCTATTCTATAAAAAAGAAAAAAATTAAATATTCTTTTCCGACATGCGATATTACGGTAAGTTAAAATAGTAAAAAATAAGAAAAAAATATTTCGAAGACATGTGAAGTTTGCCGACACGCATTGGGCTGCCGTAGTGGTCCTTGCCCTAAAACCTTCTCAGAAATGAGAGGAAGTCTGTGCCCAGAAGTGGGATGTATGTCTTAATCCTAATAACTTTTATACCAAACAAACCATAAAATATTTCTTAGTGAAATATCTCTTATTTGTGTAAAAGTATAAAATTAAATAAAAATACCTTAAACCACCAGTCGCTGTTGCTATCGACAAGAGTCCCTTTTGTTTCAACAAGAAGAGACCTAATTGGAACTTCAGGAACGATGTCCTCAGTAACTAACGAAACTTTAGAATTAAAAGTTAAGAGTCAGGAGATGGAATCAACTGCAAGAGTTTATTTTAAAAGCGTGAATTTTACATAATATATATTTACAACAATTTTAAACATGTGCGATCAATTTATTCCTCACATCCTTAAAGTAGGAGATTATTAATTCGACTTATATCTTTTTAAATGTGAAGGTTAGTAACACTATATTTCGGATGCTAGATTTAGGCAATTAAGGACTTTTTTATTCACTGGTTTCATATTATATTCACAGAATGTTCAATTACTAGAAAAAGATAGACGGAATAACGTCCACCCTTATTTTCTTAATTATCAAGTTACTCTGATAGCAACTTTTTTAAAGTTCATCTAATGGTAAGTGGCTATTGCAGTCTATGAACTCTTGCAGTCAACTATTATCAACGAAAGCTACAAATGCGCTATCATTTTTTTATCAACTGGCTTTACGACTCTGGGTTCTAGCCCTTCTGAGCCTATCATTTCTTTCAGAATCTTTTCTTTTTATATTCTTTTTCTTCACAATATGCTGATGCGTCACATTGCGAAGCCCTTGGGAGATCTTGACGACATCTCAACCCAGTGGACAGTTGATGACGACAGCCACTCAAGTTCATAAGGCGCCCAAGCGATCAAAATACCTTGAGGTTTATATCGACATCAAAGCACTTGTTTCGTCGTTTTCTCTAACACGCGCGGACACTTAATTTACAAAATCGCATCACTTTTACGAATCATAATTCACTTCAAACCATTATTCAAGCGACAAAACAGGAGCGGCAATCCGTCTACGGCCAATTTCCCGCCAAAAAAAAAACAATGCGCTATCACCTCTGAAGACTTCACAGACCACCCAGCCTACGAGGACTTACATGGAATGCCTCACAGCCTGTAATTAAAGTCGTTTACTAAACTGACTTTCACACTTGAATACCAACGACGAAGCGTACAAGCATTGCTACTTGGCGACAGAAATAATTAAAAGGATACCTTGGCAGTAAATGATTCCTACCAACCAGAACTTTCCTCTAAATACATTATTGAGGTAATCGACTATTACAGCCTGCCTAATAACGTACGATGCTCTGGCGATTGACTTATGACGGTCAATCCTTCCAGAATCACTGAAATAAACTATCATGTAATGTTAATGAGAGGTACAGAATTACGAGTGCGATGTTATCGAATCTGCGCTCACTAACCCACCTACTCGGTGGGCGGTGGTGATGTTAGGATGGGCAAACCAAATTTTTGAAAAGACATGAGTGTGTAATGGTCTTGCGTTTGTAAACAATACAAAATCAAAATGACCATCTTTTACCTTTGTAGGGTTTTCCCGTCGCCGATTCCGCGTAGTGCATTTGGCGTATACGAAATTGCTCCGCTCCACCAGTTGGTTGGATGTCTACCAGTGAACCGGTGAACTATAAGACTGTTATGCCGGAAATATCTAGGTTTTTCTTGCGATACCGATGGAGTGTGGAGTAAATTTTTCTAACGCCGTCACTACTCGTCTGTTACTAGCTGGTTATATCGCCAATCGTATTTCATTAGTCGCCGGAATATATTTTTTATAGACTAGGATGACAAACGAGCACACAGTCCACCTGATGGTAAGTGGATGCCGTGGCCCATAGACATCTACATTGATACTGAATTAAGAATCAAAATGCAGATGCAATGTCACCTCTGAGGTAAAAAGGGCCTCCTGTTCTCTACATTCAACATACGAAACACAGCAGCATTCAACTGCTATTTTACGCTAGTATTCTGTGAGAGCATGATCCTAACCCGGTCGAGCCGACCCATTCGTGCTATAACTGTAATAAAACTGCAGTGTGGCTCTGCCATTTAAAAATTTAAAATTTTTCGCCATCTATATCATTCGAATACAATAACTCGTCCGAAAAAATTATCTGGATTCATAGACTTTTGTTAAGCTAAGACGGTACGATTTGCTGAATACAGTATGATTTGCAGAAATGTGTCAACCAACAAAAACGTAAAGTCATTCAAATTGAAAGATAAATAAATTATTCCAGTGGCAGTAAAATTATATTATTACATGATATGCATATAACTTTGGAGAAAATTGAATGTAGATTGTGGGGTTACTTTTAATTTTTAAAAAGTATTTCGTACTTGGAAATAAAATGAAAAAATCAATTATTATTTCGGCCGTTTTTTGGACTGGATCATTTCAGAAAATCATGCTACGATAAGATAATGGTTATAGGTTTATGTCACTTGCGTTTTTATATTTATATATTAAAAAAATCGTGACACAAAGTCTGCAATAATTTAAAAATTAATAAATTTTAAAGGCAAAAAATATATATAGTACTAAGAGATATAGTAGATCTGTAATATGTTATTTTATAGAAATAAAGGTTAATAAAACTTAACCATATTTGAAAAGAAGTAAATTAACGTGGAAAAAAAAATTGGTTTTTATTGACAATCATAAATAAAAGTAAAATGTTTTATGTCAATACTTATTCAAATGATTAAAGCTCGAAGCCATATGTAATACAACAAATGTCTATTTTATAATTTAAACTATTTGAAATTTTTTTATAAGTATGGGAACAATTTGCATAATATCGTGGGTGAGTAATCGGATAATATTTTTAAATTATATGACAACTTTAAAGCATCTTAGCAATTTTTAACAAAGAGAGATATAAGAATGCTAGAATTTTAACTTTTATAAAGAAATCTATCTTTGTTCTGTAAGCATCGACTTATCAAAATCCATAATAGCACTACATATCAATAACATGAACTTTTTTTCAATACCATAAATGTTACTTCTAAAATTCTATGATTACTAAAGTTTTATAGTTGTTGGAATTTTATTAGCAGATAATTAATAACGTGTTATAATTTATTTTATTTCTATTTGGATCGAGTGATAATTATTTCTGAACGTTTCATATTACTTATCAATCATTGATCGGTTTTTTTTAAATGACCTTTCATGGACCTTGACCTTTCAATATTGAACTCATTTTATGAGACCGCAGCGAACCCTTCAGCATTGTTTACACTGCGAGGCCTGTCATCGGTTCGCCATAAACTGCCAACAGACGGATCGCGTTTGTCAACAATATAACTCGAGATAGAGTTGCTGCCTTCCTCAGTTTCCCTTTATGATTGTACTTTTCATTTGAAATTTTAGAGATGAAAATTCTGTGATAATTTACTTTACATAGAGATCTGAGAACTGACAAAAGAAATAAAGATGTGTAAGCCAGCTTGAAATAGATTTTTTTTTTTCAAAAAATGCTTCGATTCTTCATGTTTTAAAACTTTATGTTGATATAAATATTAAATTTAAAATATATGTCCATCAGCCTACATCAGTTGCTCTCTTTTTATGTTGAACACTAGTCTCTACCCTTGTACGAAGGTTTGCTATAATCACCGCCTAGTTAGTAGGCAGGAGGATTCGCGATCTCGGAACCAGAAACCTCACATTTCACTTCGATTGGTTGCTAGACTCTGAATCCAAGCCTCTACCACACAGCAAGAAAAAACAACGTAAACATGAATTCTGATGAACTGAGTTCATTTTAACTATTAATATACATACGTGTAGGTATAATGGCTAGGTGAAAATCTTTTGACACCTATTGCCAATAAAAAGAATACATTCTTGTTTCTGTTCGCAAATTGAAAGAACTCAGATAACCTTCATTCTGTAGCCATCATTTACCATATTATAGACAAAATTAAAAGTTTATATCAGAAAATGGAGTGTACTGATGAAATAAAGTAGTTGGGGTAATTTTTGAGTCACAAAATTAAATAAGATTTACTTAGACATATTGCAGAACTTAAGCACTCTGAAAATTACTGATATTCGTATTGCATTGCTTCTTGGGTAGGAGACCCAACTTCTAAAATCATGTGCAACGAAAATCTAGCTAATCTAGCAAGCAACACTTAAGCAGAACATTTTTTGACCTTTGTTATTGCTAACTAAACTCCTGTTTGAAAATTGTTAACGGTAACGACCCATTAGACCATCGTTTATTTTAGGTATTAGGTGACTATACAGTGAAGGAGAGTTGAGTCTGCGGTCTCCTGATCCTTATACAGCATATAGCGCCATCCTGGCGTTATGACAATTTACACTTCCAGCCTTCAAGCATAAAGCGCTCCACTCTGGTGGTTCCAGAAAAAAACATCTCCGGTGTTTAGAGTGTAGAGTTCACACACCATACGAAACACAGTAGAATTTAATTTACGCTGGTATTCTGTAAGAGCCCAGACATTCGGTCTGCAAACATAATAAAGCTGCAATGTGGCTCTACCACGATAAAAAAACGAGTTATTTATTTTTTTGAGTTGTAGTTGAGAGTTTTAGTTTTAACTTTATTCTTGTTTAATTTCATTGAAAACAGAATTCCGTAGATGTATCGAAATTATATGCATTCGACTCACGATTGCAAACTCGTCTAGACAAAGTCTGGAAAGGGACTGGAGATTAAAGACAGCGGGATGAATAGAACGGGCCTAGAGTTGCTGAAGAAAGAAAACGAAAAATTCCTTTACGTAGAAAGGCTTGTGCGCTGTCACGTACACTGTATTCTTATTTAATCTTTTTGCTGCGAGGGTTTTGTGAACAAGCCTTTGCCTCTTGCAAAATAATGTTCCAAAGCTACAAGTAACGCATTATACTAAAGAAAAAGCAAGTTGCAAATGTATAGAAGAGAAGTAATGCAAAAGTAACCATAAGATTTATAAAACAGTAAATCTGTCAAACATTAA
Organism: Parnassius smintheus behrii; assembly: GCA_036936625.1. Classification (NCBI taxonomy): domain Eukaryota; kingdom Metazoa; phylum Arthropoda; class Insecta; order Lepidoptera; family Papilionidae; genus Parnassius; species Parnassius smintheus. The sequence continues at coordinate 27,797,498 of JAUPFT010000019.1, read as the reverse complement.
AATAATTTATATTTTAATGATGTTATATTTGAATTGAATTGATGTATCATTTATTAACATTATTAATATGGCTTCACAATGCAAGAACCATAAACTTGAACAAACGACAAACGAGATAGGCGGGATACTTTTTACCACTCAAACTCCCATAAAAACGCAAGCCCTGAATTAGCCCGATTCTTTGTCACCCCTTTTGAACAACCCTAAAATTTCTACTACGACCGTCTTTGTCTAACAATAACCACTACATTCCCATCCGTTAAACTGCATCAAGGAAAAACAACGTAAAACCACCCGAGATGAAACGAGATAGAATAAAATATATGCACTAGTAGAGGCGACAGAGAGAACTGTATATGTAGTAGTAGCCATGGACATACATTTTGTTCTGAGAGTGAAGGAGAGGAGAGTAACCCTCGTGTGCGAGTGAGAGAGGTACAAAATTAACCATCAGAGGGGAGAGGAACCGAGCTTCTTCAGGCGGGGTGGCTAGTCCGCATTCGACCGCGCTAGAGTTAGTGTCGGCTCTCCGTGAACCTTTAAACGAGCGATTGAAGTTGTGAAAACATTTTTCTAGTGCGACATCGTAGTACATATATTTTTAGCTACTTTACGTTAATATTTTTCCTTCTCTTATACCGTATCGTTCGAGAACTAAACACAGTTTTCTTAATGTGATAAAAGAAAACATTAAAAAATTATAATGAATGTCCTAAGAAAAGCTCAAGGACAAATTTTAAAGTTTCTGTTTTAAAATTTTGAAACGTTATTATGACAAATATTCCACAATCAGGATTTAAGTGTTGGTTATGATAGACAGAAAATAATTATAAACTGACTATATACCTAGGAGTACCAAAGAATATGAGTGCCAAAATGTTATTATATAGTTTTTCTTTATTGCCTGTTCTAATATCATGGATTGGAGTGCTCGCTGAAGAGGAAGTATCATCTCCTTTGCGTGTAGCACAATGTAGAGCGACATGTTTGCAAAAGGTAAGGCTATAAAATTTCTATAAATTTTGTAAACAAGTTCTCCTAATGGTATCGTAACTGTATAATGGTAAAAGCCTTTTGTTGCCCGATCTTAATTTGTTATAAACGATTGCAGTTAACGCCAATTTTCAGGCCCACATATAAATACAGTGCTATATTCATTTCGTTCCATTGAGTTATATAAATCAATGTTTCGTTCATTCTCATTTGTCTCTCAATCAATCACACGAAAGCTACTCGTTAGGCAGTCGACGGGCGCTTCATTTTGCAGCTTCAACATAAATGTATCACAAACTTAGTCTGATTTATCATCTAGAGCTTTATCAACACTTACTACTCGTACCATATGAAATTGTAAACCAAGCACTGGTTCTATTAAGTAAAAATTACTATTAACCTGTTTAAAAAGAAACACTGAACATAAAAGCAGTAACGGCTAATAGCCTCTTTTTTATCCGTCGCCTTATTAAAATTTTTGATTAATAAAAAAACCTTGTAATTTTAATTATTTTAAATGAAAAGAAAATCTCAGAAAATTTTTAATCTCATTTATACACGTGTTTATTTGAAATTATATTATGTACAAATATTGATATTGTCTCTTATTAGTACGTTATCTTTTTTTAACTAAAACTTGCGAATACCTTACGAACTGTCATTATAGTTGGTAGCCTGTAACACCTATGCATTCTAAATAGTTTAACGGCTTCAATAGAGTGCTAAGAGTAGGTCAACCCACCTCAGCCGAACTCCTAGCTATAAAAGCTATACAGTAGTAATTTCGACTTTTTTTGTTAGAAATATACAGAATATACACATGTATGACAAAGTTTATTATAATAGAATATTGTGATCTTTTCTGTACAAACAAAGGACTGACAGAATTTGCAAAATACCGTCGTTGAGCTACAACTCGAATTTATTTCATTAACTTGACCATTTATTGCCTGTCCTTGCTAACGAACCCCAACCGCCGTGATACAGTAGTTTAGATTTATGCATGATATGTTTGCCTTTCTATTGGTATAAATAATTTAAATAAAACAGATGGTACCTCATATTTTGATATTTATATATTTTATCCGTTCGTAATCTTAATAATAATGAATTCAGACTTTTCACTTTATTTCACTTACTAATGATTAATATGTCGTACGATTACTTATGTGCCGAGGGTTCCGTTTGATTTGGAGTTTTCTTACTCGTACAACTTCTCTGTTGAAGTGTTTACCTCCGGCGTTTTTTCCGCATCGATACGACTTAGGGACCTCCAAGAGAAGAGCTTCCTCCTTTTTAAAAAGCCGGCAACGCATCTGCAATTCCCCTGGTGTTGCGATTGTTCATGGGCGGCGGTAGTCACATAACATCAGGTGAGCCGCATCCTCGTTTGCCCCTTCTTCTATAAAAAAAAAAACACATTTCTGCTGTCAAATAGCAATGCATGCACTGCTTTTATCTGGTTCAAGGGGTACAGATACCCGGTATTATTTAAAGGCTGTAAGGCATTTCATCTTAGTCTCCAGAGGTGACGCATCTATATCCTTTTTAGTTTGAAGGTGGCTGGAGGTGACTGCGGTAGCTAATACCAGGTGGACTATTAGTTTATTTGTCGCTTCATTTTTATTAAAAAAAATAATAGAAAACTCAATTTTTCAAGATCAATTAGGAGCTTTCTGCATAGTATAAAAAGCAAGCAACTTTCATTTACCTAATGTCAACATCTAAAATTCTTAATTTTTTTTACGTGGTAGAGCCATGCTGCAATTATATTAGTAGTATAGTTGTAGTACGAATGGGTCGGCTCGACCGGGGAAGGACCACGCTCTCACAGAATACCAGCGTGAAATAGTAGCTTAATGCTGCTGTATTTCGTATGGTGAGTGTAGAGAACCGGAGACCCTTTTTACTGGAAATGAGGCATTCCATCTCAGTCCTCATGGGTGACAACGCATCTGCATTTTGATTTGCAATGGAAGATAGATGTAGATGTCTATGGGCCACAGCAACCACTTACCATCAGGTGGACTGTGTGCTCGTTTGTCACCCTATTCTATAAAAAAAAAATCTGCAACTCTAATGGTCGCTACACACGGTCAGTTCCACTGATTATTCCAACTGATCAGTTCAAACTAAAACTGTGAATATTTCTTAAAATTTTGGATTTTTTATATATCGATAAATAAACTTATATATAAAACTCCGATATTGATATATTTATAATTATCAATATATCGAAATTTCAATATTTAAAAAAATATCAACAGTTTAATTTGAACTGATCAGTTGAACTGACCGTGTGTGACGTCCATAAGGGATCTGCTCAACTAAGGAGCGACTTTTAGTACAGCGGTAATGGTGTAAAACAGTGACATAACGCTTCTGTATTTCGTATTGTGAATGACGAGAACTAGAGGATCCTTTAAACGGGTAGCATATTCTATCGTCTTTGGACTGACAACGCATCTGTAATTTAATTCTTAATAGAGTATTTTTTATTCGTTATAAAATTCACTGCTGATATATATAGTATATACGCGTAAACTTAATTACTTCTTTATCTTCGCTTTAGTTGCCACCCTAGCCGTCAAGTTGGTAATCGCAATTTTAATTATTTGTAATTATTATTAGGACAATGTCGCTGCTCACCTCCTTTTTATTTCTTTATGTTGTTTTCTACGACATCAAGGAATAATGTGAGTTAATGGACATTCTCATGCCGTCACTACACATCAGAACGAGTAAAGATGTAGATGTCTATGGGCTACGGTATCCACTTTACCATGAGGTGGATTGTGTGCTCGTCCGTTAATTCTTACTGTTATTAAAAATAACATTAGCACTGTATACTGATACTAATCACAATATTTAAGTATCGCTTGTTGCTTATAAAATAATATAATAATAATAAATTATCATTGAACGTCGTGGAGCCTCGCTGCAGCTATATTGTGGTTGTAGCACGAATGGGTGGGCACAAATAGGGAAGGACCCCGCTTTGATAGAATAATAGCGAAAAATAGCAACTTAATGCTGCTTTGTTTCGATGGAGTCTAGAGAACCGTATAACCTTTTTACTGGAAACGAGGCATTCCACCTTAGTCTTCAGGGGTGACAACACAGCTGCATATTGATTCTTAATCCCAGACATTATTATCAGGTAGACTATACGTGTGATGTAACCTTTATTTTATAAAAAAAAACTATATCTATAAACACATAAAAAGGTGAAATTCGGTGGCTGTGTAATAGAGAATATAAAGAAAGTTGTATTCCTTAGGTTCCACTTTTTAAAAACTATTTATGGGGTAGCAGATGGAAGATAAGCTAAAAATTTGAATGTGAAAGATGTTTCTTACTCATAGCGTTCTTGCTGACTTAATTCTTCTGACACTTATTTTAAATATTTAAAGTATTTTTGTAAATTGTTCGTAATATTTTTACTTAATCAATATTTCTTCGTTGTAATCCGTATGTAATTTGGTAATTATTGTGTTTTAGTATTAGTTTCTTTTACTTACGTTATGGTTACAGCCATATAGTATATAAGTCCCAATGGTGGGCATAGACCTCCTCTCATTTTCTGAGAGGTTTTAGGGCAAGGAAATGCGAAATGGCTGCCGAACGCGCTGGCTAACTACACATGTCTTCGAAATATTTTTCCTCTTATTTCTCAGACATGCAGTTTTCCTCACGATGTTTTCCATCCCGGTTCATCTTTCATTGGTGCCGGGGGGATCGACCCGGGGTTGCTCGCATACTGTGAAATTTACAGCTAGTACTTAGCCACTGAGCTATCTCTACTCATTCTTGCTTAACTAATTTTTTCATGTTGAAACTCTTCCACAACAGCTAAGTAATCTACAATTTATTAAATATAATTTAAACAAATAATGAATTATTCTATTGAGTTTCTTCAATGATTTAAAATATTGTGTGTTTAATTTAAATTGTTGTGTCATTCTATTTCTGCCGAACGATAAGTTAGCAGAAAATGTACGTGTAATATGTATATATATCGTTCAATATTTACAGATAGTATTTATCTAAACAGGTTATGTTATTTATTTGAACCATTCTGAACAGGTTGCCCGCTGTTATCGCTATCGGGACTATGCGTCCATAAACGTAATTTGTATCGGCTATCCCCTTGAAATCGGAATAAACTTATTTGTTTCAACTCTGCACAACGATTAAACGACGATGCAATAAAATTTTATGGTTGGAATTATTTTTTAAATACAATTTGCATTTAAATTCATTTACGACACCTTTAATGGAAATAAGAACCAGATTTAAGAAGCGTTTATTGAAAGTGAAATAACAATATTGAATTTAATGATATGACTAACAAATGACATACTTAATATAATAATGTGTTTTGTATGTTAAAACGTTTGCAGTTTTTTATATTTATAATAAATAACTTGACACGCAAGTTATTTTTATATCATAAGTTAACTGTACATTGCTTGAAACGGATTCGATAGCAATATCATTTTGGGTAGGTGCACGATTGAACTTAGCGTATTATTGTACAAAAGTTTTAGGGTCATATTTACCATCTAGCCGTCGCTCATGTTATGCCTTTGAAAGTCGTATTTATTGACATACTGATACGATTGGTTGACTGCAGCCTAACACCTAATGAATGGATACATCCTTTCTTGCATCACAAAAAAAGCGAATGTTGTTTAATTTGACTGTATTTTGTTTTGTATGTCAATATCTTCGCAAATTGTTAACCGATTTTGGTGGACATATTTTTATTTAAAGAGGCCATACGACAATTGAAAGAAAAAAAAATCCACTCCTAATTGCAGGGGAAACAAGGCTAGACGATATTCCAGTTGTTACTATTTTGTGATAGTTAATTTATAGTCCAATCGAAATGGTCAAAATAGTAACCTTTTTATAAAAAGCAAACAATAAAAGCTTCTGAAGTCGGGAGCTTTAATTTTTCGGTACATATTATATTAAATACCAGCGTGAAATAGTAGCTTAATGCTGTGTTTCGTATGGTGAGTGTAGAGAACCGGAGACCCTTTTTACTGGAGACGAGGCATTCCATCTTAGTCCTCACGGGTGACAACGCATCTGCATTTTGATTTGTAATCGAGGATAGGTGTAGATGTCTATGGGCCGCAGCAACCACTTACCATCAGGTAGACTGTATGCTCGTTTGTCACCCTATTCTATAAAAAAATGCTTTATCACCGACCTCAGAAGCTATTATGGGGAAATTATTTTGAGCTCTTTGAAGTCTTTTTTACTTTTTATTCAAAGTAAATTTTTTGAGTAACTTTTCCAGTTAACGAACACACTCCGCTGCTGACACTTTTATGTAGAGTTTCTCTCGTATTATTTTTTACGATTTTCGCTATAAAACATTCCATGCAAGTTGGTTTCTAGAGTCAGTGAGATACAGTAGCCTCACATTACCAGGTGGGCTCTCTAATGAAAAACTTAAAGAGTTGATTGAATTATCGGTAATACATACAATAAGTTAACTCTTGTAAGATTATGAAAACACAAATATGCATTCTGTACATTGTCAACATTGGCCATACATAGCATACAGTTGATAAATAAATTCTTTTACCGACACCATTCACGTATTTTAATTATATAATAGCCACTAGATATCCACTAGATGTAGTGACGATCTTTGACAGATATGCAGGTGGCTTAGGGCCATGTGATGACGTAATAATTTTTCACATTCACACTCTCATTTTCGCTGAAGAATTTTATCTTTCTTTATAACGTTCAGATTTATGTTACAGATAAGGATGTAACAAAAATATTTAAAGTCACAAATTATAATTTGTGACTTTCAGAGTATCATCTAAGGTGTTGAACTTTACATACCACCATTGAAATAATACTAGTTTTTACGGAATTTATCGCGTATATTTTACTTTTTAATACCCGACGTTTCGAGAGCTTTACAGCACCCATGGTCACGGGAAGGACTGAGATGTTTAACGTCCAGATGTCATAGTTAACCGCGGTTACCATAGATTAAAATTTAACTTTTGTTCCGATCTACACAGTATGAACTTATGGTATCATGAAGTCTTGCAGTTGCATGCTTGGGTTGGGATTTAATTTTATTTTTTTTATAGAATAGGGTGACAAACGAGCACACAGTCCACCTGATGGTAAGTGGTTGCTGCGGCCCATAGACATCTATATCTATCTTCCATTGCAAATCAAAATGCAGATGCGTTATCACCCATGAGGACTGAGATGGAATGCCTCATTTCCAGTAAAAAGGGTCTCCGGTTCTCTACACTCACCATACGACATACAGCAGCATTAACCTACTATTTCACGCTGGTATTCTGTGAGAGCGTGGTCCTTCCCCGGTCGAGCCGACCCATTTGTGCTACAACTATACTACTAATATAACTGCAGCATGGCTCTACCACGTAAAATGCAAGATGCAGGAGTGTACAAGCTTGATTGTGAATATGGTCTCTCCTACATAGGGCAAACTAAAAGATCAATTAAAACCCGCGTCAAAGAATGTATAGCTGATGTGAAGAATCGACGCTCCGGGAAGTCTGCAGTCTGTGAACATGTACAGGATCTACCCCGTCACTACATCAGATTTGATAGACCACAAATCCGAGCGAGGCTATTGAAATCAAAAAACATCCTAATTTCTATAGAGAAGATGGCTGGGTGCTACCATCTGCTTGGGATCCTATAATAAATAAAATTAAATCCCAACCCAAGCATACAACTGCAAGACTTCATAATACCATAAGTTCATACTGTGTAGATCGGAACAAAAGTTAAATTTTAATCTATGGTAACCGCGGTTAACTATGACATCTGGACGTTAAACATCTCAGTCCTTCCCGTGACCATGGGTGCTGTAAAGCTCTCGAAACGTCGGGTATTAAAAGGTTAAATATACGCGATAAATTCCGTAAAAACTAGTATTATACCACCATTGCCTATCATAAATCTACTGCTGAACATAGGCCTCTTCCATTGATTGGCAAATAGGAGGGATGTTTGCCGTAGTTTACTTCGCTTGGTAAGCGGGTTTGCAACTGCAGCATTCGTATTATTTTTAGGTTGTTATCAGAAAGGTGCTGCTGCCCCTCAACTGTTTCATCATGTCGACGCCTAAAAAAAGTACGTTATAATTCTTTTTCAGATTTTGTATCAGATTTATAGTAGTTCATGGTTTTGTATTAAATTACTTAATACGTGCGAAGAAACCTGCATTGCCGAAAATACAATTTGCGTTTTCTAATTATCGCATGCTCGGCGGTGAAGAAATTTATTGTGAGAAAACACAAATAAGGAAAAAAGCATTTAGTTCGTCATTTAACCTGAAATGACATTCATCGTCACCCTTCCACCATCCGACAACCAGCCGTTCGGCCAGTCTTTACCCCTTTATTGTCGATAGAAGACGCATTCGACCTGAATGGTTTGCTGCGTTATCTGCACAGATGGTAATCTGTGGTTGTCTGTAATTGGTACAGTAATGAATTAGAATAATTTGCCTGCATTTGTTTTTCTATTCAATCAAAATAATTGTCTTTGAGGTCAATGCGATTTGTCATCTTTACTTCACATCACCACTTACCATCAGGTAGGTTAATAGTCAAACAGTGGCTTAAAGTAGTTAAAAACTGTTTCCCCAGTCCGACCGACCTATTCAAACTGCAGTCATATTGCATTTGATCCGTGGTCATAACATCTCTATCACGGCTCTATCACGAAACCATTTACCATTTAAAACATTCAGTGTCTATGCGCCGCATAGACTGGTAGTCTTGTTTACTCTTACGATTTGTCAGAGTATTATTGTTTTTTTTTATTTTCATAGTGTCTCTTTTAAGAAAAGTCCAAAAAATTATAGGAAAATTTTACAATCCAGGCAGGATTGTAAAATTGTCTTATAGGAAACTAACTTGAATTATACACAAATGATGAGCCAGTTCGTGTTATTTCAGAAAAAATGTACTTATATAATTTTCATAAATAAATAATTTCGTAGAAAAAATGACCCAGACGACCTATATTGTTAAATTCCATTTATTGTATAAAAACGGAAAACCTGAAAAAAGATTTGTCAAAGTTACATATACACGAATTTTTATACTAACATTTTATAAAGTAATAAAAGGAATTAATAATTATTAAATACTTTTATTTATGAAATAATTAAAATAATAATTTTATACGAAACTAATCCTTCGTACGAGTATTTTTATAAAAGCTTTTATTATTTGCTTCCTTGTTTAATTTTCGTTGTACCCATATCATGCATCAACTGCATATTTCAAAATTGACATCTGCTGATAATCCAAGGTATTCGCTATAATCACGCGTCGTCATTTTTTTGTGCAATCCTTCGCATTTAATGGGCTCTTTTTTGTTAAAGTCTACCTGCGACTAAGGCCTCGAACAATGTGCTGTTCCAATGTTTTATTTTTTATTTTATTCGCTTAGGAAAGGATGTGCGTGACGCTTCGTAAGGCGGAAGGATAGGCGGCCCTTGGTTGTAAGTCGTCATTATTAGGATGCCATTAACGATCATTCTATACGTTAATCATTAATAATGATATTATTGCCTTACTAAATTTTAAGCATTTTTATATAGATGGGATTAGGTTGGAATTAAAATAGGTATTATGTATTATTATCTTTACAAAATGTTATCTGGCCCCAAACTCTTATATCAAAAGATGCGTTGGCAACTAATTGTTAACATTCGTTAAATAAATTTAAGGTTTTCATAGTAATTTGTTTTCTAAATGCAGCAGCTTTTATTTTTATTATGCCGTACTACCAGTAAAAGGTCTCATTTAGGCTTTCGTACAAAAGAATTTGTTAAAAAAAACCTAGACGGGTACATTGTAATGCCGCCTTACGCTGTCGCCAGAAACTATTTCTTCTATTGTATCTCATTGCAACATGGTCCTTTTTAAACATCGACTCTTTTTTTTTCTATTTCTTCTTAAACTTTTTTGTCGCTTTCTTGTATGAAGCGTGCCTCCCTCGATGGTGAGGCGGACTTTAAGGACATGTGATGAATTTTAAAATGTGTCTGCAGTAAGTGCCAAGATATGCTTATGAGTACAGAAGAACGTGAGTCTCGTATTCCAAGTCTTCGTGTTTTCATAACTTTAACTTTTATTTTTAGGTATTAATTTAAGATTAAAGAAAATTAATTGAATTACGTTATGTAGTTTTCACTTTTCATTCAATCTTGTTTTATTAGGTACCATCATTTAATGCTTTAAACCGGCACATTTTTGTACTGTTATTCAGGTTACCGTAAAGTTTGCACAGTTTAAATTGTTTGATTGCGTTTTGGATATAAGAATCCATAAAACTAAAAAGTTATGCTAAAGATATAACAAGAATAATAATTGCCAGTTCACCTTGAAACTTGAGCATTGCAAAAAATAAGCAGTAACGAGTCATTTGGTTCATCGCTAAATTTCGATTGTAAATTTAGTAGCGTTCTAACCTGGTCCTACGGTTCTTTTTTGAGTTGATCGATGCCTTATTTTACCGCTACTAAACTCTATACAATAGGTACTACGGTAGAAATTCATATAGTAACAAAAACCAAAAAATAGCACCCGAAGATTTCGGATGCACGTCCTCGGGCCACGTAGCGCTTAGAAAAAACAAACGAGAAAGTCAACGCCGAAATGACCTGCGTTTTTTGTTCATGGTTTTTTTTTGTTACGTTTGAGTTCATTTGGAAGTAGCTATGTCCGTTGCTTACTGAATTACCGTAAATTGCCTTTGCTTTTTATGGGTTGAAAAATATTTCCTTTGTGTTCTGTTGGGATTGTAAATCGGATGTTTTAAAACTAGCTTTATTTAAATTTTTCGAAAGTACACATTTAAATTATGGTGCGCTAATATAAACCAAATATATTACAATACTGCTTAGTTTTTATTTTAGATGGTAGGTCTCTGTTCTGAGGACAGAAACAAAAACATAAAGTTGTATACTAAAATTAATATATTACGAATAAAAACAAACAAACAAGCGTTGGCAATAATTAGGAACATTTCGAAAAATCAAATTAAAACAACAAACCACATTAAACCATACGACAGTCGAATAAAATATTTACTAATATACTAATAATGTCAACTGTCAAAATGGCGTCGATAAATTAGCGCCCTTTTCACCTTTTATTATTTTATTAACTGCTGAAGAGCTATCGTATCACAAAGACATTTATGCAAATAAGGCTGTAGTTTTTGAGTTATTAGAAAGTGACCGTATTAACCGGATGACAATATTACCCTCACGTACAATAAACGAAATTATTCCTCATTTTTTTTTGCGCCCGAAGCAAATATGGGCAACCCTCCGGACAGCGGGGGAGGGAGGCGGTGAATGCTCATAGCATACCACGCAGCCGGCTGCGTGGTTATGTGGAGACTTTTACCCACTAAACACCGCCTTTTAGGAAATGGCTTAACGATCTGACTAGAGATCTCTAAGCCGTATACGAACGCGACCCTCCTTGGCAGAAAGGAGGGCGCAGGAATTGCTATACGATGTCGTCTTCACCCACTAATGTACGTGCAGGTATCGGGCCTCGGGGTGTCCCCCATTGCCCGGGTGTCCTCATATCCCATTACTATGGGACAGTCATTAGGCCTATTTTAGGCTTGATAGCATACACGGGTTTTTCGTATAATGGTTGTAATTTCCGTAGTTGTCCGACTACGGAAAAAGAGGTTATCTGATTGAGTCAAAGTTGGCCTTTCAGCGGCATTGTGGGTTGTTACTCAACTCTCTAATCACATATAGAGAGGAGTTCTCTTGGAAGAGGTCGCCCGTCCGGTGGCCGGGTATGCAACGGCGCAAAGCCGTTGAGGTGTTCGTGTGGCCCGTTATCGGCACAGTCAAACATGCCGCGTGCTAACCGGGCCACAAAGTCGTGGATACTCTCGACCTTCAAGTCGGCCGCTATCACGTCATTCCGGACGTAGCGACCTGCTCCGACGATCGTTCTTAGAGTCAGATTCTGCTGGGCCTGTAGTCGCCGCCTCAGAGGGTCGCTCAGAAGTGCGTACCAGGCCGGTGCAGCGTAGGTGATGATGGTCCGGATATACATCTTGTATATCCGGAGCTTGGTTCTTATTGGCAGCTTGGATGCCAGGACCGGCAAGAGCGTCGCCCGCGCACATCGGGCCCGGCGGACGACGAAGTCGACGTGCGCGGTCATGCGCAGCGTCCTGTCGATCCTGCACCCAAGGTAAGTTACAGCCTTCTGGTACGCAATCTCCTGGCCGTTGAGGGTCAGCGGAGGTGGAAAATTCCTGAGACGGCGAGTGAGCAGAGCGGTCGTCTTACCAACGTTGACGACCATCCTCCACTCATCCAGCCATGGTGGCAGCAGGTCCAGCAGACGCTGCATCTTGGCAGTGGCTATGTGGGCTCTTCTGGACGAGGTGAAATAGGCGCTATCGTCCGCAAATAGCGCCAGCTCAACGTCGTCCTCCCACTCTTGAAGCCTGCCTGCCAGTGTAGGTATGTCGTTGGTGTAAGCCGCGTACAGGACTGGAGACAAACAGCTGCCCTGTGGGACGCCGGCTTTAATGGATCTTGTTGCGGATTCGGCGTCCTCTACGCAGACGTAGAACTTCCTGTCTTCCAGGAATGACGCTATTAGCCGCAATATAGCAGGAGGGACACTGGTCTGTTGTTCCAGCTTAAATAATAATCCTACGTGCCACACCCGGTCGAACGCCTTCTCGATATCGAGAAAGACGCCCAACGATATGCGGCCACGATTGCACTCTGCCGCAAGCAGGTGCAGCACTCTTGTCAGTTGTGTAACTGTGGAGTGACCCCTCCTGAATCCGTGCTGCTCCGCCCGAAGTTGGATGCACGGACGGAGACGTCTTAGCAGCAATCTTTCGAACAGTTTAGCTATATGTGGTAATAGCGTGATCGGCCTGTAGTTGGCAGCTCTACGCCTGTCCTTCCCGGGTTTCGGCAAGACGATAATTTTGCCTTTTTTCCAGTCCTCCGGGAAGTGGGACAGGAAGAAACTCGTTTACTGAGCTACCCCTGAGCTATACGCGAAAGTGAGCCGCGAGCATTTGTGCGTCTGCGCAACTCAATTACATCAATATTATTCCTCATAAATGACAACGCATTTGTAACCTTTTTTTGTTCTCGAAGTTGGTTGCAGGTGCCTATTGGCTGCAGTAGACACTTGTCATCAGGTGGGCTGTAACTTGGTTAGTTACTTCAATTTCATATAAAAAACCTTCATTTCAGCCTCCACGCTTCCACTGCTGAACATGGTATTTCCCCGTTGTAAGGAAGTATTTTACGTTTATTGCTGTACTTGACTCGCGGATTGGTGATCGCAGTCCAGATGTCGCTCTTCCCATTGACTCGGTCCTCCATGGCCGGTCTGGGTACTTAATTTATTTTGTTATACGTCTGGCGTGAACGCGATGTTTGTGGAGCCATTTTTTTTATAGAATAAGTACCTACCGTCGGCGAATACTAAAACATAAGATGGGCAGTAGCATCTTCCTAAGAACAACTCAAAATAATAAAAAACTGCCTTTGCCAATTCGCCTGCCAAGCGTGCCAACTACTTTTTATAAAGATTAAGCGTGATAAACGAGCACACAGTCCAAATGAAGGTAAGTGGGTACTGTGGCCCATAGGCATATCTACATTTATCCTCGATTTATAATCGGAATGCAGATGCGTTGTCACCATTGTGGACTGAGGTGGAATATCTCGTTTCCGGTTAAAAAGGGTCCCCGGTTCTCTACACTCACCATACGAAACAGAGAAGCGTTAATCTATTTTACGCTGGTTTTGCTGTGGGAGCGTGATCATCCTCCGGTTGAACCGAGCCATTTGTACTACTCTCTATTTTATTAAAAAAATATTAAAATACGTATACTTACGTATAAATAATTGCGGAAGAAAAATAAAAAATTATAATAAATTTTTGTAAAATTAATTATACCCTAAATTGATTATAAAATTACTTGTTTTTTCATAAAAATAATGTTGTTAAAGAAAATACTGATCGTATAAATCTGTGAAATAAAAATATCAAAATTGATTTATGACAATTAAAATATCTTCTATGTAGTTTAATCAAATTAAATGCTTCTAATATAAAAACGTCTTAATAGCAATTAAAACACTATTACTTAAAAACGTTAAATTGATTTGGTATCTAATTAATTATGAGTAATTAATGAGAATTAAAAGGCTATATTATTTTAGTTTATTTTATTATACTTAAATCTATAGTAAGTTTAGTAGATCTGTAGTTTAGGAAAAGGGCAAACGTAAGCAGAGAGGCATTGGGTCGCGTTCCTACAGGCTCACCTCGTGAAGGGTGGCTTATCCAACAAGGCAGTAGTAATAGAGCCGTAGACGAGAGCAGGCGATTAATGATTCATGACCCTTCGCAGCGCAGTGTCATCAATATTATTCTGTTTGTATCTCGCGCGTTGGGCCCACCCTCGCCCGCGCCCCGTTCATACATAAATAAGCGCGACACGTCGTCTTCTCTGATTACATCGCGCCGATGTAGTGAGAAATAGTGTACTCGGATGCTGAGCCCGTCTTTTGTTCAATATATTCTCTGGAGACACCGAATGAATAGTTAACATAGTGTGCTTAGCGTGCATGTTTACGGTTTCGAATTTCTCTTAAAGATCCTAGATAAGAGAAGGTGTCGGAATTTATTTGTGTATCGGTAATAAGCTGATGTTACAATCAGCTTAAGCGTGGAGTTACGAGTATAAATATTGATACATATAATTTTCGAGTATACTTAGTTATCAAGGGCGGACTATTAAGTACATGTACATCATCATCATCATCATCATTACAGCCTTTCACAAGTCCACTGCTGAACATAGGCCTCCCCCAAGTAATGCCACAAAGCACGGTCCTGAGCCACCTGCATCCATCGACTTCCTGCATGTCTTACCAGGTCGTCACTCCATCTAGTGGGGGGTCGCCCTACACTACGCCTACCGGTACGAGGCTGCCACTCGAGAACCTTTCTTCCCCATCGGTTATCGGTTCTTCGAGCTATATGGCCGGCCCATTGCCACTTCAGCTTACTAATCCGTTGGGCTATGTCGGTCACTCTGGTTTTACTGCGGATATCCTCATTTCTGAGTCTATCACGCAGAGAAACATACATATATGTACTTAATAGTCCGCCCTTTGTTACACTATTTATTAAGGTGTCAGTAAAAAAAATTGAATAAATAATAATAATAATCGTTTTACTGTCTAAGCTACAACTAGACTACCGCTCTTACCTAGTCTTACGTTATCCGCCTGCTTCACGAGACCTAAATCAAACATTAATTAAATGTTAATAAATTTGTAAAAGTATCTCACATCATTTCTTCACATTTTATTAAAATGTCTTGAATTTAGTAGCAAAGTAAAATGAAAAACTTCGTGTAATTTGTGCTGTAACTAACCTTAACTTTTTTTTAAAATCAAAAGCCGAAGCGCATTACACGGCCGCGCAGCACGTCCGCGTGACGTTCCAATATTCATCATGTACATCAGCATAATATGTGTGTGATGTATGGACAATGTGCGATGTGGTGCTATTGTAGTCTATAAGCTGTATGAAAGACGGCTCACTGCTTGCGTTCCCTGTGCAGTGCGTGAGAACGCAAGAGGTGTGACAACTTTAAACTTACAATTGGTGACAAAACGCACACTGCTGCACAAGTCATATGTGGGCTGCCTCGTTGAACTAGTAGTTGTAGTAGTGCGACTGCTGATCATGAGGTCCCGGGTTCGAATCCCAGGTCGGGCCAAAAAAAAAGTTATTGAGTTTTTCCGTCAAGAATTTCTCAGTAGTTGCCCGGAGTCAGGATGTTAGCGGTGTCTCACCCCCGTGCCTCGAACAGCACGTAAAGCCGTTGGTCCTGCGCCTGATTTCTCTCCGGTCGTGTCGGTTTACTGTCCCATCGGATTATGAGAG
This sequence comes from Parnassius smintheus behrii, assembly GCA_036936625.1. Lineage (NCBI taxonomy): Eukaryota > Metazoa > Arthropoda > Insecta > Lepidoptera > Papilionidae > Parnassius > Parnassius smintheus. The sequence goes on along the minus strand of JAUPFT010000019.1, from coordinate 27,781,494 downwards.
TGAGGAAATAGAGAGTGCACCTGTGCTTGCGCATACACTTGGGCACTATAATCCTGTCCTGCGCCGATGGCTAGCCTCCGTTGAGGCAGGTCGCCGTGGCCGAAATTCGGTCTGGAGGACATTATAATTATTATATTATGTGGGCTGATAGCGGTGATGAAGGTTTGAAACCCAGTCAATACTTATTTCCCGTAAGACATCACCATCAATATTGCGGTGCATTACTATACCAGCACTCCTTATCTCCCGCGACTGCATCTTTTCCACCCTGTTATGTATTGCTGTCCACCAAGGCAGCCAGAGTGAGTTCCCCAATTTCAATCGGAGCAGCCACCTCAGACTGACCCTCCACCTCCAGATACGTGGTTTCTTCATTAGTGGGTGATTATGCCACGGCTTTGGTAGCCGTGTCCCGCTCCCGCCATGGCAAGGAATGAAACTGTATCCTACATTATACTCCAAATTAATGCTAAAGCGTAACATCGGGCAGTCAAAGTCCATCACTAGTTTAAAAATAAATTTGAAGGTGATGTGAGTCATACAAAATTTAAACTCGATAGCTTTCACAAAGATGTAAAATACACACTTGTTTGTTGATTTAAATATTGTAGTTAATAAGTGTAAACTGTTGTGATATGTTATTAAAATGTTTTATTACTAGAATAATTAGACAATATTTCATTTAAATGCGACATGGGTATGCCCCATTGCCTGCACACGAGTTGAAATAGTTCGGCGCCTTCTGACAATAATAGAAACACATCGTTACTAGAAATTACATGACGTTGTGTTGACCCAACTGATGATGTAGAGGCTTTTGTCACGCTATGCCTTTGTACCCCAGTCTCTTGATTCACACGGTTATAATTAAATGTTTACACTAAGCACTGGGTTAACACAAGTAAATAAAAAAAAAACTAACTCTCAAGTAAATAAAAAATCTGAGTATTCATAACTTCAATATCGTTGATATCCAATAGATTTTAAAGTAATTAAAGGATTATTAAGTTCATCTAATAAATATAATAAACGTAATGAAGGTAAAGTAATAAAGATTAATCTAAATGCTAAAATAAAGGAATAATAGTTTAAATTAATTCAATTATTTGTCCTTCTAATAATAATCTATTAATAAATTTATTAAAGAATAAAATAATAAAATAAATATTAAATAACCTACTAAAATAGTAATTATAACTAAAATAATTAATTTACAGCGCCCATGGTCACGGGGGGGACTGAGATGTTTGACGTGCCAATGTCATAGTTAGTCCGGCTACCTTCAGTTTTTTAATATTAATTTTTGGTCCGATTTACGCAAAACGAGCTTATAGTATCATGAAGTCTTGCAGTGGTATGCTTGGGTTTGGGTTTAATTTTGTTAATTATAGGATCCCAAGCAGATGGTAGCACCCAACCATCTTCTCTATTGAAATTTGGATCGTCCCCACCGTTACATTAGATTTGATAAACCACAAATTCTCGCAAAAGAACACCGATTCCTACCAAGGATGATATGCGAGGCTATTGAAATTAAAAAACATCCAAATTTCAATAGAGAAGATGGTTGGGTGCTACCATCTGCTTGGGATCCTATAATTAACAAAATTAAACCCAAACCCAAGCATACCACTGCAAGACTTCATGATACTATAAGCTCGTTTTGCGTAAATCGGACCAAAAATTAATATTAAAAAACTGAAGGTAGCCGGACTAACTATGACATTGGGACGTCAAATATCTCAGTCCCCCCCGTGACCATGGGCGCTGTAAAGCACCCGAAACGTCGGGATAATAATAAAAATAAATTAAAAGTAATTAAACGCGATAAAATCCGTAAATAATAGTTTTATTCAACGATTTGTTCTATTAAAGTCGAAGCACTCTTTCAAAAGAGTGCTTTGATTTTAATAGAACAAATCGTCTTCCTAATTTTAATCTTTCTTCCTAATTTTAATCTTCAAAGATTAAAATTAGGAAGAAAGAAGAAACAAAGGTGACAGACAAACAGACTCTTGCAGGTGAGGCCCCGTTGTAAATCACAAAACGATTTAAAAGTAAATTATTTAAATGTTATTTATTAAAGAAAAAAATCAATCAACATTTTCAAGATTTAATACATTTATCAATTTTTTTAACATATTAAAGTTATTTAAAATATATAAAATTATATAAAAAATGATGCAAATGTTTCAGCTGCAATACATCTTTCTTGTTAATACAACGGCATGAAACGAGCTGTTACATCCCCAATTTCACTGTCACATCACTATTTGTTGAAGTAAAATGCTGACTTGCAATTATTGCTGGTCCATTCAAATGCAATATTGAAAATCAGCAATAATTTTGCTATAAATACGCGAGACTTTCCTAAATTCAGTCAGTTGGTTGTTCTTTAGCTAAACTGCTCTCCAGCTACGGACCCGGTTCTTGCCTGCCGGCTGGTTACCAGTGAAAGCTAAGAATACACTCCGGGTCTACTCTGCCCTTCACTAGGGCTATCGCGCTGTTATAATCCAAGTCGCGTATAAGTTCATATAATAGTAGAAATTCTGTGTCCGAATTTGTGTAAAATTAAAATATTTAATTAATAAATAATTGTCGAAATTCAGTACTGTGTTTTTTTGAAACCTGGTCCGAATTGAAACAATTTTTAAAATCCACATTTGGCGAAACCAAACATAGGGATCACTTACTTTTAGACTTACAAAGTTGCAAACAAAAATCGAACGAGTCTGTCACACAGTATAGTTTACGAATAGAGACATACCTCACACGTTTACAGACGGACATAACACATTCCACTAGGGACCCTGGTGAAATAAGAGGCAGAATCGCCAGTACAGAAGACTTGGCGCTACATACCTTTTTACTGGGCTTACCTAGCCACATTTCAAATATCGTAAGGTGTCGTAATCCTACCTCTTTACAAGAAGCTATAAATCTCGCTATCCAGGAAGAAAAACTACAAAATTACATTCAATCTACTAGATCTTCCGAATATAGACCAAAATGTAAACTTTGCGGCAAGTTAGGCCATTCAGAAAAAACATGTTTTTTAAATCGCCGTCATATTAACAACTTTCAAAATGAAATCCCAAATCAGGCTCAACCTTCTACGTCTTCAAACTCGCAAAATAATAACTTTTGTAGATATTGTAAAAACATAGGTCATGACATATCTCAATGTCGTAAACGCCAATTTAACAACTCTCGTAAAAATAATAACTCTACCAATCAATTTCAAAAACAGGTACATAACCTCACACCTACAAGCGATTTTGATAATAAATTTGATAATCCAAACTCTGAACTAGATGAAAATTTAAACTAAATAAGGTTCCGGTTACGCGTCGTCCGGAATCTTCAACTCAAACCGACGCTTTCGATCTCTTAACGAGACAATTTCTCAATACTAAATCCTCTGAATCTAATACTAAATCTACTATAAGCACTGAATCCAATTCCAAATCCACTGAATCTAACACTAAACCTAGAAAATCCACTGTATCCAATACAAAATCTACTAAATCCACTGAATCTAACACTAAACCTAGAAAATCCACTGTATCCAATACAAAATCTACTAAATCCACTGAATCTAATACTAATTCTACTAAATCCTCCAAATCGAATACCATGTCTATTAAATCTAATAAGTCTACTAAATCTATTATATCAAATACTCCTACTAAATCCTCAAAGTACTTTACTACATTGGACCTGGTGTCAGGTTTCCATCAGATTCGCATGGATCCAGAAGATGCCCCTAAAACAGCTTTTTCTGTTCCTAATGGTCATTTCGAGTACACTAGGATGCCTTTTGGGTTAAAAAATGCGCCAGCTACATTTCAAAGACTTATGAATACAGTCCTCGCTGGTCTTCAAGGTCTCCACTACTTCATATACCTTGATGATGTAATTATATACTCTCACTGCCTCTCTTCACACATAGAAAAACTTAAATTAGTCTTCGATGCTCTCAGAAAGCACAATCTTAAGTTACAACCAGATAAGTGCGAATTCCTACGACGAGAAGTTGCGTATCTCGGTCATATCATCACTGATAAGGGCGTCTCCCCAAACCCTGACAAAGTTAAGGCCGTATCCAAGTATCCAACACCCAGAAACCCAAAGGAAATAAAATCATTTCTCGGGCTAATAGGATACTATCGAAAATTCATAAAAGATTTCTCCAAAATTACTAAACCCCTAACTTCACTACTTCGTAAAGATGCTTCTTTCAATTGGACTCAAGATCAAGAAAATGCTTTTAATACTCTTAAATCGATGTTATCTAGTGCTCCTATTCTTCAATATCCCGATTTTTCTAAAGAATTCATTCTTACTACTGACGCTTCTAACTATGCTCTAGGTGCAATACTTTCACAAGGAAAAATTGGCGAAGATCTTCCAATCGCATATGCCTCTCGAACCCTCAATAGAGCCGAAGGTAATTATAGCACTACAGAAAAGGAACTTTTAGCTATTTTATTCGGTGTAAAAACCTTCCGACCCTATCTTTATGGACGCAAATTTAAAATTGTGACTGATCATCGACCTCTTGTTTGGTTATTTAATTGCAAAGACCCTAGCAGCAAATTAGTTCGATGGAGACTTAAGTTAGAAGAATACGATTATGAAATTGTTTATAAATCTGGGAAAACTAACCTCAACGCTGATGCACTATCTCGCCCTCCTATAATATATCCTATCAATGATATAGATCTTACTAACGATATTACATATGCCAAATTTCTTCGATCTCGCTCTAGTCCTACGGTATATAGTACGGAAATCCGTGAATTTAATCAAAATCTGTTAAGAACACCCTGCTCTACAATCGCGTATCCTACTTCTATTGATCTAGACTCATCTAATCCTTACTGTGAAGAAATTATTAACCTCCTAGACGACAAAGAATCTTTTATAAATTCCGAGAAAGAACTATATTCACTAAAGGATACTAAGGTTAATAATAAATTATATATCCATATGTTTACTAAAATTCATCACTATGATTCCTGTACTTATAGAGAATTATTTAAGGTGTTAAACTGTCTCCGAAATGAATTAATTATATTCCATCCTGATGTAAAAGAAATTTCTATGTCTGATTTTTCCAATCCATTTGACAAACTAGAATTTATTATAATTTACGAAATCATATCTTTTATTTTTCATAACACACATATTAAAATTAATATCTACCACAATAAACTCATTTATCCTAAGCCTAACGAAATTCCTACGATTTTAAGAGATAATCATGACTCTCCCATTGGTGGACATATTGGTTCCACACGTTTGTACAATAAACTCAAAGATTCTTTTTATTGGAAAGGTATGAAGAATGATATTGAATCATATGTTAGGCGGTGTCCACAGTGCCAACAAAATAAAGCTTTACGTGCTTGCAATAAAGCTCCGATGGAGATTACCTCTACATGCCAGGAACCTCTCCAAAGAATAGCAACTGATATCGTTGGCCCTTTACCCGAATCAGGTCCAGAAAAATACAAATACATAGTAACGTTTCAGGACGATTTAACAAAATACTCCATGGCTTACCCTATTAATAATTCAACAGCTGAACAAACAGCTGACTGTTTGATAAAGTTTATTTCTCATTTTGGTATTCCTAAGACTCTTTTATCTGACCAAGGTGTTCATTTTATTGCCGAAATATACAAACAAATAACTTCTCTTTTCAAAATAAAACATCTTTTTTCTACTCCATACCATCCTCAAACTAATGGCGCTCTAGAAAGAAGTCACGCCACATTGAAAGAATATTTGAAATCTTACGTGAACGACAATCAAGATGATTGGCATAAATATCTCCCAACTGCTCTTGTATCATATAATTCGTCTGTTCATTCTTCTACTAATTTTACACCACATGAATTACTATTTGGTTGTAAACCAAACCTGCCAAGTTCCATTTATGATATCGAACCAACAATCACATACCCTGATTATATAAAAACTTTGAAACAAAAGCTTATAAATACTAGAAACATAGCCAGAGAAAATATCCGCCGTAGTAAAGAGAATTCCAAAATTTATTACGATAAAACACTAGAAATATTACTTATAATGTCGGAGATATGGTATATTTAAAGCAACATCATAGATTACGCAAAGCCCTTTCTAGCATTTGGAAAGGCCCATATAGAATTATTAAAGTACATAACAATAATAACGTTACTCTTTTAATTAATCGTAAACATGTCAGACATCATTTTGATGAAATTAAACCAGCCCATGATAATTCCCTTCCAGGGCCGTCGCGCCAGGACTCCTCGCAGGACCAGACATGATTACACCGATAACTAATAGTCCAGGTCTTTTCTACGATCCGATTGGTGCACTGAAATATTATAATAACCATTGGAAAATAGTTACATATTCTGATCTATCTTATATACAGCCTCATATAGAAACATTACAAAGAATTCTAGAAACATGTAAACAAATCTGTAATACACATCAATCTACTAAAGTCAAAACTGATTGCTGGAATATCCTAAGTCCTTTAGAGAGTCTTTTTATCAATGTTCAAAATAATTACATCTCTTTATCCCATTTAACTAATGCTAATAATACTCACAAATCTAAAAGGTCTGCCTGGATTGGTATAGGTGGTCCAATCTTGAAACAACTATTTGGTTCTCTAGACGAAGATGACGCTAAGGCTTTTACTGACGCGATTAATGCGGTTCAAGACGATCTGGCTTCAATTATGAAGGAAAATATTCACTTAATAACTTCTACCATTTCATCTTTTAACAATACTATTGCCAAACTTAACGAAAACGAAAATATTCTAAATAACAATATTCGAAATTTAGGCAAAATTTTAGACACTGTTTCAGCTAATACCAATAAGTTAGAAATAATATCACATTTATCAATGACTTTTAGTGCCTTAGAAAGTTCATTAACGATACTCAATTTTAACCTTGAAGATCTAATCAATGCTATTCTATTTGGGAAACAGAATGTAGTTCATCCATCAGTGCTAAGTCCAATACAGTTGTATAACGAACTAAATTCGAAAAATAATGACATCCTTTCTAGTTTGCCTTTACATTTATCTCTTGAGAATATTCATACAATAATAGATGTCGCAGAAATATCTTCATTTATCAACAAAAATAAACTAATATTTGCCATTAGAATTCCTCTAGTTACTTTTGTAGATTATAATTTATATCACATATATGCCTTACCAACTCCACACGACATTCAAAATCCAAATACTTTCGCATTAATAAATCCATCCGCAAAATTCCTAGCTGTGACACAAGATAAATTAACATATTCCGCGTTACAAGACTTAAGTGAGTGCAAAGTAATAAATAATAATTACTATTTGTGTAAACTAGGAAATATACAAAATAGTGTTGGAAATCCTATTTGTGAAGTGAGTATTTTAACTGAACATGTGAAAGGAATACCAAAATCCTGTAATTATAAGATTATATTAGGTGAAATAGATTTATGGCAAAGACTTAATAACAATAGATGGATATATGTCCAATCAGATATATCTAAGATATCTATAACTTGTGATGGTAAAATGAATGACTATAATATTGTTGGGACAGGTATTTTAGACTTACCTAAATATTGTAAAGCTTATCATAAGCTACTACAGTTTGTTCCGTCTCAAGAATTCGAAATTAAATTCTATGTTCCTAATCCGAATTTTAATATTATAGAAGACGATTGTTGTTCTAAAGCTACTGTAAATCAAACATTACCATATTTAACTCCTATTAAACTATCTCATGTGAATCTTGATTCGTTACAATATGCTTCACATAAGTTAAATCAAAATGAAACAGAACTGACTAAAATCGAAAATCAACCTTACCATATTAAGTACAGCCATTATTTTAGTATAATTACTACCCTAGTATCTGTCTCTGTATTTGGATATTTTTCTTGTAAATTGTATAAATGTCTCTGTCTTAATAATCGAAGAAACAGTACATCCTGTTGTATTAAAATTGTCAATACCTGTATGACTAAACCTCATACAAATATCCGAGCAAGGTCCAATATTGAAATGGCCAATACAAACTATGATACAGAAAGTACTGATTCTAATACACCAAGGCGAAACCTTGAGTTATTGTAAAACTTAAATGTAGAATATAATTATCATTTTTTTATTGCATTAGTATTATATTCCATTAGTCTTAAGTTGAAAGTTCTCTCCTCAAATTAATAATTTCTATATCGTTACCTGGATTATACTCACATACTCTATTCCGTATGTTCCGTTTTAAAGGGGGGAGATGTTACATCCCCAATTTCACTGTCACATCACTATTTGTTGAAGTAAAATGCTGACTTGCAATTATTGCTGGTCCATTCAAATGCAATATTGAAAATCAGCAATAATTTTGCTATAAATACGCGAGACTTTCCTAAATTCAGTCAGTTGGTTGTTCTTTAGCTAAACTGCTCTCCAGCTACGGACCCGGTTCTTGCCTGCCGGCTGGTTACCAGTGAAAGCTAAGAATACACTCCGGGTCTACTCTGCCCTTCACTAGGGCTATCGCGCTGTTATAATCCAAGTCGCGTATAAGTTCATATAATAGTAGAAATTCTGTGTCCGAATTTGTGTAAAATTAAAATATTTAATTAATAAATAATTGTCGAAATTCAGTACTGTGTTTTTTTTTATAAGTGCTGAATAGGACAATCTAACAGAGCGTTGGTTGGTAGTGGCAGTAAAACAATTAAATATCCCTTACGGGTCGAATTCAATGACGTTAAAGCCCGCGGAAGATACGCTCTGGTCCTGATAAATGATGCGCCCGCTACTGCTACAACGGTTCGCTTTTAATCCTAAAGCCACCATTGTGTTGCTGTCCGATATTTGACGTTAACCGTTTTCTTCCTCCATGAACGACACCTACGTTAATTTTTCGTGAGTAAGTTAATGGCGTCCTCAATTTTATCTACGGCCGTGATCAATTCAACAAATGACGAATAACTATTTTCAGTGTTCTGGGACGTGCCTATTTATCATTCAACAACTTAGAAAGATTTCTATAGCAATAAGATATCCATTTATTTCTTTTAAAGCATTTTGGGGACTTTGGGCAGCTTAAATTTTCATAGTATTAAACTAAAAACAAATGTACAGTCGTCAAACTTGTGGTGTCGATATATTTTATTGCAGTGAAATTTCTTTTATCACCGTAGTGGAGTAATTTATTACGGTATTAGAAAAGTAAAGTTTTTGTAACTTATTTTCGAAGCCTTATTTAACCTTATTATGTAAAATGTAAAATAAAAGAAGCCATACACTGTTACATGCTTAATTTTATATTTTGTAGTAGGTTAGTAAATACTATTTTATACATGATATAATATACTTCCTATTTGGTTAAGTTGAACATGACGGCTCGTGGGATTAAAAATGGTACATAAATATTTTATTATTAAACGTAACAAACATACATTAATTGTTTAGATTTATACTAATATTCGTGTTGAATTAGGTTTTGTATTATTCTATTAATTTCGTCTGGATTAAATAATTACGTGTCTATGATTTAGAGGACGTACATAAGTAATCGAATCAAAAATATTTTATTTAAATTTAGTATTAGAATATTAATATATTCAACGTAACGATCAAAATCATTATGGATTATGAAGTACTTTGTCGGCTTCAATATGTTTTTGAGCGCGAGCGGTTAGTTTGATTACGTATTTAATTCACCAGTAAACTATTCGAAATCATTCTCTACTTGATTGGGATTCGATTAGAAGCAGCTGCCCCCACTAAAAGCGTAGACTAAACCTTGCAGTCTGCGATGAAATGGAGATAGTTTTAATGCTCGGAAATTTTGTTTCAAAACTGGCGTTCCATCGACTAATCGCTTCCGTCGGAGTATTTGCTAAAGTTTGGCCAAAATTATGGTTAAATGTAAATTTTTATCAAAACAATTATTTTTGTTTTTATTTATTTAATACTCGCACACCATTTTCCGGTTAGTAACATAAATAGTAAGATTATAATTCAATGTAAAAGACATTCAAATTTGTTTAATGATAGTTAATAATATATTACTTTGTTTCTCTAACAGCGCCACATAAAACATTGTTTTTTAAAATATGTATCATAATACCTGTTCTTGCTAATTTGTATCTATTTTGGCAATTTCCAAATACTAAGTCTATACGCAGTGTTACACAGTTTTACACGAGTATACTTGACAAAACCTCTAAAAGCTCTTTAAGTTTTCTTTTAAGGCGATTTTATTAATATAACTTATAATATATTTACAATATAGCAAAGCTTTATGGTCGGCAGAGCTCTTGACAAAATGAAAATATATTAAAAATAAAATGAATTTATAAATTTTTGTAGACATCTTTTGGTTTATAAGATTCCATCAATCAAAGTTAATATTTAATAACAATATGTGATGTTTTAAAGAGTAAATGATTAAAATCTGTTAATATATATAACAACAAATGATCTCACGTGTACATATTCATATTCATTATACAATAAAATAGAAGGGGAATGAGCCTGAGTCCACTTCACGCACCACTAATTCAGCTTAAACAAAGAGAAGTAGGCTGTCCCGTATTGGGCGTGGCCAAAACTATGTATACTGCTGCGTAAACGCATCTAAGAAATTTTTAAAAAGGGTAGTGAACAGGAAGAAATAGGGGAAATTATTTTAATATATCTTTTAAAAAGATTCCTACTACAAACACAAATTATTCGTATTTTTATACACCAGCAAACAAGGTGTCAAAATTTATTGTTACCCTAAAATTCCACTCGGTTGCAGCCGACCCAAATCTCTTTATCTCCGCATTAATCTTTTAAAACCCATAAAAAGGAATCGTTAGATCTTACCAAATATTTCGTACGAAATTGATGGAGAGACCGTCACTTATCAAGAGCTCAAATCTTCTTTCGGCGATCAAAATTCCTAGAGGTGTAAAAGCATGATGCAAGTATGTGAATCAATTTTGACTCTTTATTGTAGATTTGTGAGAGCTTTTCAGTTATTATTTTTAGCGTGTAGTCACAGCTTGAGAACTCCCTACCCGTTCCCTGGGTGTCGTCAGAGCCGACAGGGGGAAATGGAAGTAGGCGATGAGCAGTAACATTGTTGCTGGTCTAATAACCAACGGCAGAAAACTCACCGGGTGTCGTGATCGCGCACATTCGGTTACGCTTTAACACATTATTATTATTAATAATAATAACAAAAAACCTCCGGGTGCCAAGCATGAAAACTATGGTAAGTATCCTTCTTATGAGGCTAGCTATGGGGGAGGCTTTTGGCAAGTGTTATAAATGAACGAATTAATTTGTATTTATTAAGTAATCTTAAATTAAAACTTTCCAGAACGCTAAAATTACTTGTAGTTTTAAAAAAGATTGAAAGTTTATGTAGTTTGGGAAAACAGAAAGGTCACTTTACTTTTTGTTTTATCTACGCCTTCCTAGAAGTTCTAATAATAACTTGAGTATGTATTATCACTACTGTGCAACCACTTAAAGTGTGAATCGATGAGGGGCCTCGCGTGGGCCGCTACACAGTTGGTATTCTTCTCACAAAAAACATGAGGCACCCCGTTGTTTCAGAGAAAAAAAAATAATGAAATATGTCTGTTTATAACGTTTTTATGTAAAACGTTGAGTGTTTTAAGTGCTGTATTCATAACGAACAACCCGTGGCGTTTAATAAAACTTAAGACCTAGAAGGCAGCGCGTGGATTTATATTTTAAATATAATATAATATTCCACAACCATCACACAACGCCATCTAGTCCCAAGCTAAGCAGAGCTTGTGTTATGGGTACTAGACAATTGATAAACATACTTATATATTTCTAAATACATAAATATTATAGATAAATTACACCCAGACACAGAACAAATGATCGTGCTCATCACACAAACATTTGTCCTGGGTGGGAATCGACCCCACGACCTCCGGCATAGCAGTCAGGGTCACTAACCACTAGACCAACAGGCCTGTCAAAATGAAATGAAAAAAATGAAATTCTAGTTCAATTAAGTATTGGTGTACAGAAATTAATGCAGCCGTGGTAGCTCAGGGGCTAAGCACTCGCGGTAAGTTTCACAACCCGGGTTCGATCCCCGCCGGCATCGATTTGCCGCCGGCATTTTTTTTTGCGCCCGAAGCAAATATGGGCAACCCTCCGGAAAGTTGGGGAGGAAGGCGGTGAATGTTCATAGCATACCACGCAGCCGGCTGCGTGGTTATGTGGAGACTTTTACCCACTAAACACTGCCTTTATGGTTTGGCTTACCGATCTGACAAGAGATCTCTAAGCCGTATACGGACGCGACCCTCCTTGGCAGAAAAGAGGGCGCAAGCGGCGAAAAGCCGCTTAGAAATGTGCCTAACCAAGGCAGATTAAGGGATGTGTTATGTGGGCTCGGCCTGAGCCGCCAGGAGGCAGTTCAGGTCAGCCGAAAGCTTGGTGGGGAGTCCGAGAGAGAGTTTCTCGGTCTGCGCACACTATAGCGAGCGATTACATGCTCGTCGGTTAAGGGTACTCTTAATTTGGCCCATTTTTAATATATCGCCAATTTCAGTTTCTTTTAATTAGTACGTTTTTATCAGGAATATGCTGTTGTCCATTGCCTTCTGCCGACTCTTACAATACCGAACATATGATTTCGGAAAGTTGATTCTCTAATGCCGGCGGCACTACAAGGTACAGCTAAAGAAAAAATGAAAGAAAGAAAGAAAGAAAGAAACACTTTATTTTGGCACAAACCGTTGATGTACACAACACAAAATTAAAAAATTAAAAAAATTATGACTTCTTATATTTACGCGAACACTACACAATAAATAAAACTAATTTTACGAATTTGAGAGCGGCGCCTAAACGCTAAATATTACCGATTCCTACCAAGGATAATTCGCGAGGCTATTAAAATTTAAAAAAAATATCCTAATTTCAATAGACAAAATGGATGGGTGCTGCCGTCTGCTTGGGATACTATAATTAATAAAATTAAATCTAAGCCCAAGCATACCACTGCAAGACTTCAAGATACTGTAAGCTCATTCTGCGTAGGTCAGACCAAAAATTAATATTTTAAAACTGAAGGTAACCGTGCCTAACTGTGACATTGGGAGGTCAAACACCTCAGTTCCCCCCGTGACTGTGGGTGCTGTAAAGCACCCACAACGTTGGGAATTAAGAAGTAAAAATTAAACGCGATAAAATCCGTATAATTAGTTTCATTTAACTTATTAAAAAAATACCGTTTAAATATAAAAAATGAATGTAAGTACATCTACTCTCAGTATGAGTTGTGGTAAACCACAAAGCTTCAGTGATGAGAGAAGCCTTGGAGAATACAGACCTTGGGGGAATAAATTTAGGGAATAATTATATAAAAAATGTTAAATCAAGAATCGTGAAGAAATTTTATTTAAAAAAATATTTTAGAATCTGAAATCCGTATAGTATATCAGGTGACTTTTATGAATTGAACAAAATGCAGTGCGTGAAGTAGCATGTGCATGTATCTTTCTTTTGATAAAGTAGTTAGTTCATTTAAAATTTTAGTCTCGACTCATGTGAGTAAACACAAACGACTAGAAGACAAGCTGGCGTAAATACGTGGTTGACAAAAATACCAATAGGGTGGCGAGCGATCTGTCTCAAACGGACGCCTCGCCTGTCACGGCCAATAGCACATATCAATGTAGCGTGCATTTGGCCACGCCACTCCAAACACTATTTTGGAACCACGAGCTGTGGATATTGTTCTTTGACTTGTAAGAATTAATCAAACAATACTGTATAGCGCTAACTTCGTGCTTTTATATTACATTGTTATAGTAGGATCAAATATAAACCGCTTTAAATTGTTGACCATTGTTAACATTGATGATGCCAAAATGTTTGACTAAATTCAATAAATACATATTAGTGAAAGCATTCTCTTTCAGTTAAGTCCAAAACTTAAGAATTATTATTATTATTTCTATCTAAGCAGACCAAGCGTTTTATTACTTCATAAAATGAAACTTTATAATCATTACTCAAACATTTAATTATCCATGGTTATACTGATAATAATTTAAACATTTCATTGCTGTTTAGTTTTACAAAGAATGGACAGGTTTATTATCTTCGACCAGATATTTTAACGAACTTAAGACTCACGATAAGTCTAAAATAAAAGCGGAACATGTTGGAACATTTTTTGTTCATCCGACACGCCATTTAAGTCACAATCGTAAATTTTATTGAAATGTCGCAACAGCGATCGCCGCACGAGATGTCTTGTCTTCGGGGACGTATTTATGCGTAATTCCTAAACAAATTGACGTGTTCGGGTACTCTCGGTGATGGGAGATTCTGCTTCACGATTTGACACTTCTTTTGAGACTTTTAAATATTTACGAGAAGATTTGCGAAATGAGAGAACTTTATCGTCTAAATAGAATATTATATTTTCATTGTACTCCTTTATAAAATGTATAATATAAAACCAGGTTATATGCAATGGAAAATCGGATTTAATGTTTTGTTTGTTGCTTTGAAATGTCACTTTACTGCATTGGCGAGCTTGTATGGCTTCGTAAGTCGTACAATATCAGATAACACAATAGCCCGTGAAATCTTTTTATTTGGAGTTTCTTCGTTTGTGTAATCTGTTGAATTTTTCATTGTGAGAGGTATCATTCATTTCATTGGATACGGAATAAATGCAGTGGTTTATTTCTGGAAAAAATATTCCTATGTAACAAACACAAATAAAGTTTTTCGGATTCTTTATCTTATATGAAATTAGAAGTATCTTAATATTTTCAGCCAGTAAAAAAAAGAGTTATTTTATGTAATAAGCAAAATTTAATGATTTGTAATTTTCCCAATCAAAATGAACAAAATAAATGTCATAAACTTGTTTGATGGCTGATATACCCACAGTGCAAATACCATGCATGGCCTTTCTCGGCATGGCTTCCTGCTGTTAAATGTTTCCATCTAAATAGCTATCAGCCACGTTTTATGCGACCCGCACCGGGTGTTCTTACATGTTTATTCCTAATCGGCTCTTAAATATCGTTATTTTTGGATTTGAATCGTATTCGGATGTGTTTATTTTTATTTATCTGTATCTTTCTTGTTTACCTATTCGTTAATGATTCTCGTTCCAGTTTCTAAAATTATATCCGATTAGAATCGCTTAAAAGCAATTTATGTTTTTAATTAAATACTTCCCAGTAAAATTTATGGTAAGCAGAAGTCACAACAATAATACATCTTGAACGTATTTCCTTTCTTGACCACTCGAAGGTTTATCTGATGCCGTAAGTAGTATCGGTGGAGCTATCTGGTTTTGTCAGACATCCGTTGTACGGTTTGTCCTTATCTACTTACCAAATAAAAGAATTTTTCGCCGAGTGTCGCAGCCTTTGCATCGAATATCGGCTCATTTTTCTGTCACTAGTGCTCGTTATTCGCTCGTATATCGTGTGACTTGCTAATTCTTCGATCACTGACACTTTGTTTCAACATAAATTATTTGACCGTACCGCTACCGAGTATCTCTCTCCGACTTACACAGCATATCTGGTGGTTCCTGCATTTTCTTGTATTCATTTTGCGTTCCGCCAGCTGTGTTTGCTCATTGTCTGTTCGACTTAAATTAAAAAAGATATATTTTTTCGGTCTGTCTTCCTCGCTTTATGTGACGTTAAGTTTGGAATGAAGTATTCTTATTGTTCCCGCATCCTACGTTTACGCAATGTTGCATAAATTACATTCACTTAAAGAGATTTTATTGTAATGATTTCTTATATTTACGCGAACACTACACATTGAAATAATACTAGTTTTTACGGAATTTATCGCGTATATTTAACTTTTTAAATACCCGACGACGACGTTTCGAACGCTTTACAGCACTCATGGTCACGGGCGGGACTGAGATGTTCAACGTCCATTTGTCATAGTTAACCGCGGTTACCATAGATTAAAATTTAACTTTTGTTCCGATCTATGCAGTATGAACTTATGGTATCTTGAAGTCTTGCAGTTGTATGCTTGGGTTGGGATTTAATTTTATTTATTATAGGATCCCAAGCAGATGGTAGCACCCATCAGCAACAGCCATCTTCTCTATTGAAATTAGGATGTTTTTTGATTTCAATAGCCTCGCGAATCATCTTTGGAAGGAATCGGTGTTCTTGAGCGAGGATTTGCGGTCTATATAATCTGATGTAGTGACGGGGGCGATCCTGTACGTGTTCACAGACTGCAGACTTCCCGGAGCGTCGATTTTAATCTATGGTAACCGCGGTTAACTATGACATATGGACGTTGAACATCTCAGTCCCGCCCGTGACCATGAGTGCTGTAAAGCGTTCGAAACGTCGGGTATTTAAAAAGTTAAATATACGCGATAAATTCCGTAAAAACTGTATTATTTCAAGATTTTATTGTATTAGTATAATTTTTTATTACAATAATAATATAGAAATTTTTGCCAATTCATTAAGTACTATGAATTTCAACTATTTTAATGGAAAATGATTTTTCAGTATAATTGTATCTTTCAAATATTTTTATAAACAAAAAATATTACTCTGTTAATACATTAGTTTTTATAGAGCTCTTAATGAACTCTTAAGATATTTCGGTTCCAACTTAAGACGAAGGTTGCTATTCAGAGTATAAAAAAGTAGCCGCAATTTCGGTTCAAATTACTGTTATTACAGATTAAGTCACATCTTTTTGTTATTAAGTTAAGGTTGGCAAATCATCATGCAGTCCACCGGATGGTAACTGGATTCTGTCGTCCATAGATACCTAATCCGCCCATGAATGAGTCAAAACGCAGATGCTTTCATTTCCCTGAGGAATAACACGGAATGTTACTGTACTACTAAAATGGACCTGCGCTTCCGTCATTAGAAAATAATAAAATTTATTAAAAATGCATACCTATCTACTCTCGATTAACATAATCCTGTAAAACCTGCTGACTCATGGATATATGAATCTTATTATTTATTTTGGGGCATCAATACCAAACCAGATCAGATTTCAGATCTGGTTGGGCTGTCATCATCATCATCATCATCATTACAGCCCTTCACAAGTCCACTGCTGAACGTAGGCCTCCACCAAGCAATGCCACAAAGCACGGTCCTAAGCCACCTGCATCCATCGACTTCCTGTATGTCTTACCAGGTCGTCACTCCATCTAGTGGGGGGTCGCCCTACACTACGCCTACCGGTACGAGGCTGCCACTCGAGAACCTTTCTTCCCCATCGGTTATCGGTTCTTCGAGCTATATGGCCGGCCCATTGCCACTTCAGCTTACTAATCCGTTGGGCTATGTCAGTCACTCTGGTTTTACTGCGGATATCCTCATTTCTGAGTCTATCACGCAGAGAAACTCCGAGCATAGCCGTCTCCATAGCTCGCTGAGTGACCTTGAGCGTCCTCATACGGCCAGTATACGGCCATACGGTTGGGCTGTATAAACATATAAAAGAAAATGGTAACTAAATATAAATATACCTTAGGTAAATATAGTAAAATATGGGGTAGTGGATATTCCTACACCGCCACTACACGGACGTCCCGTGGGTGTCGTAAGAGGCGGCAGAGGGAAATTGAAAACGGAGGTGGAGCACCTCCTTGATAACAACTGAAAATAATAAACTGCGGTTGCCAACCCGCGTGGCTACTATGGCAAAATCTTCCCTATCAGGAAATCTATGGAAGGGGCCTTTTTTAGACTGTTTGGATTGATGAATAGATTACACATTTACATTATGCCCTAATTATGATATAGGTATATAAGTATATTAGTATGCTTACTTTGACAAATGAATGGGTTCTTAATTTAAAAAAATGATTGAAAACCATTCAAGTCAAAAGCACAAATCAACCATAGTCAAGATTTTATCTATGTATTAAATGCATTCTCTAGATTATCTGTTCATTCCTACAAGACGCACATAGCTCGGCATACATTCTTTAGCGACCGTACCAGACCCCTTCGATAGGCTATCGTTTAACTTCACCCGTGCCCTTTCTAAACTTTCTAATTACTCCACTTCTCTGATTATTACATTGTCTGTCCCCCCGATCTAACATAACGGTTGTGTAAGTTCACTGAACCCTCTCAGCCGTCTCGATCAACGCTGTGAATGAGCAGTAATAGTCATTACATATATATGTAATAAACAAATGACTTGGTCGACTAAGTTACGGCCTGTAACGACTTCCTAAGTAGAGACGTTCCGCACATACTATTTGCACGTCCCACATACCGTTATAAACTGTTTATTTAAATTAAATTTCTCGTTATGCATCGTGATGCATCCTCACCTCTAAGGATAAAGATAGAGTGCCTCAATAGTCTGTAATTATGCTGGCTCCGAAAACCCTTCCAACCGGAACACAATAGTGAAAGGATTGCTTTTTGGCGTCAGAAATAGATAAGACGGTGTTACTTTTCTAGATGGACGTCTAGAGTGAAAATGACGCAAAGGAGTCCGAACACTTGATATTTTATTAAGTTTTTTAATACTACTATTTTTTTGCCTGCCTTGTTGGTCTAGTGGTTGTAGTAGTGCGACTGCTGATCATGAGGAACGAATCCCGGGTCGGGCCAAAAAATCAATTATTGAATTTTCCCTCAAGAAATTCTCAGTACCTGCCCGGAGTCAGGAAGTTAGCGGTGTCTAACCCCGTGCCTCGGAAAGCACGTAAAGCCGTTGGTCCTGCACCTGATCTCTTTCCGGTCGTGTCGGTTTACCGTCCCATCAGTTTATGAGAGTGAGGGAATAGAGAGTGCACTATAATCCTGTCCTGCGCCGATAGCTAGTCTCTCCATTGAGGCAGGCCGCCGTGACTGAAATTCGGTCGGGAGGACATTACTACTATTTTTTTTATTTAACGACTCCAATGATAATATCAACAATTGTCATTGGTTTTACATTTAAGTGGTACCAGAAGTGAATTAGTTTCAACTGATATATATTTGCTGCAAATAATAGAAGGAACAGATCTTTGTACGAAAGTATCCCGAAACCATTTTGCAAACATTTCGTGAACATCCGTACCGTTCTATTGATACAGAACGGAAATCGTCGTAATTGAAATTGGCTACGTACGTAACAATGTCAAGCGAACCCACAAATAAAATGTACCCGGCGACTTTCTATTCTGCTGCCAACAGGCATGTCCTAGGATCATTTCAATAAAAGTTATTGTATTGAAAAGTGACAATGGGTTACACAGGAAGTGTGAGCCGTGTATTGAAGCAAGTGGACTGTTTATAATTTGTGCATTGTACGCTTAGAATGGAACGCGACCAGCGCCCGCTATGCCATTGTATGCGGTTGCGAGCTCAGTATACCTCCTTCTAATTGACTTTTTACACGAATATCGAAGCTAAACGATTATGGCGACATTAGAAGCAATTCAGGAGGCTGTAACGGCGTGACACCCGGATTAGTAAAATGCACATACAAATATGTTTTTGCTTTTCAATTTGCAACTATCTACTGAATATTAGCAGAAGGTATTTGATACTTATGAATGGGTTTGTTTAATAGTTTTTTTCCTTTATAAAACTAAACCATTTCAATATTTATCAG
The DNA here is from genome assembly GCA_036936625.1 of Parnassius smintheus behrii. NCBI lineage: Eukaryota > Metazoa > Arthropoda > Insecta > Lepidoptera > Papilionidae > Parnassius > Parnassius smintheus. The sequence goes on along the minus strand of JAUPFT010000019.1, from coordinate 27,761,822 downwards.
ATTTCTCTATGATTTGTTACTTTTTTATTACAATATTTTATATATAATATAGAGAGGTCCTATTAGAATTATACTTTCGCAAACACTACGCACATCAAATAAAACTACTACTACTACTACTACTACTTTTCTTAAAACATAGTTCATGTAACAAGACCAACGCTGAAAGAAGTCATTCAGCGATCACATCCTAGACGGTCCCATCTATTACATCTGGTTTGATAAACCACAATCTTATTCCAATATGAAAGACGGCAGACATTCGTTAATTCAATAATTATAGTATATCAAGTCTTCTTCTGCACATAGGCCTCCTATATAGGATTGCTATGGAGAAAGGGAGATATTTGCCATAGTTGTCACGCTTTTCAGGCAGGTTTTTTATATTTTGAATTGTTATCAGGAGAATGCTGCTGTACATCTGCTTAACTTGCCTCATTTTATTCCCGCTTACGATATTCACGGGATGATATTGGTTAGCGGATTTTCTTACGCTGCCAGTACATGGATGCTGTGGTGCGACGGCTTCCACCTGCATGGGTACTAGGAATCATAATAATTAAAAATAAAACCCAAGCTACTTCAAGTGCTCCAGATACAGTAAGCTCATTCTGCGTACATCGGAACGAAATTAGTAAATTAAAGCTGAAGGAAGCCTAGGTTAACTATGACATTAAAAACGTCAAACAACTCGGTCTCCTGTTACTATGCGTGCATGTATTCCTGTATGTACCCATAACCATGATGATAATTTAATTTTGACTTGAACAATTCATGCAACTTTGTTCGTCCTTAAAATGTTATTTAATGTATCTTTAGACGTAAAATATAACTATTTTACTGCAACAAATTTTAATAAATCTTTCACTCGAAAAAGAAATCAAGTTTTTGTTAATTCCTTGATAGAAAACTTATTATTTTATTAGTTTATTCCAATATTGCAATTAAAAACTTACGTTTTATTTTAAAAGCAATTAAAAAGTAGTCTAGTGCGAGTCGAATCTCGCGCGATAAGTGCACTACTGAATTTTGAGGGAGGAAGTTGAACACTTCAAATTAGCGATTTTAATGTTCAGGACTACGTTATTTTCTATTTCATTTTTACGCTGGAGTAAATAGTACGTAATACATTAAACTGTATCTGTATCTGTATTATTTATTAAATTTGCTCCACCTTCATTACTCCAGTACATGGTTAAATATACTAGCATGGTAATAACTATGACCTTAGGGTTAATTGAGGTATTTTTACTGAACATTTTTTTTCCATTGCCGGGAAAACCAATATCGGCGATGTTGGAGTGTCGAGATATCTCGCTTACTTCTTTTTTATTCCTTCTCGACGCCGTTGTCTATCTTGTGGTAACCAGAAAGTTATTATAATATAATTTTAGTATTAGTATTATTTATTATTATTATGGGGGGGGGGGGTATCTATATAGTTTTCTCATCTGGTCGGGTTCTATAAATATATATTTATAAATGAAAATGAAAAGATAAATATACATAAATATCAATAAAATAAAAAAAAAACAAAAAAAAATAAATAAATAAAAGCCTAACTAGATGGAAGCCCTTGGCAGGGGAGACCAAATGGCCGAGGGTTAGGGGTAAAGGGAAAGAAATTATTATTATTATCTTTGCCCAACTGTATATTACTACAGATTTACGTTTGTGCACGTTGAAACACCATTATCCGCCTTCTTCATTTATAATATTCTTCATTTCTCTTCATTTTTCTTCTTCATTTATTATAATTTTTGTTATTAGTATATTACAACAAAATATTTATGAACATTGTTGACAAGGACTACAATTTATAAATTGTGGTTCCTCTAATTTGTAAATTGTATAATAATCCAATATATATGTATATAAATACAATTTATAAATTGTAGTTCCTCTCAACAATCTCTATTATAAATTTAATATGTTATGTAAATTAATGTAACAGCCTCCATATAAACGTCCCACTGCTAGAGACAGGCGTTCCCTCATTTCTGAGAGATTTTTGAAGTAGGGCAGCATCAACCTGGTAACCCCAATACATGTTGTTAAAATATTTTCGAAATTTTAGATGTGCTGATTTCCCTATATATTTGCCAAGCAAGTAGTAAATCGGCTCTGACGATTCCAATTAACAATATTACAGGTTTTTTGAACAAAAAAAATGTTGAATATGGTTACTAACGATTCTTTTTCTTGTTCTTCGAGTTAGTTTCTTACCTCAAAAGCTTTTTCACTAATTAGAAAAATTAAACGATTTCTTTTGTAATTTGGACACGCTTCTTTTATATCCTCTGATTGTCTTAGTACCGGTCATTAATATTATGTCCGTTACATTTTAACAGGCATTTCACAAATTCGTTTCAACGATAATATTATTTATGTAGGTATATTTCTGCACAGAATTTACTATATTTTGTTTCTTCCATAGTTAAAAACGGAATAAAATATTAATACATATCAATACTTGTGACAATTTTTTAATGTTTGTGAAATTAACATCGTCTTTAGGATACTTTATATTTTAAGGAATACATAAATTGTCGATATAAATTTAATTGTTGTGCGGTCGATTTGCCGTAACCGACATGCTTATCAGACGAATTGAACTTCTTCTAAAAGATTTGCTACTTATACCGTATTATCTTGATTCAAGAAGTATTTTTCACACCACCCTCCTTTGAACTGTCGACGCATATAATACTGATTATTATCTTTTTATCTGACTTTTACCATCAACTGACAACCACAAATTATCATCCTTCTCATGACCCGTAAACAGTCCCTTTCAGGCACCGCTTTAGAAACTTCCGAGTCCAAAATATCTGCTGCATCTTTGATTTGATGATAATTTTCTCATATCTCAATTACACGGTTTTGTTAATGTACCGGAAGAAAAAGCTCGTATTAAGAAAAACACTACTGCCCATAATGTTTCATTGCTGGATCTAGACTTGTTTTTGGGGAGTCATGTAGTAATAAGTTCACCGCGCTGCTTCAGTGTGTGTTAAACTCATCAGAATTACAGTTTTCTTCATGATCTTTTCCTTTACCGAAGCGTAAAACCGTTCATTAATAGCAATTAACAATTTCATTGTTGACGGTGGGATTCGAACTGAGGTTCCTCGCGGCTCACTCTTACTTGCTAGTAAGTTCAAGATTGATAGAATGTTTAATGTTATAAGTAAATGTATAGCATATTAGTTCAGTTTTATAAATGCACATTTTTTTTCATTTGACCTCAACATTTTATAATTTATATTATTATAAGTTGTATTTTAGTTTAAAATAGTCATACCTTTACAATACTATAATAGGTTTTTGTGATGTGAAAATTTTGCAATATATTTTAACATAAATTAAACAAAAAATATGGAAGATACGACAAATTAATTTCATCCCTATCGCTATCTCATCATTAATTAAAAAGAAAAGCCCTAAAGTGGCTATTTGTACACACTCACATAACGATATTTATTAATTAACGTAAGATATATTGAGCACCATGATAGACGTATCTTTATTCTTATCTGTATCTGATAATAAAACAGGACCACTGTCGGTTACTTACATCCACTTTTAGGAAGGCCTCGTCTAGTAGGAGTTCGCGGGTGTACACTGTGAAGGCGGATAGGTCAAATAACATTGGAGATGTTTTTACTATGGACATTAGATACAGACCTCCTAGTGGATCAAACGCTAAACTGCTTACTAGAATTTTATTACGATTTGTGAACTGTTTTAAAATGTGATATTAGAGTTCTGGTCACGTAACATGTAAGGTTTAAGCGATGTCAAGAAATCTCGTGAATATGTAATGATAGCACTTTGTAAGTCGTGTGGCTAATACTGAGAACAATGGGTACCTTAGCAACACTTACCATGTATTACTTGTTACACACTATGTGTTTTTAACAGTTCAACGCATTGGAATGGTTTATTGCAAGTAAAATATATTTGTCTTCAGAAGGTGCATTAAGGGTTATTAAAACTGGAATTATCTAACTATAGTGTGTAAAATATTTACAAGTAAAAAAGGAACTAATTTTTTCCAATTTTTTTTTTAATTACCACGGTTTATAATCCGAATTTGAATTAAAAGTTTCCAGCTCATTGGAAAGTTAGTTTAAAATCAATTACTATAATTTAGTATTTTGATTAGATTCGTAACGACAGACAAACAAAAAAGAAATCGTGGTATAAATGCATCCTATGTAATTTTACTACTTACCTTATAATATAACCTTTTATTCAAATTTTCTCTTGTAAAGATTTAAAACGAATTGTCAAGATACTGACAATAGTTAATGGGTTCTGTACTGTCAAATTGCATTAAAAAAAGAAAGAGAAGAGTAATATACGAGTACGTTTGTACCTACTAGAGTAAAGTAATCAAAAACAAAATCAACAATCTTCTTTATTTAAATATATGTTAATGTTAATAATTATGTTAGTGTACATTATTTTTTCTGAAAAGTCATTTTAAGAGGTTAATATATCATTTTACTGTATCGAGATTTTTTTTTGAAAAACGTTTTTAGGAAACATCAGTATTTTCAGATGGCATGTTCAAAATTATCTGAAAAAAATGTTTCTCGCTTCCATAAACTGTATAAATTTGGTCCAAACAGGTAACTTGTGTCTAGGCAGCGCATCAATATGTATTTAAGTACAAAATAACACACCCCATTCTTTGCATACTGTAAGCTAATATCGTTCATTGTAAGCTGTGACGTCACAGAGATGCGGCCATTTGTCAAGCTGATCCGACACTGCATTGAACCCGCCTTATCTAAGAAAGCTGGCTTTAGTCCCGTATCGTATCAAACTGAATAACCTGAATACAATATGGCTCCGAGCGAGCTGCAGCTTTGTAATGTTGTATGGATTTATTGGTTGTAAATGTAAGCGGTTCCTGTGACGTTTCGTTGTTAGATATGCATTACAAAGATTGTTATTGTATTACGATTTTGGTTTAAAAGGCATATCGATCTTAGATCAAAACAGAATAAAGTAAACAGATTTACTAACAAGATTATGAAGATGTTTACTTTTTACTCGCTTGTAGGCTAGTATTTTAAAATATTTGCAAAGATTCGTCGCAATGCGAAGTCTGTATGGGAAGTTATCTCCACAAACTCCACTCGGTAAGCTAGCTTAGTATGTACGTATTTGCTATTAACCCAGATAAGTAGTCGAGTAGGTACATTATGTATCTACAATGTTAGCGTCTGTAGTGGAGAGCGTTTAGTTGGCTGCTTTTGTTTTTGCTGAATTAAGTGGAGTTTATGCTCTAAGTGGATAGTCAAACTAGGAAAGGAGATAACAATAATGTTACTTAGCACTTCCTCTGAGTTCACGCTTGTTTTTGTTCCGTATCAGATTGTTAGAATTCGTATTTAATATTTTAATAAGTGAAGTTAAATTACATATTATATAACGTAAATGTTTTCATGTTTAATTAAAGCTTTAGATGTCTTCATAACGTTTGCTTAAATGTCTTTTACACAACAAGAAATAATTAAAACTTCTTATAAGCTGTTGATATTTCATAAATATTACTTAGTGTTTCCATAACGTGTGTCATTAACTTGTAAACTAAACTCAGAATTTCATTAATTGTAGGTTAAGAACATCCGACATGGGCATGGGTGATCACTTATATTATAATACATGGCATAAATTACATCTTTAGTTTACTACAAATTTTGTTTTATTATTAATATTTATCAAAATAGGCAAAATTTTAAAAGTTTACATGTGAGGTGTATATTAATAATATATTGTGCCAAAACATGTAAGAAAGGAAAACTTTACTCAAGATAATACCAAAAAAAAAATTTACTCACGAGAAGATATAATATAGATATAATTGTTATATTATAGGTAATACAACATTATAAATTGTTGAGTATGAGTGTTTTTAAATAGCAAAGGTCTATTAGTTTCAATTTTAGTTAATCTTTTAGGAATACAAGGTCAAGTCAGAACAGGAAATATATTCATGTAGAAAAATATATTCTTACTTATCATACCTGCAAACACGTAGGCACTCACCATTTTGAATCTTTCCATATCCGTATCAGTGTAGTGATAACATGATGTAATTTTCACTGATAACATTTCTGATTATTCTGTGGCAATGTCAGTAGAATAATTCCTGTTGTAACGTTAGTTCAGGCAACATACCCGTCCAGTCGTGTCGCCCGTCAGTATTCACCGTTATTCATTTTATCAGCGTATCTCACATCTATTAACCAAGTCGAAGGTTTCATCCTCAATCCAATTTATTTTCATTTAAGTTCCTTTAATAGACTTTTTGTTGTAGGTACATCAGCTATATCGATTCTCGGTTACTCTAATTAGAAAGTACACAAATACGAGACCATTATGTGTACAAATGGACCCAAGCGATGCGGGCGTGACCAAGCGACAAAGAGTTGGACCCGATTGTACGGTGACCAAGTAAATTTCATGACGATTGAAGCGTGACAATTTTATCCGACAACATAAAATGCCAACCCTTTCCTTTGATAACTTTACTTCATTTTGTATATACAAAATAAAAATAGTTATTCCTCGGTTTTATTTTTTATAATCTACTGACGACGCTTTTTATCCAGCGTCATCAGTAGATTATGGACGTAAAATTTTGACACTTTAAATTATTTGATAGGGATAGCATAAGTTGTTATTTTTTAATATATGCACATTTTGTCCTATCCTGTACTAGTATAATAACATTCAAATGGAAATACGTTTTCTTATTTTATATCCTACTTAAAAGATAAAAATCTAAAGTATGTCGAGAAATAATTTTGTCATGCTGTGTGATTACTTTTCTCATAAAGTCTAGAGTAGAGTACAAAGAGTGTTTCCAAGATTTATCGCAAGGCAAGTGGAGCGGGTGTACCATCACAGTAAATATCCGTCTCACGCTTCCATTTCCTCTGAACTCTTGTCTATTGATTTATAGCTGGGGTTTTAAAAGCTAACTTTTTATAAAGCAACTTGGGGCCAGTTGTTTCCAACTGTCTGCGGCATCTGGCTTCTTTAGTTCAGTTTTCCGCAACTTTGTTATTTTAAACTTTTCACCTAAAATTATGTTAAAGGGGATTATGTAATATTTTGCAATATCTCCTATCAATTGTATTTAAATTTCAGAGTCGGATTTAACAAAAAAGATGTTTGTTATTGTTATACCTTCTTTAGGAAACAAATGTTACAAAATAGCCTTAGTAACTCAACATTTATACATTAAATGATTTATAATTAATACATTTTATTTTTTAACAATCATGAGTCATATTCAAGAAATAAGATATAAATTTATTAATTAAATAAAATAAAAAATAAAATAAAATTCCCTGCTATATAATACGGGTACTAGTACTGGGTCGTTCCAGGTTTTTTGTAAAACGAAACGAAACCGTTTTTTTTGAAATGAGAGACAGTTCTCACTTTTTCCACAGTTCATACTTTTTCCAGGCTTAGGATTGGCTGATAAATGTTACGGGCGTATTTAAAAGTTCATTATATATACAAGTTTTCATTATTTGCACTATCTACAGTATTAGAACAAAAGATATTTACAAATTAAATCGGTTTTATCGGTATATTACAAAACTATTAAACAAATAATATTTACAATATATCACATAAAACACTTTTCGTGCGTAAACATACAGTCATTTTTGCAAGTTCGAAATTAGCTAACACAGTAAGCGTAGACAAGCGTTACTTGACGACAACTGAAACTGATTTAAATTTTAAAACAAAAAACGTACGTTTGGCCAAGCTGACCTTCACAAACAAGGAATAAGAAAAAATAAGAGAAAGCCGAAAATACCGTTTTTTCTCGGTCCGTTCTTTTTTGTTCTACCGTCTACAGCCAAATTTGAATTGTGTATTGATATAAATAAGATTTATTTTAGCTTTAATCGTAACGTCAAATCAAAAGTAGTTACTATAACTGTTTTCTATTTATTACGACAATAGTTCATAAAGCAATAGTAATAGAGTCTTAACTTACTCGTAGATCCAACCTATGAACCTACCAAACGAGCATGTAGTTTGTAAACGTTTTGCGATTGAGACAGTTCCGAGAATGAAATGTAGAACTGTATTCATTTCGTTCGTTTTTAAACCTAATGTTGGATCTTCGAGAAACTGTTCGTACGTTTTTCTTTGACAAACTGTTTTTTAAAAGTGTTTCTGAATAAAACGCCCAGCACTAATGGGTACTGTGTATCGACGACTTAAGAGAATACTCTCATATATCTCATCATATCGTAACGTGGTTTTCACAAGAAGCGAAAGAGGGAAGTGAAAAAGAAGATGTGCTGCAGCATATTCTATATTCCAAAACTTGCCAAGCGTGTTAGCTATGACAAAATATCCTATTGAACTCTATGGGGAGTTCTATGTTCAGCAGAGAACTCTTGTGACGAATGAATGAATATGGGTACCATTCTAGTTATGTGGACTAGATTGTATAAAAGACTGCAGAATCCACAATCAATTGACAAGATTGTGTTTACTTGGTAGAGCCACGCTGCAGCTATCTTATTGAAGCACGAATGGGTCGGCTCAACCGGGGTAAGGAGCTAGCTCTCACAGAATAACAGCGTAAAATAGCAACTTAATGCTGCTGTGTTTCGTAAGGTAGGTGTAGAGAACCGGATACTATTTTTACTGGAAACGAGACATTTCATCTTAGTTATCAGGGGTGACCACGCATTTTGATTATACATACATCACATTTATACTCTTAATTGAGTGTACATGAATGGGCCACAGCATACACTTACCATCAGGTGGACTGTGTGCTCGTTCGTTACTCGTATTCTATAAAAAGAGTTACTATCACATTTATTTAAATGTGATAATAGCTTTAATTTCATTTCACATAGTGATGTGAAACTTCAGATTAGTAAAAAGACTTTTGGGAATAAAGATTAATTAGAAGAATACGAAAATGCATAAGTATAGGGATTTACACCCTAAATGTAAGTTGCTTAGCCTAACATTGATTTAATTGCCCATAAATATAGCTTATGCTACTTAACCAGTTCTTGCCTTTACTATACGCTTTATTTTCTTGTACGAGTAGATCTGTTTTATCGTTACCGGCTACACATCGACAATTTACTGAGATAATATTATCGCTGAGGGTTCAACGATTTTAAAATATAAACCCATTGATTTTGCTCTGTTATTTTAACTATTTTTAGGAATAGTTTACCGATTCAAACAATATCATTTTAATTAATGCGACATTGCTAGCAACATATCGATATTCCTCTAGAATTATGCTGCACAACCCATCTTGTCTGACGCGACCTCCGGCGACGAGGAGAATCTTCAGAGATGCGAACTTTTGTCTGATAATTCAGCCATCGATGGGACAGCGCACGTCAAACAATAGAATTTGCGAGCTGGAGATGAATGACCTATAATGACCCTTTACTGGTATAGAGGCATTTCAACTTAGTACTGTTAGGCGACAACGCATCTACGTTTTGATACTTAATCCATGATAAATGTGGGTGTGTAGTACGGGCATAACCCTCCCGATAGCCCGCCAAGCAACGTAGACACATACGGCAGGAGTACGAATTGTACACTTTTGTTTTTAAGTTTTAAGCGAAACGTGTTGAGAAGATGTAACTTAATCTTTAACACGTAACTCAGCAGAGTTGAATCCGACGATTGACCTGGGTCGAAGTTAGACTTACCTAGACAGTAATAGTCCACAGTTTTGTACTTGGTAATCTATCTTAGCCGTACGGTACAAAAACTTCGGCATCTCGATATACCGGCAATCAACACCGGCACCGGTAGCTAAACGGAATAGGAAGCAGAAATGGCAATGGGTCAGCCAATAGAGCTCGATGAAACTACAACCAATGGGGAGGAAAGGTTCTCAAGTAGCAGCCTCGTACAGGGAAGCGTAACATATGGCGGCCTACCCATAAATATATTAACGACCTGGAAAGCATTGCAGGAAGTTGATAGATGCAGAAGGCTCAGTGTCAGTGTTTTGTGGGATACCGCTGGGGAGATGTATGTTTATAAGTAGACTTATGAAGGGCTGTTATGACGATATTGATGAAATATTATGGTAGATTGAAAATAATTCAATTAACAAGATTTTTCTTTATTATTTAATTGATATTTGCTGAGCACAAGCCTCCCTCATTTTAGTGCGGACTATTAAAGCGGTTAACGTCCACCGCAAAGCTCCAATTCCTTTGTTAGCGGACATATTAATAAAAAAACCTCGAAATTATTTATTGGGCTCAAATATTATATAGTCACTTCCTTTAAAATATTACAAAACTTTATCTGCTTGGATCTTAAGTGTAATGTGCTTAAATTTGGTGTCGCGGACGCCCGCAGCTTATGTTGAGCTTAGAGTCTTTTGTCGTTCAAACTAAAACTCACGCTATAAGTGTTACATTCAGGTTTCGTTTTTATACTTTAAATTTTCCTACCAGTGCTGCTCGTATCGTGGAAAATGTAAACATAAAATATGTTTGTCCTCTTATTGTTGTTGTTTATACGAGCAACAAACATTGTTTCTTTTTTCCTCTTTCTTCTTTTCAAATTTAATTCATTCCTCAAACATTCATGTTTCTTCACGATGTGTTCAATTACCGTCGAACTCGTAGTAAATCAGCATTTAAAATTGCGATTAATGGTTTCATGGTGCTGGCGGGAACCGAACTATGAAATTAATAATTACCATAAGCTACCACGGTTCTGACATATATTTACTCATATTAAATTGAATAGAGTTATAATTTAATTTGGCAATTAATCACGATATAAAATACTGAGCGCATGTTCCCAAAAGCGTTACGAAGATGGTACGGTTGAAAAATGATATTTTGATTAGATACTAAAATCTCCACCGTCGCTGAAGACGACAATTTAGTAACTATTCGTTTTCTCAAATTATTTAGGTAGTACGTAATAATACAACCGGTTAACTTTGAATGTGATAATAAAGATATGAATGGTAACGATGGTTGGTTGAATTACGGTATGAAATTAATTTTTTTAAGAATTTGACGGCTCCGTGACGCAGTAGCTTAGCGATGAGTTATAGCGTTGAGGCCCGCGGGTTTGAATCCCGCACGGAACAAGTATTTGTATGGCCTACAAGTAATTGTTCCGGGTCTGGTTGTTTGTCCTTGTGCAATTTATGTATGTAAACCGCCTCCACAATACAGGAGAAAATCCTAGTGTGGGGGTAAAAAAATAAAAAAAATTAAAAATAAATAGTATGAAGTTAAATTTTCATCCTTATTGTTTATTTGTTCATTACAACCCATCGAAAGTCCACCGCTGAACACAGGCCTCCCCAAAAATTGCCTAATAAGGGATATTTTACGTCGTTGCAGCCATAGAATACTATAATACACAATAGAATGGCTGTCAAACTTATTTTGTACGAGATTCCGCGTCGTCGGGAGCACACATATAAGCAATTACGTCGTATTATCACTACTACAAACCCGATTCACTGTTTTGACAGACTGAGTGAATTTACACATTTTAAACTTTTAATTAATGTTCGAAAACATCATTAAAATCGTTTAAATTTTAATACATATTTATATGTAAATAGTGTGCAATTTGGTATTTTCTAAATAATCTGCATGCGAAATTTGGAAACGATTGCTACATCAAAACAAATCTCGTGTTGAGATTTATACGTGTGAATTGACATGTTAGTGACATTTTAGTTTTTAGTGGCTACACGGGCTGCGCCCACTCCCCCGTTCTATTTTGTATGTATGTTTTGGCAACCGCAGTTTTTTTTTATTATGATTGTTATCAGGAAGATGTTTTTTTTTTATAGGAGAGGGTGCAAATGACCATACGACTCACCTGATGTTAAGTGACTACCGCCGCCTATAAACAACCAGTGCTGCTCTTCAATTGCATTCGCATTTAGATTTTTTCCCAGAAAATCTTGGTGCCGTGTCTGATGAGCATGGTGAAAGATTCCACCAAGACATTGCACATATGGAAAAAAGATACAGCGGCAAGTGGACCCCAGCAATGCTAGCTGATTTTTGCTGGGAAATAAATCGAGAATCTCTTGCCTAGTACAATGTTTGCAATCTTCAGGACAAGGTCTTCTTGACAATGCATCTGCGTTGCCATGAGATTTCCCGCTGCGAAGTTCGATCTCAAAGTCGTATTCCTGCAGTAGTTCAATCCACCTCGCGACTTGTCCTTCTGGGTTTTTAAACTGCAATAGCCTTTTTAGTGCAACATGGTCAGTTCGTAAGTCAAATTTTCGTCCCAGAAGATATTTGCTAAAATGTTGCAATGACTACCACAGCTAGCAATTCGCGTCTTGTGGCAACACCAGGGAAATTGCAGGCGCGTTGCCGGCCTTTAAGAATACTGTTGCCCGTCTTCAATTTCATTTCGCTCTGTCGCCTCTTACGACACTTATGACGGTAGAAGAAATTTAGTAGTGTACTCTCTTAGGACGCCACTACACGGGAATCATTATATATTATAGTAATTTTCTAGTAAACATTTTAGAGTCCCATTAACTCAATGAACATGGTACTTCACAGCCGATTTCATATGCGCCATTCTGAAAATAAGGCAATACAAAAGACAGCATTTTATTATCAGTAGTACTTATACATTTTATTATCACTTTTTAACAATGTTATCATAAACTATCGTAAAATATAAAGACTAAATAAAATATTATGTTTGATCAACTAAAACATTATTTCAGCAGTATATTTTAGGCAACAGATGTTAAGGCTGCGAACTTCATCGTGTGTTGTCAACTTTGATGACTTACGCCTGATATCTAGTAGACCTTGCCACAATAATTTGTTATAAAAAATACCTTTTTAGTGTTTATATGGAAGATAGTTTTCACAAAACTAGGTAGATACATAAACAACGGGACTAGTGCGAGTAGGACTCATGCCCTGAGGATTTCGAATAAACTTTTATTATGTATGTAGATATTTCGTTTATACCGGGAATATAAGATAAGAACTGAACATCACTCTATAAAAATGTTCTGCACATAAATCGGTCAATATCACTCTAGATGCTATAACTTTTAAATATCAAATTTAAATTTGATTTTTTTTTAAATTTTAAATATCAAATTTAAATTGAGTAAAATGAATGATTTTCGAATTGCTTCTTTCACTTGTACTGTGAGTCATGCTTTTTGCAAATTTTCGTGTTCCTGGATCAATGGAAAGTACCCTATAGGTTTTGATACGTGAGCTTGGGAGAATAAATATATGTAACATAAATTGCCATATCTTTTAATGGTGTTCCCTTAGATACTCAATTTTTTACACTTTTGAAGGACATAGACCTTAATTATTAGATATTATATATTATTATTATTATCTGTGTCTACCACTGCGTTACAGCGTATAAGAATAGAGAAGTCACAAGATGAAGATGTGATAGAGAAGTATAAATGTAGACTGAGAGAAAATATTAGATGTTTGAATGAGTTGTGTATGAATGATTTAGACTTGAATACTGTGTGGGATGATATTAAGAAAGGTTTGGTGGATACCGCCACCGAAGTATGTGGTGTAAGTAAGAGAACAAATGAAAGGAAAAGTAATACGTTATGGTGGGATGATGAGGTACGGGTGGAAGTTGAATCAAAGAAGAAAGCATGGTTAGATTTACTAGCAACCAAAGCTGGTAATTCTTCTGGTATGAATGATGAGATTGAAAGAAAAAAGGCAGAATTTAGACGTCTAAATAAGAGAGTAAAAGAAGTTGTTGAAACGAAAAAGAAAGAAAGAACGGATAACAATGATAGAAGGATATCTGATAATTTCCAGGCTAACATAAAAATGTTCTGGAAACTCGCAAGAACTGCCAGGGGAAATACAAAACAGCCTATAATAAATGCTGTAAGAGACGAGAATGGATGTATTCTGAATGATGAAGTTTCGAATTTAAACAGATGGAAGGAATATTTTGAAAGCGTGTTAATGAGTGAAGAGTCGTCTGAATTAAATGAACTAGAAATTCTGAAAGAAGTGGAAAGGGGTATGGAGATAAGTGTAAATGAAATAATGAAAGCAATGAAAAGCATGAAAGCAGGTAAGGCAGCTGGATATGATAGAGTATCTCTCGAGATGCTAAGGGCTGGAGAGGGAGTGGTGTCAGGCCTACTGTACACCTTGTTTAATTTATGTTGGTAATTAAAACGGGTACCGGATGACTGGTGTAAAGCAGTTATAGTACCAATATATAAAGGAAAAGGGTCACAGCAGGACTGCAAAAACTACCGCGGTATCAGCTTGCTTAGTATTGTGGGTAAACTGTATGCTAAGGTGTTAATTGAAAGAGTTATGAAAGAAACTGATGGAAAAATTTGGGATGTGCAAGCGGGTTTTAGAAAGGGAATGGAGTGTACAGATCAAGTCTTTTCCATGCGCATGATTGCGGAGAAGTTTTTGGCCAAAAACCAGAAAGTTTTTTGTGCGTTCATGGACTTGGAAAAGGCTTATGACAGAGTGGACAGGAATGTGTTATGGCAAACACTGAACTCATATGGGTTGAGCGCTGGCTTGATAAAGGCGTTAAGGTCTCTTTATAGGGATTCTAGTGCTTGTGTCAGGATCAATGGGGTCTACTCGGACTGGTCTGGCATCCAAAAAGGTGTCAGACAGGGCTGTATAGCTTCCGCTTGGCTGTTCATCCTATTTATGGACAGGTGTTTGCAAACTTTGAAAGATGAAGAATGTGAGTTAAGAATGGGCGAGTTAACCGTCAAATGCCTTTTTTATGCCGATGATCAAGTCAAAGAGTTGCAAATGATGGTTACATTAATGAACTGGGAATTAAAAGAAAGGGGAATGAATGTGAACGCAAGTAAGACGAAAGTGATGGTTTTTGAAAGAGAAGAAAGCAAAACGGTATGTGAAATAAGAATAGAAGGAGAGTTAATTGAGCAAGTGGATGAGTTTGTGTATTTGGGATGTGTATTTAGCAGGGATGGTAGATATGATAGGGATATAGAACGACGTGTAAATGCAGGGAATAGAGTGAATGGGGCACTACACTCTATTATGAAGAACCAGTATGTGTCAAAACAGGCACGTATGGTAATTCATAATGCTGTGTTAGTCCCTACTTTAACGTATGGTAGTGAAAGCTGGGTGTGGCAGAAGAAGCACGAAAGTAGAATAAATGCTGTAGAAATGCGGCCGTTAAGGAATACGCTAGGGTTGAATCTGAATGACAGGGTGAGAAATTGCGTGATAAGAGATAAATGTGGTATGCAAGATGATGTTGTGACCAGGATTAAGAAAGGAATGCTTCGGTGGTTTGGTCACGTAGAAAGAATAAATGAGGAAAGAGTGACAAAGCAAATTTATATGATAGATGTGAATGGCCGAGTCGGGAAGGGACGCCCTAGAAAAAAGTTTATCGACCAAATTGGCGATATTTTGAAAATGGGCCACGTTAGAAGTACCCTTAACTGACGAGCATGTATGCGTAGATATATGGATGTAAAGGAGGCGAAAGAGGTATGTCAGGATCGTGCCAAATGGAAGTCCGTAGTCTCTGCCTACCCCTCTGGGTGACAGGCGTGAGTGTTTTGTGTTATGTTTATGTTTATTAGATATTAATTTTAACTTGGGTCTCTTTAAAAAATATTCATTACAAACGAATAGACAGAAAACCAAGTAATCCTATCAGTGTTCGAGTTTTTATTTTGCGGTACGGAATCCTAAAAAGGAAGGTCCTTTTAATAATAGGTTATGCATATTGATCAATAGCGGACATAAATAAATATAGAATATAAAATTATTTTTATAGTAATATTATTCCAACAAATCATTACAATTAAATATGTTTTGGTGTGACTATAAATAACGCGACTTTATGCTTCTGTTTTATATTTAAGTGCCTACTAAGAGTTATGAGGAGTCACAATTAGATGTAGAGATTAAGTATGAAATGGCTGTGATAGCATTCCACACTTTACAGGGCTTATATTAATTTTGTTAAGGGGAGTTTAAATAACAAATATTATCTAAAAATGTTTATCGGAAAAGATTTAGGTAAAATAAAGGATTGTCCTCTAATTTGATTCTACTTGATCTAATAATCTAAAAACGTAATGTCTTGAAGATAATACAGTAGCAATTTATATTTTCTTTAGATTTTTAATGAAAATTACTTTTTATATTTGTTACTTCACAATAGTATGTACGGTGATATAGATTTACTATTATTGTTAATTATGAAGTATTCTAAGATACTAAGTCTTATCTCTGCTTAGCCTAATAGTTGACTGGGAGAGAATGCCTTAAGCCTTAAGGCATTAAGTCCGTCATATGTACGATTTTATTTTTGTGCTTGAAATTTTAAATAAATAAAATAATAAATCTCAAGATACCTTATGCGCATCAACATAGGAATCACATTACGCACTGCTTAATAAATACGTTTTAGTACGCTTTCGTTCATCTCTTTTTAAACACTGAAGAGAATAATACCCGTTTTAGTACTTTTTGCTTTGACGATAGTCTCTGTACATATTATACATAGTAACGGCAGTCGCCTTCTAAATACCGTTCCGCGACGCTTGAATGTACCACTCTCTAAGATTGTTATCTAAACAAGTCTAATTGAAATTGATGGAGCCAATATATTTTTATTCAAACTTATTGTGACCTTGGTGATGCTAAACATTTAAATTAAAAGATAAGTTTAATACAGCTTGGTGACCGCGTGGCGTAGTTGTTAAAGTATCCGTTTACCGAAGCGGGTTTAAAACCCATCCAAAATTTATGCAAAAACACGATGTTTTTTTATGCAAAAACACGAGAAACAAAATGTTCGTTTACAACGTCTATGTTCGTCAGTGTTTTGTGAGAGCTGTGATGATGATGATGATGATGAATAAGAATAATGGGCAGGTTTTGGTATTATGTATTATTTCAAGGTGTCACTGTGGCAAAAGCGGTTAGGTGTGTACATCACTCGTTACATAAATTTCCTATAGAATTTTAAAAATCATCCTGTCTCATAAAAAATACTCGTACCATAACAAAGTAAGTATATCATACATATGCAGATTACGTCTTAATCCAGTTGAGAATTTCTAAGAAAGTCATTTACATTTTGAATCGAGACGCACCACCTTAACAAGAATATAGTGTAAACCGTACGATAGGAAGGATTACCTCACTTCACGCGTTGGGATGCTCTCCTGTTTACCCTAAGGGAGCGAGAATCATTTATAGTGTTTGTGTCCCGCTCGTGTAATTCTTTCAGCCTGTTTGCCATGGATTAAGTTCATGTCTTTGCTTTTAACGCTACTGTTTGCTTGCTGCCTTTATAAACATTCGTAAGAGAATTCGGCCTTCTACTTCTGTTATAAGGCCTTTAATTGCTCCGCTTATTTTATACTTCTGAAATATTGCTTGAGTAAAATTAGCTACACAGCCCGTAATTATACTCGTAAAACACTTGTATGCTCCAGATTAGTTACAGAAATAAAAGTGTTGAATCGTAAGTCCATCTTATTATGAATTATGTATATAAGCTTTAATTTTATACCGGTTCTGTACCGTTATTATACTATCATTTTCAATATAGATCAAAGGAAATGCCTCTAGCTTGGTATCTGAGCGTTCCGCGCAACTGTACATTTGAACTAATCATACCCGCATTGTTCGCGTTTTGAATCGATAGATGCGAGCAGTCACTGCAGGAATCTTATTTGAGATATTTCTTTATGACTGATTGCAAAATTATTAAAAAATGTTTTTTTTTAACTTATTGCAAATATAATATGTCTTATATAGATAATAAATTATATAATATACTAGCTTGCCAGGCAGACGTTGTTCTGCTCTTTTGGACGACACTTTGTCTTGGCCTGTTAAAAATCCGTATTTTCGCAAAAAAAAATTGTGGGTCACTGATGGGCAAAAAAACTATCCTATCTCTCAAGTTGGGCTGAACTTCACACGGTGTGCAAATTTGAATAAAATTGGTTAAGTAGTTTAGGAGTCCATCGCGGACAAACATCGTGACACGTAATTTATATATATTAAGATTAAAATGGGGTTATTTCGAACTAAGAAGACCAGCAGTATTGTCTAGAGTATTATCGATTGTTGATTATTGCAACGCATGAACACAAATAAATTGATCGCATCTAGGCATATAGTAAGCAAAATAAACGACACGTCACAACTTGAATCAGATACATGGCGAAACATAACCATTACAATGTCCTCCTTACGCCTTCGTTGTTGCTACAATTGCATGGTAGTATACGGATAATTTTCGTATTGCGGCAATCCGATTTGATGTCGATAATGTTTCTAACAGTTTTACCCCGTCCACCGCAAAATGAGGGTTATGATTTTAGAGGTGTTTGTAATATGTTGCGTATCATGACATGCATCATACATGCAATAGAAAATATATATACCTATAGAATAAATTTTATAATAATATTTACATGAATACGTTTGAACAAATCTTATCTATTATTTCAGAATATACTTATTAAATACATCACTGGAGTCAGTTTTTCTTTAAATAATACTCGATCATAACAGGGTACGTATTTAAATGTCTTCCATTTCTCTGTATTTGTAAATCTACTCTTATAAATCAATAATTTGTGTAGTATTTTACAAACTTGTACTATTTTCTTTGAAAATGAACCTGGTTTATTAAAAATAAATGCCGATATTGTTATACTAATTAAAAATAAAAACAAGAATGCTGTAATGAATTATGTTCTTTCTTGATCCCCGAACTAAATTTGAAATCATAGACACGCTCACGGTCAACGAATCATGGATTTGATTGATTATCCCAATTCAAACACGCTTCGTTAGCAACCGCATCCATGCGCACATCTGTCGCATGGTTCACGTAACTTCTGAGACTTACAAAAACCGACGAGCTATGCTAGAGGGAGATAAAACTATTGAAAACGAAGCCTTGGTATGAAAGAGATAGTGTTGAATAAATACATCCCTGGCGTTATGATACTGATGCCTTTGAAGCTCGATTTGGTTTTTAGCGAAATTTTAAACTTTATGTAAGATAATTTGATAAAAAATAATAAATAATAAGATAAGTTTTCAAGGGCAAAATATTCTACTTTTACTATTTTTTTCGATATTTGAATACAAGATAGAATAGTTTCAGTTTGGTTTCAAAAGAAAAACCTCAGTTTAAAATTGTAATAACAAGTTGTTATGAATAATTAAAAGTACTGCATTTAGATTTCAATTTATTTCTTTGTAAATATGATCAGATTTACGTGAAAATTTTTGCACAAAAACGGCAGGAAGTGTTAGTTAGTCATCATTAAAATGCAGGTCCGTAACCACTTAACTTACAAAGCCAGTTTTCTTGTTTGAAACGTAAGCTATTGTCTCCGTTGAGATATAAAATACCGATATGACCCTACGACGTCTTCGTTGCAAGAAATATTCAAGGGATACGGCCCACACTTTTAATAGCGGTTACATCATTTCCACACAATGAGATCGCCGTCCACACCCATTCTCTGTCCGTATGATTTGAAATTATAGCACCGTTTTATTTGCTCTCGGAGCATTTATATGCGGTCGCCGAGCCGCACAATGTGGCACAATATTATATGTTAGGGCACCTACATACATAACTCGCGATCACCGTAGGGTTCGCGAGAGATATGTCGCGCATGTGTCGTAACGCGCAACCGTGTGGGAGGCAGAATGAAACAGTAATTTAATCCTTGATTGTGTTCCCATTTAATTTATTCGCAGCATGATCAAATTTGGTACGTGTTTGTGACCATTTATATCATTGTAGTGGCAGCTTCATTTAATTCAGCTTTTACATGTCTACTTTCGCACCGGAACGGTTGACACTGTGCCTATTTTATTTAAATTTACCTCTGGAATTGAATGCGGAGAACTACCAGCGCGGCAATTATCATGATTAAAGGATGGACGTGAATAAATACATTTACATTTTATTAAGTCCATCTAGGTACGGAATTTCGATGAGTTTTCAAATGCAATTAGGTAATCACGTAGAAGGTCGCCGTGGACCTTATTTTATAAAACACCAATTAGGTAATTGTGAACGTTTCCTACCTCTATAGCCCTTTTTATATTAGCGGTAATTCTAAGAGTTTAAACGTGTAATTTAAAGATAGTTTGAGGACTATCTTGTAATTCCGTAATTATAGCCGGTCTGTTGGAAAGGTAAAGTTTAGAAAAACTTAATGATGTTATAACGTCAATAAAGTAAATTGGCAGGATGCGCCCGTTATACGAGTACGTCAGGCTGACTTAGATGCTTTGCGGATAAAAAATATGATACAGTTTGTTTTTAATATATCATTTGATAAATATTCAAACATTTGTCACTGAACTTTTATGTGATAGAGCCACGCTGTAGCTAAATTATGGTTATGACACGATTGCGTCTGCTAGACCGGGGTAGGACCACGCTCTCACAGAATACCAGCGTAAAATAACTCATAACGTAACTTAATGCTGCTGTGTTACGTATGATGAGAGTAGAGACCCAGAGACCCTTTTAATGGAAACTAGGCATTCTAAGTGCTCAGAGGTGATCACGCGTCTGCATTGTGATTCTTGTTTGAGGATAAATGGAGATGTCTATGGGCCACAGCATCCACTAATCATCAGGGTGGACTGTATGCTCGTTTGACACCCTTATAGTATAAAAAACCAAAGGATGTACTGATATATTAAACACTCAAGCCATGCTAAATTATATTGACATTATTAATTAATCAGTCAGTTAAAGCTTTCCTAAATTGTGTAGACGCATTTTGTTATCTTGTAGAAAAGATAAAGTAAAACTATAAAGGTTTGTCGCAGAAAGTTTGAAAAGTAAAATACGGTAAAAATAATGATACCAATATCTCGGTACATTGGAAATAAAGGTAAGTTATACGAGTTCATATTTCATGAAAAATTCATGTTGTGACCGAGACCTAATGATGTCGATGCGATCTTTTATTGCCATCGGGAACATATCTTTCACTGATCGTTTATTATGAATCTTGACGCGTTCTTAATTCCTCACTATCGTGATTAAATTTTAAATAAAACCCAGTTGATACAAATAATGCAACAAATTACTTACGAGTGGTTATGTTCATATTAATCACATTTGTTGCTTATTAGAAAAGGTCTTCTGATAAGAAATTTAGCAAATAAAATTTAAAAATGCATTTTATTTTTACCGTATGATCATTTATTGCGGCTTGTTAAATAATGGATTTTATTCTTAAATATGACTTTATATATTTGAGGAGCACATCCAGTGTCCCGTCCTGCCAAGAGTCGTTGTACATTATTTTTAGAAATAATAATAATAATAATGTCCTCCAGACCGAATTCCGGCCACGGGGGCCTGCCTCAATGGAGGCTAGCCATCGGCGCAGGAAAGAATTATGGTGCCCAAGTGTATGCGCAAGCACAGGTGCACTCTCTATTCCCTCACTCTTATAATCCGATGGGACGGTAAACCGACATGACCGGAGAGAGATCAGGCGCAGGACCAACGGCTTTACGTGCTTTCCGAGGCACGGGGGTGAGACACCGCCAACTTCCTGACTCCGGGCAACTACTGAGAAATTCTTGACGGAAAAACTCAATATTTTTTTTTTGGCCCGACCTGGGATTCGAACCCGGTATCTCATGATCAGCAGTCGCAATACTACAACCACTGGACCAACGAGGCAGTCATTTTTAGAAATAAATATTAAAAGTTTCAGATATACAGCTATACTTCTCAGCCTTACCGCTAAAAGGTTCACTGTTTATTAATGTTCTAAATAATATTATTATATAAAGCATTTATATAAATAACTTTAATATCACAATTGTAATTATTGATTAAAAATGAAACAATACTGTTGTTTAATACCTTACAGAAACTATTATGTTATTAAATAAACCTGGAATTAACGAATTAATATAATTTACCTATTTTTCAAAATACCAAGGAGGTTGAATTTGTTCTGTTTTGTGTTCCTTAGTATTTTTCTTTTAATGTTCTATGCTATTCTATCTTGGAGTATCCACGCATTGTTTTTGGCAATAATAATAGATAGTTAATGATGTTTTTATAACTACATGACCAAAAAAGTTACTTAAAACCGAACTGCTCATTTCTTATAAAAAGTAAGCAATACCTTATCTACTTCATTTCATTTCATTTTATTTTATTTGTGTCTCTCCATATCCAGTAACCTACTTTTCACTTAAAACAGGGTGGAAGGTGAAATTGAATTTCTACTTGTAAAAACGGACCGGTAATAGAGTTTACCTTCTCTAGATCAAATAAAATAACAACTAACGTACGGTCGAAACACTGCACACATTTTTCCTCCAATGTACTCGTACCTGCTCTGTGTGTTTTGTCGAGTGATTTATATTAAGGTTGCATTGCTTTACTCAATGTCAATTACTTTTAATAGGACTTATGAAACCTTGCTCAAAGATGCCGAAAGCATCTTGGCTTAATAATTTAAAAAAGATAAGTAAGTGAAAATGGGAAATTAATTCTGGCGGTGACAACATAATGAACAAGTAAATCATTAAATGTCCACAATTCTCAACGAAATGAATTTTATTCCAGTACTCGTTGCTTTTTAATATCGGCTTGCATCAAATACAGGTACACTCTTCGAGCTCGATTTCTTGTTTCGCCGTCGAGTCGCGGTATCTGCTCTCTGTAGAAAAATATATTTTTTCTTCTCCATTTGGCGCGATGACTTAGATTGTATTTTATCTTTATGAGAAATCACAACGCGTGCTGTCCCTGCTTGTTTTTTTTCTGAAAATGTAACGTATATTTGTACTGTAACTTATATTCTTGCTGTTTAACGCCCTTTTTATATTGTAATAGCGATACGCCCCGGCTTTGCACGAGTGATTTCTGGATCTCGCCAACAGCACCACCTACAAGGCCAAATCGTGAATCGAAACCATCCAGGGATCTACTCAAACGCATACAATCAATTTCACCAGAATCAGTCGAGCCAGTTTCGAGTTTCAGCGAGACTAAAGGCTAGTTTAGACAATGCGAGCTGCTGACTAGACAGTAGACAGCTACTCGACTGGTCTACTCGTACGCCAGTAGCACGGCTCGCCTTTGCTGTCTACACGACACTAGTAGCTGCTGTCCAGACTTGCGAGTTGCCGCGATGTCGAGTGAACGTGTTATAAAAAAAGCACTGGCGAGCTACTGACGAATGCGTCTAAACGACGCGAGTGACAGCCGAGCTGCTGTCATGTACGAGTTGCTAGCGGGTGAGCATGCGAGTGAAAACTAAATGTTGAAGTAACTCGGATCCGAGCTACTGTCGAACTCGCACGTGCGAGTTACTCGTAAGTGACGTCCAAACAGTGCTAGTTACTGCAATGCAGCTACTCGGCAGGCTGACTCGTACGCTAGCTCGCACTGTGTAAACTAGCCATAACGGATAGCAGTTGATTATCACTCGGTTGTCGTTGTTCTGCCCTTTCTAGTAGGTGGCGCGATAAGTTTTACCCAGAAGTCACTGCGAACTATTTACACTGCAAATATAAAATTTAATAATAACTCGACCACAGCGGCACCTATGGGGTTAAGATTTTGTTTCACTAAACATGTGAGTCCTTGCCAATTTCGGTTACGGCTACCATTGTATGAATTTTTATGATAGCAAAGAGGAGGCTACGTTCGAGTACCTTCACGTGTCTAATTATCTATTCTATCTAATGTCTACGAACAAATAGTACACAGATACTATTGACAAGATTATTGTATTTTTATGATATTTTATACGGTATTTAAAAGCGGTTTAAAGCTCATCTCAATTTAGGTCTAGTACACATCATCTGTGTTCCTCAAAAATTCAAACATTCAGTTGCAGCAAACACCTCCACTCCATGAGCCATGGTTTCTCAACTAGAGGCTACGTGTAAATCCTACATGTTCTTTTATGCCTCCTCTGAACATCCTTGTATCTAAGGAATTGGCCACCACTTACTACTTGGAGCTCAGAATAGAAGTTGCGCCTCGCTATCCTTTCGTCGAGCATCTGTGGCCAGTGGCCATACATAACTGAATAATTTCGGCAATTTCGATTATATATTTTGCTTTAACGCCAGATCCTTGTTCGTGAGCTAGAAGGGTGCACCACGTGTGGTTTGCATTTAAATAATAAATTGCTACGTTCCCCTTAAATCCAATACCTTATTAGCTACTTATATATTATGAAATTAATACTGTAACTTCTCTATAAGAAAATGAATTGATAATATTCATATCAATCTAGAATCTTAAAAATAAACCAAGACTTTAAAATAAAATAAAACAAGCTTCCATTTTAAATTGATAACTTTGCTGGTCTTATACGTATAATGTATTTGTTTTGAATGAACTTTGCTTTGACCCGCAAACGTAACTGGTCTCTACCCACAAAACTAAATGATAAATGAAGATCATCGGTAGTTACGCCTTACATAAACGCTGATGGATTGATTGTAAACGACCGTGTGTGTGTGTGTGTGTGTCTATCAATCGATTAGTTCCTGCCCAGGCGCAGCCTTAGGGCCGGCTCATAAACGATTATGTTTAATACGTTTTGTAATTTTAAGCGTTGGTATCCGAGATCCTGGGCAGTTAAAATGTGATCTCTTTTTATACCATTTTTAACGTTTTCAATATCATTAAACGAGGTATGTACATATTAAAATGACTATTATCATAATCAAATAGCTTCGCTTAGGCAGAGAAATTCGAAATTCGTAACTGACCTTTTTCTCTTTAAATCCATTTCCTTTTTCAACACAACCAATGTTAAAGTCAAATACTAAAGATTAATTAAATAATATTCAATAAGCGCGGTTTGATTAATAAAAGGGTAATCTTTGGCGGCATCTAACACAAATACGAGACCACTCGAAGAGCTGTTTTCAATCACAGTCATTCATTATTCACTCGCTTCCCTTTGCAGTTGCCGAAGTACATTCGCCTGTTTTGTTTTGTTTAACTTTCATATTTCAAACTCTTCGAGACTAAGTCGTGCAGTACAATACTTGTAATAATTGAATTGCTTAAACGTTCATTGTGGTATGTATTCGGTATGGCGATAGCAGGATTGGCATAATTAGAAATAATAAGACTTTTTTTTTGATAAGAAATAAGAAATACTTTTGTCAACCCGACACTCACAGCTCTACGTGCCTTGCGCACGAGTGTAAAACACCACAAACTTTCTAACTCCAGACTGATATTGAGAATTTGTTGACAGTAAAACACAATAACTGATTTTGGCCTGACCTAGGATTCGAATCCCGGATCAGGTAACTACACAACCAACAATCGTGCTTACGATTACTAGACCAAGGCAGTCAACATCACATTACAAAATTACAATATCATAAAGGTATATTACAATAATTTGAGGATGAAGAATCATAATACGTAGAATTCTTCATAAAAAAGCATAAAATTTCTCCATGTAGACTTATACATTCGATGCGCCTGTCTAAACAACCACTAGGCGCATTGCTCTCCACATTTTTTGTTGTCATTAGCTGACGTGAAATAACACTTCTGTGGCGATGTATCGTGATCCAAAAAAATAAATTGTGTGAAAAATTACGATGATTACATCTAATAATGGCCGGACGGCCGGAGTGGTTTGATGGCCTCTGTGAAGATTGGCATCATTAGCGGCAATGATAGTGACCTAAAAGCGTAATTTCGTTTTCTTTGCTGCTACTGCTTAATATTATCTATTTGATTTATTTTCTCTTACTTGTACCATAGATATACAGTATTGCTGTGTGAATTACAATTTTAACCTCCTTCCGAAGAAGGAGGAGGGATTTTTATGTATTTTTACCGATTTCTCGAAAATGAACAACTTAATGATTATTTTTTATTAAATTGGTCAGGGGTACATATACATACATATTATTTTGAAGATAAATTGCACCCTTAAAATAGAAAAATGGGCATATTTTTTTGTTATAACTGTTATAGTCGTCTAGACTATCTATAATAGTTGTTAACTTGAGCTTGTGATACTTTCTGATTCCACTTAAAAGTAACTTTTTAATAAAAAAGTAACTTTTTAATAAAAAGTTCAAAGCCTAAAAAGTATAAAATAAACTTTAATTCTTTTTTACATTATATCTTAGCTCTGATCACCCACTTCAGAAGCTATATTGCCAGGATTTTTTTATTGTTTTTATTTTTGAAGTCGGTTTTACTTTTGAATAAAAGTTGCAATTTTGAAGCTTTAAAAGAAAATTTTATATATTCACTATGTTGCTACTTTGTATTCTACGATAATATTATCTCCGTCTGTTCTGACAATGCGTTGGAAATAATAAAGTAAATAGAAAAGAGTTGAATTCAGAGAGTCTTGTGAGTTCCTTATCACCAAAGCGATTTTTTAGAAATTACACAACCTAAAAAGAACTCAAAAATCGGACGATTACGACCACCGCTTTACGTGAGAGAGTTGCCTTTTTATTTATCAGTTCGTAACAGAAGGCAGTTGGGCATAAGCATCTGCCATCGTAGGAAGAAACTGCCTAAACTTCAACACCTGGCACAGTTAGATTGGCAACCTCCTTCCAGTCGTTAGTCTATGGTAGTAGAATTTATATATTTCATATACGAATAAGGCATATCCATTCATCGGAGGCCTTGCAAAAGTCATAACTTTTCTCATTGACATTTTATGAGAAATCCTAATCATCCGCCCAAGAAGTAGAATTTCACAACTTTACGATATATTAAAATAGAAAAACAAAATATGTATAATTTTACAATCAATCTGACATATGAATTTATATTTAAACTTATGAAATAAAGTAAGACATGCTCAAATAAAAATTGAAAATCGTGACCTTTAGATGAGGTTATTTAGAGACTTAAAAAACACTTTATCAAGTCAGTCGTGAGAGAACTTGACGTTTTCGAGCCACTGTAAGTACTACGACTGAGTCTCGAGACTGTCCCCATTGGCGTATCAGGCAATTAAAATGGCCGGCCGAAGACAGTAAGCAGATGCATGTCACTTTTATCAAATACATTAAACTCGGTGCTCGAATCGAACATTTATTTTCTTCTTTTTATCCGCTCGGGCATAAAACCCTCTCAGAACTCCACCCAGATAACAAGTAATGTGGTGTCCCGTCGAATAATTAAACGGTCCTTTTTATATTGAGGTTCGATGGATTATTTTCAAAATGCAGCGTAAAAGTTCTAATTAAGAATTTTGAGCTTTGTGATCACGTTTCTCAGCGTCCTTCATCAATACGAATTCTGAACATTTTGTTACGGAATGTTTCAAGTAAGTAAAACGGTTGCTAAAAAAATATAATATTAGAACCACAAGATTCTTATTTATTGTTTGTACGATTTACTGACGGTTATCAGTTACTTTTAGCTTTTTGACAGGAGCTTGCAGGCTAGATTACCATCTTATAAGGAGGGACAAACTTTTCAATATCTTGGTTCATTGAAATCATCGTTGGGTTTTCCTTTAAGAAAAAAATTAGCCCTTAACAAAAACTATTTCACATGTCATAAATGTTATTTGACAAATATTCCAATATTTTCGTGCACTAACATCCTCAGGGTCTACTTGACATTACATGTGCCGTATTCTCCTCTCTTTTAAAAAAGTTATCACAAGTCTAATCTTATAAAAACAATTTAACCTATTCGTTGTTAAATTGTTTTTTAGTGGACAAAAATATCACTACCATTATTAAATTTCACGGAACGCGAGCAATCTGAATACAAACCCCGCCGACAGAAATGAAACTGTTAGTTTCAATTTTAAGTATTAACTTAACACGTGCTCGTTAATGATGAGAAACACTGTGAGGAAACCTTTTTTCATAGAAGAGGCAAACGAGCATTTGGTTCACACGATGGTAAGTGATTACCGCCGCCCATGAACAACAGTAACACCAGGGGAATTGCAGAGGCGTTGCCGGCCTTTTAAAAAGTAGTAAGCCCTTTTCTCCCTAAATTGTATCGGTCCGGAAAAATCTCTGGTGGTAGTCGAACCTGTGTTTGAGGAATAAAACATTTTTCGAGATCATCTGAAGTCCACCAACGCGTACTGACTGGCGCAGCAGACTTGAATTCTCTAAAACCCTCTCAGAAATGAGAGGAGGCCTATGCACAGCAGTTTAAAGGATGCAACTTTATTTTATATGAAATGATGCAACAAAGAATTATTGTGTTCGTTTCGTGTCATTAACTTTTGGTTATTTTTCGTTCACATTACAATAAATTATTTGATTGACATTTTCGATGTTTGCTCGCAGTTCGCGGCGCCTCGGCCTGGCGGGGAGTCATCGTGTTTGCAAGGCCCCGACTGTTTTATGGTAAGTATCCACATTTTAATTCAAAGAAACACTCAAAAGAAAACCTTTTATTCTAAAATGAGTTATGAATTTTGTAACTGCCCATTAAAACACGTTGTTGTTTCTTTAATAACAGGGTTTGAATTAAGTCAAAAATTAGAGTAAACATTAATTAATTGTCATAATTATGATACAATAAGTTAATAACAAAATGTTTATTAAGAAATGGGGTAATAAATACAACTTTGTAATAACTATTTACAACACATAAACAAAATTTTATAGTAACTATTCTGCTAACGCAATAATATCTCTACATCAAACGTTCTTAGGAATCCAGGCGACAGGACGTTTTGTCAATACCCAGTAATTAATAACCGCGGTTGGCGTTGCTTCTTATAATTATTAAAGCTTACTGAGGCGAGAGTAGGCATCAAGTTAACGTCAACTCCAACTAATGAGTGCTTCCAATGACAAATGCAGTATTTGTGTCGAACGCCGTCATGAAATAGTGGACAGACATGACAGCTTCTTCTGTTGTTCTCTGTTTGATGCTAGCTTCATTTTTTTTAATATTTTTAAATAGGTTGTATATTTATATTGCGACACATATACTTAATAATGTTTTAATTTTCACATAGCATTGGCATAAGACTACTTTATCCAAAGTGGATTTAATTTTATTTTCAAAAAGATTATTTTTACGTTGTTTTTTATACATAATTAAGAAATAAGTTTTATTGTTGCAGTGCTGGGAAAATTGTGAACTGCTCCAATCTAACTATGAAGTATGGGGTGCAGTGTGCGATGAAAAAGATATATGTGTAAGTTATTTAGGATATTTTTTCATTTTATTTTATATGAATCTAAATGCATACTAACTGTGACTATTGTTTACAGTTTCCAGGCTGTAAAGTAGCGTGTGAGTTTCACTCAGAAGCAGCAAAGGCATCTCAAACGCAACCAGTCATTCATACTAAAGGAGAGGGTGTAATGCGAGTTAGCGGTGCTTTAGCTCGTTGGCCACCTCCAGTACCAAGAACTACTACCCGACCGGCTCCTTTAGTCTACGTAGTCATGCGTCGTGCTGCTGAAGGCCCTTGGCGTCAAATCATACAAACACAAGCATTAGCAACACGGGTACCTTCGAACAACGAAGGTGCACTTCTTCGAGTTCTTGTCGTAGATCCGCAAGGACTTGTTACTATTTATAGTCCCGATGAAACTTGGTTAGCCCGTGATGCTAATTCTTCAAATCACGATGAACATAAATGGACCCTGAAAGAAATATCTCTCATACATCAAAAAGTTCTTGTTATTGGTGAAATCGCCTGGGAACCGAGGATTGTTCGAGGTGTTTATCTTGTGACGTGGGAAGTAGATGGTGGGGGTTTAAAAGGAAATCTTTTTACTGATTCTACTCGAGTTACTTTATCACTCTGGCCAGATACAATATACCACATTCAAGTGGAACTAGTATCTCGTACACCGGGCGTAGATAATGAGAAATCTGAAACAATGACCATTGATACAAACCGAGCTCAACGTGTTTCCACGGAGAGTGTGCAAGATGTTGAAGTTAGTGAGGGAGATCGTCTGATGTCAGTATTAGTAAGCTCTATGAGAGGTGAACGTGTTCCTGAACGGGCTCCCGATTCAGAGTTGGTTCTGGGCTGTTTGTCGGCAATGATTGCTTTTGGTTTAGCTACACTTGCTGCTATCGTTTGGCGACGGAGACGGCGAGGCACGTTTCCTGGGACTAACGTTTATGTTGGATCCTCATCGGTATTGAAACGAAAGCTGGTAGAAGATTTCATTCCAGCAAATCATAGTTTTCAACCTGTGCTTACGCAAGGAACAGCTGCTAATGAAAACGTTGTACACGACGTTATAGTGTGACGTCATAGCTTTGATATGCTGTCAATAACAGACCGCACTTTCAGTTCCTAAATGTTTAAACATATTCGTGAAAAAAAGACGACTAATTGAAGTGAAAGAACGAAATTTTTATGTGATATAGACGGAGTTTGCAAGTGAAATTAATGCATGGCAAATAAATAGAGTATTGTGAGAAGGTTTCTTTTCTTTTGTGATTTAATTTAAGTTTTTTTTTCCAATATATGCAAGACACTTGTGCTCATTGTACACGCAGCATGATAAAATGGGACTATTATATAAAAGAATTTTTTGTATGTAGTATTAGGAAAATTGTAAATTGTACTTATAAAATATATTTATAAGACACAGTAAGATTAACACCAGATGATGTAGCAGTGTAAATATGTTAAGAAGCAGTTAATGATAACTTAAACATTAGAATAAAATTGATTTATGTATGCTGTAAATATCAGTAGCTAAGACGTTATTTAGTGTATTTTACGCTAAACACGATGTACAATATGCGACATGATTTGAATAATTTTAGACGTATAAAATTTTACTTAATGCAAGACTTGCGTTTCGACCCAATATTAGGTAACAGACTGAAATATTTGGAACATATTTTTATGCTTCAATTTAAGCCATTATTTATTGTAAAATTTAAAAATATAATATTGTGTTAAATTATCAAAATATTTAAATCTACTTAAAAAGCCTAGTCCTTATTAATGTTTAGTTAATAGTTATTAGCTATATACTTTATTCCAACTGATAATGTTACTCAATTTAGGAACTTTGAATTTCTTCAGCAATAAAAATGTATGTATTTGTAAATATTCGAAGCATTTATTGTAAAAATAAAACAGATTAAATATATTTTTCTTGGTCAACATTAATAATTCTAAATGTCATAAATGGAAATTAACAGTATTTACATAAGAAAATTATAAGTGGATAAATATCATACTTTCGTATACTTGAATGTAATTTTGCTAAGGAATGTAATCAATCATTTAAATTTTTTCCTTATTTTGACAATATGGTGTATTTTAATTGGTAAACTATGTTATCATTTGTTACATGAAACGTCATAAAACCAAAAGATTCTTTTCTAGATATTATATTTGTTTTATGGTCATATTTTTATGGCCAAATTCTGCATTAATTAAGGCAATAATTTAAGTTAAATTTATTTATTTGTTTGTATAATTATATCCTTCACTCGGATTTGTAAATAAATTTACTTGCTATGATTGATAAAGCTGAATTTTAACAAGTATAAATAAATTTGTCTGCCAAATTAAGTTGTATTTTTAACGTCTTCCATCCGTTAAGAACATATTAAGTATTTCTTAAAATTAATCACCCACTCACACACCACGGCTCATCGAAAGTCCACTACTGAACATAGAACTCATAGAGTGTCTCAAAGCACTGCCACCTGCATTCACTTCTCCGGTAATCACTCCATCATGTGGGGAGATATCCAACACTTCGCTATGCTAGTATTAAATATATATTTGTGATATAAAAATATACCTAATAAAAGTGATAACAATAATATAATATCTAATCTGTATTTAAATCTTCGAATGAAATTAAATAAATATTCATCAAACAAAACTATAAATAGATGAATATGACGAAGCAATTTGTTTTATAGGCAACACATTTAATATGTTACGTATATAAACACATACATAGATGTAACGGGACGACGGTGGTCAAGTTGTCATTTGGCTGTGTCGTATGAAATGGAACCATTGTCTAGGGATTAACGTCAACAAATTCATTGTCAACAAGCGTCTGATCAAACAAAAAAGATTTACGCGTCACATAACCCTAAGGAACCCTTTATTTCTATCCCTATTCCGAACTCCCAAGCCGACTGTTACGGATTAAATGCTTAACCTTTTTTAATCACTGTGTTCAAAAATTACTTTGTTTTTCTAAACTTTGAAAGGTATAAAATGTTAGCTATGACGCAGCTGAAAAAAAAGGTACATCTCTGTATTATACTTTAACATTCAAATTCTATGGAACAGCAGCGTTTCCTTAACTGTGAAATCTCTTATTTAAACATTAAATTGAACCGACTGATGATGTGTTAATTATAAAATGGTAATTCCTAAATGCAAATGTAAACGACCCTACGTAAATTACGATTAATGAAAGATAAAACTAACGTTTCAAATCTCATGGAAGGTTAAAGTCTCAATTTTACTCCCATAAATCTAGCCGCAAGATAAGATAATCTCTTTGTTTTTAAATTGTTTTAATAGTTTCCTTTTACTTTGTGTATAGACAAAATATTGCTTAAGATAACTTTGTTATTTATTTATGATCATTTATTTTCATTAAGAAAAAGTTTGATTCGGCTAAGAAACGTATGATTATGGTAAAATACAGTCATTTATTTTAGTTACTCATTTTATTCTTGGCTCGCGGTCCTAGTATAAAGCATAGGCCCATAAATAACAGGAAAAATAGAAGGTGAATGCTTCTACGAGTATCCTTTTGGGAGCGGCCAAAGCATTCTTTTAAGATTTATTACAGAACTTGAGCGCATTACTTATTCCTTATGTGTGTACGAAACCGATAGTCCCTTAAATTTATATTTTTTTCCGGTTGTGTTTAATTTTTGTTACAATTTTTATACTTACTACTTTGTGTATTACTTACTTTTTTTAATACTCAAATATTAAAAGTTTTAGTTATAATTATAAAATATGCCGTGTGATTGTGGCGTAAGAGAATTTTTCACTGCATTTCGTCCCGAGGGTGTCTTAAGAGGCGATAGAGGAAAACTGGAACGGAAGATGGGTAGCATAATCTTCCTAATTACGGACTAAAATAATAATAAAAACAGCCAGTGCCAAACTCGCTCAAGCGTCCAAGCGAACAAGCGTGGTAACTAAGGCAAAATTCGCCCTATAAGGCAAACGATTGAGGGACGTTTTTATAGAATAAGGCTGACAGACGAGCACACAGTCCACTTGATGGTAAGTGGATGTTGTGGCCCATGGATATCTACATCATTTATTCTACGATTAAGAATCAAAACGCAAATGCGTTGTCACCCCTGAGGGCTAAGATGGAATGCCTTGTTCCCCGTAAAGTCTCCGGATCTCTACACTAACCATACGAAATACAACAGTATTAAGCTGCTACTTTACGCTGCTATTCTGTGAGAGCATGGTCCTTACCTAGTCGAGCCGACCCATTCGTGCTACAACCATATTATAGCTGCAGCGTGGTACTAACACGTATGGCCTATGTTCAGTTCAGGTGACTTATATTTAGGCGACTTATATTGAGGTGACTTTATATTATAGGCTATAATAGTATCGGAAGAGACGCCTATGGGATAAACCTGATTGATCTTAAGGCTTCTCATAGATGGCGGTATAATCATCTTGTTTACGCCAGTCGTGGAATATCCAGACAGGCGACGGGAAGCAGCGTTAAAGGTGCGAGACGTCTTAACGTGTCCAGTCCATCTGCCAAGCATGGCGATTAGAGCACATCTTCCCTATAATGGGACGGGCTCATGTTCATTATGGCTGGTGAAGAAGACAAAAAGTAATAACACTAACATTATCGCCACGAATAAAAAGACATCTTAGTCAAATATTTTATAATATCAATATAGTATATTGCCATCCATTTAAAAAAATAGCTTAGCTTTTAAATAAATTATTTTCTCTAAGCCACATGAATTGAATCACATTATATGTCAAGTATGATGATGGTATCTGCATATCATATCATACTTGATGGTGATATGCTGCAGTTATAATACTGTATAGTTATAGCACAAATGAGTTGGGTTAACGGGAGAAGGACCACGGTCTCACAACACCAGCGTAAAATAGTAGTTTAATGCTGCTGTGTTTCGTATGGTGAGTGTAGAGCACCGGAGAACCTTTTTACTGGAAACGAGGCATTCCGTCTTAGTCCTCACGGGGCGATAGCGCATCTACATTTTGATTCGTAATAGAGGGTAGATGCAGATGTCTATGGCCCACAGCAACCTTTTACCTTCAGGTGGACTCTGTCCTTGTTTGTCACCCTATCCTATTAAAAAATCTGTGTAAAGCTCAGAAGGAACTCTGCTTCTCTTGAGATATTTGGTAATTCAATTGCTAAGGTCTTATTAAAAAACATCTGACTATCTGGAATCGAACTCGAGGATATTGCCGTATGGTAGGGAAGTGACAGAATCCATCACCTCATTTCGTTCCATGTGTTTTTTTTTTATAGAAGATTGGGCAAACGAGCATGCGGCTCACCCGATGTTAAGTGACTACCGCCGCCCATGATCAAACGCAACATCAGGGGAATTAAAGGTGCGTTGCCGGCCCTTTAGAAAGGAGTAAGCTCTTTTCTTGAAAGTCCCCAGGTCGTATCGGTTCGGAAAAATCGCCGGTGGTAAACTACTCCACAGAGAGGTCGTACGCGGAAGAAAACTCCTTGTGAAACGTACAGTGGTGGATCGCCAGGCGTCCAGATGGTGTGGATGGTATCGGGACGTTTGCCGCGTAGTGCGTTCACGACATTCGGCGGCTGAGATTAATCCGACAAATTCCTCAGAGCACTCCCCATGGTATATATGCAAAATAAAATGCCAAAAGATGCAACATCTCCTCGCAGCGCCAGTGAATCGAGCCGATCGGAAAACACTCGGTCGTCGACGATTCGAGCCGCTCTGCGCTGGATGCGGTCAAGTGGAAGGAGCTGATACTGGGGAGCTCCAGCCCAGAGATGGGAACGGTATTCCATGTGCGGTCGAACCTGCGAATTGTAAAGTTGCAGGCCATATAAATATAAAAAACAGAAGGGGGCGTGTCTGTGTCCGCACGCTATGATCAAAATGCTCAGCTTCTATACAAATGGCCGTCTCTGCGAATTAGTGCGCTTTCGACCGTCAACGTGAAATATTATCAGAATACCATGTTGTTCAGTAGTTTCTTGTAAAAACCGAAGCAAAACCTAAACTTTGTTAATCAAAATCAATCACTTACCATACCTAAATAAAAGTATTTCATTATATTTATCTTTAAAATCATATTAAACAGCAAACCGCAAAATGTTTCTTGCTCTTACTACGTTATTTTTGATTTCAAACATCACAGCCACTGGAATATTTTTGCATTAAATACATTGCTCCATAACCACTACCTTAGTATGACGCCAAGTGACTGAACAAGCAATGTAAATATCACAAAATGATACTTTATTTATGCAGATATATGGCGCAGTACGGCCGCTGTATCTTGCGACGAGCTAGTTATGTGCTTGTGTAGATCCACTATCGACAATAATGTAGATTGGCGAATTGTTATTATAGTTTATTCTCCAATTTGTCAACCGTTTCAACCCGATAGGAAGACCGACGTGACACAATGTTTTTTAATTATTTTGATTATTTTACAGCAGCTACTACGCTGAATGCGTAAACAATGGTCGTAAAGTAAGTTGATTAAATTTTAGGTTAATGGAGATGGAGTGTTAGGTTTGAATAATCGTATATAATGCCTTATCTTCGAAAGATTTTCATACTTTTTATGGTTTTGGGATTTAACACAATTTACAGTTTTCAAAAGCTACGAATGTATCATAAATACCTAACCGGCATGGTTCGTATAGTATTATAATAGTGACTTTGGCTTAAAATTAGTCAATATAATTATTCTTGTTATTTATTTGTTCGGCGTGAGTGTATATTTGTTTTCATATATTTAACAATATTTTCACTAAGCAGAGGTTTTTATAACAAAAGCTTGCCAGGCAAAACCTGCTTAGTACATAGTGAGGTTTAGAAGAAGGATATATGAAAATATAAACTGGTTATTATCGTACCCTTCAGCTTCCCAAATGATGCTAATTTAAAAACCGGCCAAGAGCGTGTCGGGCCACGCTCAGTGTAGGGTTCTATAGTTTCCCGTCCGTCACAATAAGTGTTCTCACTTATGAATTTAAAGGTGGGTATCCATTATGTTCGCGCTCCAGCAGCGCTCCGCGCTCCTGCAACTGCTCCTGGTAGGGGGTACTATTGTTTCCATCTAAGTTCAAAATGATTTTCCTAGAAAGTGCTTATAAAGTTCTACTTTTCAGATTTTTTCATATTTTCCAAACTTATGGTTCAAAAGTTAGGGGGGGGACACATTGTTTTTTACTTTTGGAGCGATTATTTCCGAAATTATTGATATTATCAAAAAATGATTTTAGTAAACCCCTATTCTTTTTTAAATACCTTTCCAACAATATATGACACGTTAGGGTTGAAATTAAAAAAAAATCACTTCCCACTTTACATATAGGGGGCCTACCCTAATAAAAAAAAATTCAAATTTTATTTTACCACTTTGTCAGCGTGATTGATACACATAAAAAATTTCAGCTTTCTAGTGCTAACGGTCACAGAGATTAAGCGAGGACGGACAGACGGACAGTCCTATTGTATGGCAGTGAAACATGGGCCGTAACTCAAAAGAATGTGCATACCATGCAAGTTGCCGAGATGAGGATGCTGAGGTGGATGTGCGGCGTTACCAAGCTCGACAAAATCCGCAACGAGTACGTGCGAGGAAGCTTGGGCGTGCGCGACATCGCTTACAAGATGCAGGAAAGTAGGCTGCGATGGTATGGGCACGTGAAGAGGAGGCCACCAGACTACGTAGGGAACTTGGCACTACAACTTTCCATCCCAGGTCGAAGATCCAGGGGCAGACCCAAAACACGATGGAAAGATGTAGTGGTAAAGGACATGAGAGAGTGCAAAGTCTCCGAAAATGAAGTCGAGGATAGAGCGAAGTGGAGGCGTAAGACAAGAAAGGCTGACCCCACCACCATGTGGGACACATAGCCAGGAAGAGAGAGAGGACAGACGGACAGACATACATGGCGAAACTATAAGGGTTCCTAGTTGACTACGGAACCTTAATTAAAAAAAGAATGGATGCATGCCACAGGAAGACCACCTTACTGGTTTCCTACAAAAACTAGTACTGGTCGTCGTAATTTGAATGAGAATGAAAATTATCATAAAGCAGCTTGTCTCGCCATTGATAAATTAAGAATTAAAACTAAAAATGTCAAACAGGAACTCTTGGCAAAGGCTTTGCCAAATTTTTTTTAAGTTTCACCAATTTGAGCAGTCCCCTATGAATAATCACATTATATTTCTTATAAAAGCAGTCATGGAAAAATACATTAATTTAAGATTACACTATTTGACAAAGAATGCCACTCCAAAAATATCAAAATGTCAAGTGCTGCACAAATACCTACACTTTACAGGTCAGTGAGGAAATACTATAGCATAGTTTCAAAATACTTACTACATCAATCCGTTATGATAGCATTTTTAAAAATTTTTATTACATTTTTACCTACATATTAATTACTTTTATTACACTATTCTCTGGACATATGGTATTTTATTTATGTTATATTCAGGGCCCTAAAATTTTAGCACAATTATTTTGGTATAAATAAAGCAATCGTTAATTTTTCAATTTAGTCAATCACTAACGTATATGTAAAATAAATGGCTTTTTCACAGCACGATAGTGACCGATATTTTTGTGTGAGTACGGTGAATGGTAAATGCACGCTGTGCTTTTAGAGATATGGTTTATAATTGATTGTGTAGTACGTTCTGATTTATAAAATGCGAGTGTGCGCGCGACTGTGTATATATTGCCATTACTGATCTGCATATGTAGTAGATGGCGCGTGGTAGGGGCCAACTGGAGACATCGGGTTCCGATACAATATCAACTACTGGGCATATCTCCTTATTTCTTGTATCTATGTTGCAGGCGGTGTGCCCGCATGAAATACTGCCTCGCTCTGCTGAGCACACCAAGCTTTTTAGAGGTTAATTTGGCCTTCTCTTCCAAGTGACCACGAAACTGGACGTCACTCGATATGTCGATGCCGAGGATTCCGATACTGACTGAGGCAATAAGGGTAGTGCCTTGAAACTGAGGAGATACGACAAAGGGGTTCTTTTTAACGGTTAACGCGCAAACTTGTGTCTTATGAGGGTTAAACTGGACTAGATTTTGTCGCCCCCAATCTGAGAGTCTGTTCAGCAAAGACTCGACTTCCGACACAAAATGTGTGTCAGAAACGCCAGAAAAGTCTTATGAATCTATGTAAATCTCTAAAATCCAGACTGGCGACGGCAAAGACCTATATATATGATGTTCTCCATGGGCGACGGGCAGCACCTTATAGTAAGTATAAGTATAGCTTGCTTATGAATAGTAGTTAAGGGCAGCACCTTCGAATGTACGACACATCTGGCCGTCACATCTGGTACGGTCGTTAGTCCGTCCGCCAAGCGTGAAGACAAGGGCAAATCCTCCCAACAATGGGTGAGGCACATGCCCAGGAGTGGACTTTTACGGAATTATTAAGAAGAAATAAGAAGTATTAGAATGGTCAGTAAAATTCAGCTTTTTAATTGAGGTGTCGATTTATAATTCATACTGCATATTTGACTATTACGAGTCAACTAAAGAATCAGTGAAGCTTGAAAACTAACTATACGACCATTTCATAAGCTGAAAGCTGATCGCCAAGCAATTAAAGGAGTTATGATCGTAGTTTCTATGGCAGTTAATATTGGTATTATTCGAGGTTACCCCGACAATTTGTACAAAGTAAACAACTATTATTGACAATTTATATAAAACAAACAGCTTATCGTTACAGTCTATTGTAGTCCATTGCTGACCATTGGCCTCCCACATAGGTTGCCTCAAAGGGGAGATATTTGCCATAGTTACCACGCTTGGCAAATGGGTTGGCAACAGTAGTTTTTTTATTTTTAGTCCCTGTGAGGAAGACGCAGCTGCCCATCTTTCGTTTCGTTCGTTTCCTTCTGTGGCTTTTTACGACACTCATGGAATGACATGGCGTAGTGAATATTATTACACACCTACTACATGGTAACAAATATACATTTGGCGTCACATAATCGCACCTCCCCGAAAATCAAATACTTGAGTATCTGGCTTTCAGTGTTTATGTATAATCGAGTCAATATTGAACTACTTACTGAAAGTGCGTTTATGAACCTTTAAACTAACAACCGTTTTGTTTTATAAACTTAAGAAATATCCCAAGTACAAGACGTTGATATAAATGTTTCAAAAATACGCGTCATAAAGATCACCAGTTGCGGTGCGCTATGTGCTATAAAAATGGTAAAACGTGAGTCATTCGCTTTCCAAACGTTGAAGAGGATACACGTAAATTTCTGAAGCACGCTAAAACCCCAAAATATGAATACTACTGCTGATGAAGCCACTCAAGTGATTGCCTTACTGCAGCTAGGGATGCGGTGCGGCGGTGCGATGTCGCACGGCAACAAAACCCATCCCGTTTTTCTGTTCGACGAGTATTCCAACGATTCTAGGACAACGGTAGCTATATTCGTAGGCATGAATCTGGGCGACAGCGATGCACATCTTAAAGAGACGATCGATTCATTGTATCGACATCTTTACGCAATAGATTCTCGATTGCTGTAGAACTGCAACAGCAGCTACGATCAGCTCGCAGAACATCAGAACAGATTGGACGATCGACCAACGGAGGGCGGTACCTTTTTCAAGACGAGAGTATATATTTTCTGCAATGATAAACGTAGAAAAGTATACAGAAGGTGAACAATTTGCACAAGTCTGTATTGAAAAAACAGTTGGCTTAGTGGCTCATGCATGTTCTGGGGTGGCATAT
Source organism: Parnassius smintheus behrii (assembly GCA_036936625.1). Taxonomy (NCBI): domain Eukaryota; kingdom Metazoa; phylum Arthropoda; class Insecta; order Lepidoptera; family Papilionidae; genus Parnassius; species Parnassius smintheus. The sequence continues at coordinate 27,721,752 of JAUPFT010000019.1, read as the reverse complement.
CAGTCGACGCCAAAATCCGCCTTGTTTGCGTTTCCCGGAGTGGAGCTTGTGGTGAAGGGTCACTGACTGCATACCGATACGTAATGGAGATCCTAGAAGAGCATGATGTGTTATGTGTACGCGGATTTTGTTGGCGATGGATTTAAATTAATACGTGACAGCGTCCACTGCCTCTGATGTTTGTTATGCGGTGGCTGGCGCAAAGTCATATATAGATAGAGTACCTCTGGGATGATCTAATACATCGAGTACGGGCTCGTGATCCTGCCCCAACCACACTGCAAGAACTCGAGAAGGCTGTCGTTGAAAAATGGGACAACATTCCTCAAGAACTCGTTACGTTGATTAGATCAATGAAAGACTGTATAGAAGCAGTAATTAAGGCAAGGGGTGGTAACACTAGGTTTTAAGCCGTTTCAAAACATGTTTTTATTTAATTTTGTAAGTTGCAACAAATTGTAATTTTCTTCTTGTTGACATTAAGTTTAAAACGCATGATAACCGTTATTTTTTCTAATGAGTTAATTTAATAATCTTTTCAGTGATATAACATACTCATAGACTTACCATTGATTAAATGGATTTAAAAGTAGTTTAAAGTGGAAATTTAAAGAGGTGCGATTTTTGTGACGCTGAGTTTATTTTAAATTAACCGTTTTCCTTATTCCAGTTCTTTCTGGGCTACTATGGTCTAACTTATCAATAAATCATAATTAAATACGCGAAAAGCAAGGTACAAACCATGACCATGACCATTGGTCATCCATGCAAAATCTCAATTAAGTATATAAGCTTTTTCTATGCTTCACACTCTTTAACTTATTCTATGACGTCATTATTAGCAATTAATATGCCTATTATTTATCTTAATTACAGCAATTAAAATTGTCGCTAAAAGATAAATGAACAAATTAATTTAAAGTTCACATTTGATAAGTTTTTACATTGACAGTGGCAGAATTTTGCCTAATAATTAAAGCTATTTACATAGATATTTAAAGGTTCTAAAGAGCTTCATTATTTTTTTTCCTAACGACAAAATCGAAAGACGTGATCCTTATCAAATAATTAGAAATTACTCTTTATAACCATTTTAAAATTTAGTTAGTGGTTGCTGTGGCCCATAGACATCTACACCTATCCTTGATTACAAATCAAAATTCATAATTTATCCTCAATTGAGAATCAAACCTTAGATGCGTTGTCACCCGTGAGGACTTAGATGGAATGCCTCGTTTCCAGTAAAAAGGGTCTCCGGTTCTCTACACTCACAATACGAAACACAGCAGCATTAAGCTACTATTTGACGCTGGTATTCTGTGAGAGCGTGGTCCTTCCCCGGTTGAGCCGATCCATTCGTGCTACTACTATACTACTAATATAACTGCAGCATGGCTCTACCACGTAGATAGTACTTACTTACATTGTACTTACATTGTAAAGTTTTTGAGGGGATAATAATAACAATAGTGTATTAACGCATCGAAGCGATCAAAATAATGTATATAATTATATATCATCATCAAGCACATTTTCACTAATAGTTCATTACTTCACATGTTCAGACAGTCAATACTCAAAATCGCTCCTCTTTTACGTATCAAAATCTACGTTAAATTATTATTTAAACCATGGAAGACTATAATACATACATAATGAAACGGGGGAGTGGGCGGAGCCCGCGCAGCCACTAAAAGTCACTAACACGTCAATTCACACGCATAAATGTCAACACGAGATGTGTTTTGACGTTACAATCGTTTCCAAATTTCGCATGCAAATTATTTAGAAAATGCCAAATTACACCCTATTTACAAATAAATATGTAATTAAATTTAATGATGATCTTGAACATTAATCAAAAGTCTAAAATGTGTAAATTTACTCAGTCTGTCAACATAGATTTGGTGACGCCAATCCTCGTATAAAATAAAGTTGAAAGCCATTCCATTGTGTATTATATTATTCTATGATTTAAACTATATTACAGGGGCAGCAATTCGTTGGGAATCAAGTGTCAATCAATAGTTCTCCAAGGATGTATATTTTATTTTGAAACCCATTTCTGCAGAAGTACTTTACTGACATTTTGGTATTAAATATAGTTTGGATTAAAATGTTAACGGACCTCACCTTTAGAGGCATCCTAGGGTGTACAAAGTCCCGCACCATAACTTGAACACTCCTAGGAGTTTGTCTTGTACTTAAAAATCTTGATCTCTAGAAGTTCATAAATTTATAATAATTATAATTGTACATCCTTGATGTTTAATTATATAATTTCATACATCAACGACGACAAATGGGGTAACTACGGTTTTAACTAATGTACTTGTAGAATTGTATTACAATAATATTTTGATAAATTTTATATCAAAGTTAGACGTTGATGCTGAATAAGGATTTGTTCCAGATATCTTATGAAATTCATTAAACGCTACTTGTCAGTTTTGATCTAGTAGTCTGTCTTATCCAAAGGCAATGTGAAACGACCGAACCCTCAGGGAGTCCGGAGCATACAGACGCTAATAGTCGGTTGTCAACGCGTGGGTGACCGGCTAAACGTTGCCCTGTATATACCGGTAAATATTTGTTTTGGGTAACTACATTTATTGTGTCTGTTCCCTTACTTCACGTCGACAAGATATAATTAGTTTGATTTAGATAAGATCCTTGTGTAACTACATAATAATTTTTTTAAATTAATAAATAGATCATATTTAAAAAAAAAAACGAATTAATGTCCTATGAACATTAAAAAACGAAGTAGTAAACAATCTGTTTGTTGCTTCAAATCCAAATAATTGTACCAAATAACTTTATGCAGCTAAACGTTCGAAATATTCTTTTGCAATATTAAGATGAGAATTCATGGTAGCTATAATTGTGCGTTAAGTTTTAATTTTAACTTAGTTTCAATAAACTAATAATATTTCCATCCATCATCCATCACAGCCTATATAACACAATTGCTGAACAAATGCTTTCCCCATATATTGACTCATAGGGGGGCATTTAGCCATAGTTACCATGCTTGGGTTTGCAACTGCAGTTATTATTATTTTGGGTTGTTATTAGGATGTTGCTGCCTTATTCCTGTTTCAGTTTCCCCCCGTCGCGTCGCATCTTACGACACACAGCACATGAGTACAAAAACGGAATTCCGTTCATGTACTCATATGCCCACAGGACGATATCGGGTAGAGGCTACGAGCACTTAACCCTAGTAGGGTAGAGGATATTCTTACACCGCCACTGCAGGGTAATATTGTTTTGCCGTTGTGTATCTTACTATTTCGCTACTACTTAAAGTAATTTCTCTGCTTTTTCGTTATCTAATTTCATAAGCTAATCTAATTGTAATTGTTTTTTTACGTTAATATTTTATTAGTTCAATAATGAAGTGTTGTCTGTTAACTTTATTATATAAGCTAAGTATAAAATATTTATTATGGTACTAATATTAACTTTGGTATATCATTGCGTTAAAGTATTATAAAAAATCTTAGAAGTAAAGAGATACGTATTTGTTTCTAATAAATCGTATGATAAAATTAACAACACAGTTTTTGTAAGACTTCTGTAATATTTTTGTTTTACTTTTTGTAGAAATAAACCAAAAAAGGTACTTTGTGTCCCTAAGGTTTTTGTTCAATTATTTTTACTTTCTCGCTTTTAATTAGTTCAACTTATAATTAATTCATACCAAACTACTGATCTCCTACATTTACTGCTAAGAGTGGCAGCTAAGGTAAATATCTTACCTGTGTTACAATTCATAAGGCTGTGATGGACCAACGGCTTATACCCGACTGTTGTTTTACGGGTTCTAACAAATTTAAATCAGGAATAATATTTAAAAAAGTTTGTTAAGAAACAAATATGTAGAGGCAAGATATGCTCTCAACGATTGATACATTAGGCACAATTAATAATTGAGAGCATTTGCGTAATTTCTTCGTAAAGCTTAGGAATAAATACTTGCTTTATTGAATGCAACCCGTTTACGCCTTGCACTACCTCTGCAATCAATCAATAAATCTCGGAAGCAAACCATTATCTTAATACACGGCTGTATATAATCGATACGAAATTATGCGATAGAGATCAAGTAAGCTGTAGTAGAGTAATTACATATCCGAGGTTGCTTACCTACCGAGTAATTACGTCATCAAGAGAAATTCTTGTTTGGTTTAAGTTTTTAGTAAGAATGAAACTAATAAAGTTTTACTTATTCTTTTTGGAAATATTTTATATTTTAAAATATCTTACTTTTGTATTTTATTAGAGAAAAATTTAAAAACTTAACCACCAACCTGGAAGTTAATGATTGTTAATTTTTTTTAAATTATTTATATAAAAAATGAGATTAGTTATACATTTACACGTACATATATCTACAAATATTTTGAAACTACTGACGTCAGGAGTTTGAGATGTCAGGGGGTTTTCTCCAAACCTACAGAGTTTTAAATAATATATAATTAAGTAATATTGGCTTTTATGGTGATATTCAAAATTATAAGTTTATAAATTATTAATACAATAAAAGCTTTTAAAAATGACTTTTTATTATGTCTCATACATTGTCAAAAACTTAGTAGACTTTATTTTCTTTAAACATTAGACCATATAAGCGATTATTTAGAAACAACACATCATGCTGTTATTCATTGCTAGCTCCTTAAATAATTTGTTTTAGGATAACCATAGCTAATTAACATAAGTTATTCTTTTAAATGTTTTAATTGCTACTTAATAATTTTAAAGGTTTGCGTAATATGAGTTATAACATACACAAACATTTTAAAAATTTGTGTAAGGAATTACTTTTTTATTACTATGCCTGCGCGGTTTTTCGTTAAAATCTTATTAATATTTTCTATTATAAAATTGTATAATTTCACCATGATTTAGTTTTAAAGTTACATTCATTGCAACCTTATGCTATTAAATAACTATTTATTAATACTGCAGCTATTAAGTAATTATTTATTAATAACCTACAAAAAAACATAACGCCAAGGAAATTTATTTCAGTCAATAGTTAATATTCAAATACTTGTTAATTACGCTTTCAACAGCCTGTCTTTAACATTCAAGTGCTGTTTCAAAGCAATTTAAAAGCACCATAATATCAAGAATGGACCCAACAGGTGGCGCCTCAAATCATTGACTAATTACGACGACGGTTACAAACAACCGGTTATAATAATTAGTGATGGGCGTAGGGGGCGGTGCGCAACTCGTCTCGAAATGAGGCGTGGTCGCTTTTCGGCGATGCCAGCTCATGTTTAATTTAGCTCATGAATATTGTCATGAATAGTTCTGAGTTGGTCTTCTTAATACGGGTATATTTTAAAGACATCTATTTATAATGTTTTACTGATTTTGATGCATAAGTATTCTTTTAATACAGAAATTTACTTAATTATAGAATAGCGTGTAAGGAGAGAATATCAATTTTTTCTCAAAATGCTTACCTCACCTCTACGTGGAGCTCCGTCAATGAAAAAGCTAGTAACCAACTCATGGTGGGAAATCCTGCTGCGTTATATCTGTATTACTATACAGCCTGTATTACTATATGCCAGCTGGAGCATTCAACGAACGGTCGTGGTCGTATAAAGTAGCTAACAATAACTATATAACTAAAAAAGTCCTTGAATATA